>CM055827.1:18734039-18786417 GCA_029582265.1 Zoroaster sp. YZ-2022
ATTTAAATTTGATTTTGCGATCAGTATATGACATCTTATATTCTCAAAAATATGTTTGATGACATCATCAAAGTTCAGAGCGCCCTAGTGGCATTTTTAAAAAGTTATTTTCCAATCTCAGAAATTGAACCAAAGCATGTACTAACGTTATTTTTCATGATCATGAGGAAGTTTCATTGTGTCATATATATGACCTTCAAATCACCTGTTCTGACCTTTACTTCCGGTCCAAACAGGAAGTCCAATGTCAACACATTCTAATGCAAAATTGATATATTTTTAATGTGAATTTGATATTGTTATAATAAAAGATGATACACCTTTGCAAAATATGATATTGACATCATCGATGATAATTTGATTGAACCGAAAGTTGACACGAACACCATGTGTTTGTTCCAACAAACACTTAAGCTCTAGTTTTTTTCCCTATTGCGTTATAAGAATAAGTCATAATCATAATGAACACTTTATTGCGCTGATATTCGCAAATTGCATTATTGCTCCTGGTAATAGCGACAATTTCAATCATTCTTACACCATCTCAGCCTATGCGGCTCTATTTGTAGCACGGCAATTAAAATCAATTAAATCTCTGTCCTCGCAGGGCTCATTTACTACTGAGTAGAGAAGAGCAGTGATGGTTAAATGTCGTTACTCGTGAACAGCATCACCAGGATGCGAACCCCACATTCTGATATAGCTATAAGCACAAATCTAACGCACTTAAATAAAACAGCTAAATAAAACAGGGCAGTCCGCGTAATATCTTGAATATAATCATTGAGATAAATTCCCACTTTAGGTATTGCTGGTGAAGTTTCGATTGCAGAAAATGGTGACAGAGTTGCTGTGTATTCTCTGTGGGACATGACTGACCCTGAAAATGGTGTATTTGAGGTAGGGAAATGATGATGTGTCGTATAAGCATTTTCTTTGTGCATTTGTACAAACTTAGGTTTCAACAAAATAATTAATAATCTCTATCCTCTGATGGATAATAGATAATCCCCGTGGACAATCACCATAATCCCCATCCTCTGATCCATATTCCACATTTAAAGATATGTGTATGAAACCTAGACCAATGTTGTTGTGATTTAAATTGTTTTAATTAAATCCACACACGATGGATCCATAATCATACTAGTTTCTTGAATCACAGCTTTACCTGAAATACGTTTTTCCTGATTAGTAAATCATGATGTTGATAGGTAAAACTTGTAGCTTTGCATGGTGAGGATGATAAGTAAGACTAATTGCGGTGACACCATGTGGAATCTCAATTGAGTAGTAATTAGTTCTGAAAAGAACTGGGGGTACAACTCGACGTTTCGATAAGTATGCTCTGATCGTCCTCAGGACGATCAGGACGATTCTCCTGAGGACGATCAGAGCATACTGATCGAAACGTCGAGTTGTACCCCCAGTTCTTTTCAGAACTAATTACTACTCAATTGAGATCCACGAATCTACAATTAGTCTTACTTATGATGTTGATATTGTGGCAAAAACTGGGCACAATTTCAGTGCCGACTCTCTCAAAACCAAACAAAACAATAGCCTATATACTCAGTGTACATCTTAGCCCCCTAGTGGTGAAAAAGTTGGATACTGACTCTGCTTCTTGTACCCTGTTCCTTTGTGTTCCTTTCACACCTGACTATAAACTTCTGCCCACTCTTTTGTTAAGTTTGTGTGCATTCTGTATACCGTTCATTTTGCATTTGAGAAAGAACTTGCAAGATTTGAAACGTAAGGCCATTAACTAATATTTTGCTAATTCCAAAGTAACTGCATTTCTTGTTCATTCAGGTGGTTGCGGACTATTACGGAGTTACTAACACCATTAAGTTTTACAAGGAAATAAAATGGCATGGAACCAATGGTGAAGTGCCACGTGACTCTCCGTTATGTGGATTTTACAATGAAAATCCTGACTGCCAAGGTAAATTATACCCGAAACGACCAATCAACATACAACCCAGTGATGTAGTGCCTTGATACTGAGCCTTGGCCTTAAGGCTGCCTTAAGGCTTGATTTTAGGGCCTTGGCCTTAGCCTTAAGGCTTGAGGGCAAAAGCCTTGGCCTTGAGGGTCAAAGCCTTGCAACTTTAGGGCCTTGCTCTTCAAGGCCCATCGATTTTAATTTTTCAGGTAAATTTGTTTGAAATTTTCTTTTCTACAAACATACAACTTGGGTCAGCCGTCTGCAAAGTCTGCAGTATCTAATTTAATCATGTTTTACCATGGAGGAGGAAAACGCCCTAGATTTGTGTGTTGACACACTTTCACTTTACAAGCATCACATTTGTTACCATGATAGTACATTTGCTGCTTCCCCAAAACAAAGCTATAATAATTTTTTGTATACTTGTACTTGTGGGGCCAGGGAGATATAATTATACTTAACTTGCATACAGTTATATGGGGTAGATAGAACATCATCTGATTCGTGCTGTGGACTGCTTTATTTATTTATTTATCGTATGGTTCATACAAAGTTAACATGACAAGGTTAGGTTATGGATCCAGTTGAATACAGACTGCTCGAGTTCAGTTAAATTTCCATCACATCTGTAAATAATACAGTCATGAACGATGTGATGTACAGTCTGGTCATCATGACCACAGGTACATTTAGCGTTGTCACTTAGTCCCATGCGGAGCATGTTATGTCCAAATCGGCCATGGCCAGTTCTTAGTCTGTTAAGTTTGACCCAACAGTGGCAAAATGTAGTTAAATATCCACGTCCTGGATTCTGATTCTTGCCACATATTCCGCCACGTGGTTAGTGCCCAAGTCTTTGGGTGCGATCCAATGCTAATTTCTAGCAGTTTGTGGGCTTGTCGATGGTAACGATTTCTTGATGGCAGTCGCAGTTGTGGTGGAGGTTTTTGATTGGTGTTTGTCAACAGTTGATGAAGCAGATGGGAGTCACACCCAGCGGCACGTCGCGCAAGAGCAAGGTATTGGTGCTGACGTCTCACTTCATAAGGAGCAATTCCACTGACTACTGGAAGGTATTGAGTGGTAGTTGATCTGATACATCCTGAGATGATGCGCATGGTGTTGTTAAGGGCTACGTCAATCTTGCTGGTGTGGGTGCTCCTTGCCTATACCGGTGCACAGTACTCTGCAACAGAGTATACTAAAGCTATTGCTGATTCGAAGAACGTTGTAGTCTGCGCCCCAGGAAAGACCTGCTAGTTGTCTAATGAGACAGTTGCGAGTGTTGGCTTTCTGTGCGAGCTGTGTGAGATGGCTTTTGTATGTTAGAGATCTGTCCAAAGTAACACCAAGATACTTGGGGAAATCATCATACGGGATGGTTGTGCCATTGCAAACGACTTTGATTTTGTAGTTAGCCAGTCTAGTTGCTAAACAGTTTTGGTGATGTTACTCCAGTTTTTGAAGTAACGGCTTAAGGATTCCATATCGGTGCCAAGTGTTGTTTCAAGCTTGTTAAAGTTTTTGGCAGAGGTTAGGAGTGCTATGTCATCTGCGTAGATGTATTTCTTTGAGACAGTGGTTGGTAGGTCAGCAGTGTAAATGTTGAATTAAATCGGTGCGAGCACTGAGCCCTGCGGGATCTCGTTTTTCAGGAAGCATTTTTTTACTGGTTTCTTCGCCAACCGTCATTGTAAAGCTTCTGCAGGTGATCATTGTCATGAGAAAGTTTAAAGGTATTATCAGGTATGATTTTGTGTAGTTTTAGGGCAAGACCTTTATGCCATACCGTGTCATATGCTGCTGATAGATCGACCAGTACAGCACCGTTCTTGAGACCTTTTTGGAAGTTGTCTTCTGTGAGGAGTGTTACTTGGTCTGTTGTACAGCGTCCTGTACGGAAGACAGCCTGCCTCAGGTGGGGAGTTGAGGATCCACAATGGGTTGGATACGATTGTATATTAGTCTCTCCATCAATTTGTAGATTATGCACAGTAGGCTTATTGGACGGTAGCTGCCCGGGTCTTCAGCAGCCTTGTCCGGTTTTAAATTCCCATTACTTTAGCATGTCTCCATATTTTTGGGATTTTCTGAACTTTGATACAGGTGCTGAAGTAATCTCAAAGCCATTCAGTGGATTTTGGTCCATGATTTTGACAAATTCTGGATGATATAGTCTGGTCTGTTTTAGGTAATGCTAATATTTCTAACCATGATGGCCCAGAAAATAAAATTACTTCCATGTTACATAATAACGAGGTAACATCAGTTAAAACAGCCGTTCTTAGATCCCAGCTTTTGTTATACTCGGTTTAGAATAATGTGCATCTCTTTTTGTTATATTTAAATGGTATCCACGAAGACCTGAACTTCTACTCAGTCATAAATTTGTACGTGAAGTTTTTATTCTTACTATAAGCGATTCGTTATGATGTGACATGTTTTATATTAGTAGTAATTTTATACTAGAGGTCCTTGGCCTTGAGGTTAAGCCTTGGCCTTAGCCTTAAGGCTTGAGGGTCAACGCCTTGGCCTTGAGGGTCAAAGTCTTGGCCTTGATGGTTAAGCCTTGGCCTTGGCCTTGACCTTGAGGATCAAAGCCTTTGCTCCAACACTGATACAACCTTTTGAACAAGTTTACAAAATAAATAACTGACCAAAAAACAAGTAATACAAATAATTTGAGTCCTGTATTTTTGTATGTGTGTTGCAGAGAATAACACCATTTTGCTGGTGTCTACAATAGTAGCTGCTTGTGTGGTGACCATTTCAGCGTGTGCAATGCTTATTGTATACAGGTAAACTACATGTGAATAAATGAAGTAAGAGAGATTTTGCAACTATCTTTGCCCGATATCTGACCTACGGGTTGCCGCGCATAGATTG
Organism: Zoroaster sp. YZ-2022; assembly: GCA_029582265.1. Taxonomy (NCBI): domain Eukaryota; kingdom Metazoa; phylum Echinodermata; class Asteroidea; order Forcipulatida; family Zoroasteridae; genus Zoroaster; species Zoroaster sp. YZ-2022. The sequence goes on from CM055827.1 coordinate 18,738,877, forward strand.
TCCATTTAATTTTCACGTGGACCTTGAAGTGAAAGCATATTTTCCCTTGACCACAATGTCACAAGATTATTGATGCTGTTATTATTTATGATACTTGGGTGTACCACTTTCTAAATAAATAACTTTAAAAAACAATTTTCATCACACATTTTTACCAGTATTAATTTGAATGAGATCATTTCCAGAATACACAGGTCACGGGTCAATTTCTGCTAGTGTAGAGACACTTTATTTATTTTGTATAGACTAGTGTTTGGTATAATTAAGTTGCCCCATCAACTTAAATACAAAATAAATAATTGGTATTGACTTTACTGACCTTCTGTAAAAAACAGTGGGCCACATGTAACTTTCAGGCTGTAATTTACCCAAAACAAATATTTGATATTTTCCGCCCTAAAATCATCCCTAGACCCTTTGAAAGGTGTTGGGTTAAAAAAGAATTGGAAATAGCTTCATTGACCCAGGTTTATTAAGATTTCCCTACATACTTTAAAAAAAAGTAGGGTGCCTCAGGGGCGTGCAAATTTTTTCAAGACGCACCTAAGGGTTTTAATACTGACATTAAAATATGTTTTGTTCACCTGCAGGAAGATCAAGCTAAATTCGGAACTGATGAACATGTCTTGGAAAATCCGCTATGAAGACTTGTCGTTTAACCATATTACCAAATCGATCGCATCTTCAATGCGTTCTATGTCCATCGTAAGTCAGTATTACTGAGTTACTGTGCATTTAAACTATCCATGAGCCATTTTTAGTAGTGATAATGACGAGGTCTACAGTGTAGGACAAATCCTTGCTAAATAGTATATCAAATAACTTACAAACTAGCCATTAAGATGCTGTGCATCATGAAAAGTGAAATTTAGAAGACAATGGTTAATTGGATAAACTGTTGCAAAACACACGATAGGTAAGTGTGTCATAGTAACCATTTATATTGTCAAGTACAGAATTGCTTTCCTTGAAAACCAGGCTTATTTCAAACATGTTAGTGGACATACTAATCGTGTTATTTTGTTTCATAACACCTAAACAACAAATAACCATGAAATGTAAATAATTAACAAGAACTTTTGTTTTCAAATTGTTAAGTTATGATAGTCAGTGAATATTGTTATTTGATTTGTAATTGTAGAACGGCTCCTTGACAGACGCAAACAATCAGCGACAGATATTCACCAAAGTTGCTCAATACGAGGTAAATAAAATTATATGTTATTGTATATAAGTTTATTTGTTTATAACAAAACAAGTTTGTTGCACTAAGTAAGACTAATTGCGGTGACACCATGTGAAATTCTCTATTTAGTAATTGGTTCTGAAAAGAACTGGAGGTTACAACTCGACGTTTCGATCAGTATGCTCTGATTGTCCTCAGATCGTCCTCTGATCGTCCTCCTGAGGACGATCAGAGCATACTGATCGAAACGTTGAGTTGTAACCTCCAGTTCCAGAACTACTACTCAATAGAGAATTTCACATGGTGTCACCGCAATGTCTTACTTTATCCTCTTCGCCATGCAAAGCTACAAGGTTTACCTAAGTTTGTGCACTGATAAATTAGACACAAAAACACTTTTTATAGGGGATACTACTTTATGAATAACAAAACAAGATTATTAAAAACAAAAGGTAAACACAAAGACGGGCTCATCATAACCAAAAGTTATTTTATACATTATAAGTGGAAGAAAATACAGGTATTGAAATTGTTTTAGTTGTTCAGTTGTAATCAGTTTGCTATAATGCAAACACCGAGACAACATAGCGTCAGCATTCGCTTACTGGTTATTCATTTCTTGTAAACGATAGTGAATGTACGATACCTTACAAATACGTATGCTGGCCTATAATGTAAGGGTCTATGGAGTGTGTTTTTGTCTTAATTTATTTGTTATTGTTATTTTATCAGTTGATATGAATACAAAACAATTTTAAGTTTGTTTTGTGTCTTGAGTGGATTTTTTTATTTTAATTTAAACAAATATTTCAAATTATGCACGACGCGAGGTGGCGCTATTCGTGACGTACGGTACACCTGGGCAGAGAACAAAGAAAAGAAAAGTTTTCATCGTTTGCTAGCATGCCTTTTTAACCCATTATTGTTGGCAATCATTGTTGCCACTAGGTAATAAAACAGTCATGAACTGCTACCAACATGTGTACACACGACTTATGTAATAACATGTGCTTATTAAGTAAGACTTGTAGCTTTGCATGGTGAAGAGGATAAGTAAAGACTGGTGATATTAAAAACCTCGTGAAACTTCTACAGTAAAGCATGACACAGAGTGCCATGTAAACACGGGCTAAAATCTCCTAGGTATACGTTATGTTAATAAGGAGGAATGGGAGAAGTGCGGCGCTCCCCTAAATAAAGAATTTATATTTTTAATTGCACAAACGGACGCAGAAAAAAATGGACAAATGGCAAATATATTCTCCATTAGGCATACTTTATTGTTTACACTGTTAAAACGGTCTATTTTATAGACCCTTTAGAAAAGCAGCATAATTATTTCTTTCCTGGCCTAAAAAGTAACGAGGTCCATAATATAATCCAGTCCATGGTGTTTTCCAGCTTATACTGTGGGTTTAGAATTACCCGCCGGGTAATTACATTATAGGCTGAATTACATTATAGATCGGGTAACACTAAAACCCGGATAAAATGATTGGGCGGCAGGGTTATAGTGTTACCCTATCTATAATATAATTCATTTTATAAAACGAAATCATGCAACAAATTTCGTCTTGCCACTTAAATTGTCCAACCTGTAAGGAAATCCGGCTCATGATGTAATCCACCCCACAGTTTAATTTGCATCGTATCAAGCATCGTTAGACATTTTGTATTGTCTTGCTTTATGATTACATAAGGTTAAGTATTTCCTTTAAAGATATAAGTATCCTCCAGCATCCATTCATGGGATGATCCTCCAGCAGCCTACTTAAGCAGCAGCATTTTCCAGAGTCCGGCATTCTCCTGAGGACGATCAGAGCATGCTGATCGAAACGTCGAGTTGTACCCCCAGTTCTTTTCAGAACTAATTACTACTCAATTGAGATTCCACATGGTGTCACCGCAATTAGTCTTACATATAAGTATTAGTTAACGGTTTTCGGTCGTGATTGTTTTAAAGTTTTGCTATAATATATTTCGAGTGTAACAACTATTACATATCATGACTTAACATACGTTTAGAAGTACGGTGAAACGTTTCCTTGACCACCCCTCTCTCCATATTTATATTTAGACATAGATTTTATCAGTTATCAGTTACATATCTTAATGTATCCTTTCTCTATGATCTGTTTATTCAGGGTCGGCTAGTGGCTCTCAAGCCGATGAGTGATACTAAACTTGACTTGACGAGGAGCGTACTGTTAGAGTTCCGTAATGTATGTAACAGGATAAAGAATGGTTGGGCTAAGGGCGATACAGGACTGAGCCGAATGTCAAGGCCAAGCGTCTATCTTTTATTCCCATTTATAAAAAGCCCATGTCGATTTCGTATGGAAAAGAGCCAGAATTTGACAAATTCCTATTTGGGACAGTGACTACCGGCAGTGACTACCCCAATTTTTTAAATATGTTTTTAATAGTTTTTTTTGTTTTTTTTTGTTTACAGTTAGACCTAGCTCTTAAATTACAGGGTAATGGGATATCAATATAACAGTTCCCCGTTCAACCCATCGGGTACATTGTACAATATGTTTTAAAATGGAAACACGCGCATTTGTGTAACTGTTGGAGTGACAGTGCGCCATGTGTCAACCTCCACAAATCCAAGGTCTCTTCCTCGGCCTCTTCCAGTGCCCTTACCTCCCTGATAATGCTGATGCACCACAGCGAAAACCCTCTCCCATCTGCCTTTGATGCCTACGCTACCGCTTAAATATATCTACCATTTAGCACTGGTCAAGTCAGTTGCACAATGTGAACGCACAATTCCAAAGCAGTTTAGTCTTGACCAGGGCGCGTTGGAACGGTTTGGTCGCAGAATGTTACGTAGGCTTAGACACTAGATATATCTTCCACTTATCTATCCTCTCCATTGATCGCTGTGTACATGCATATAGTGCACTGCTCAATACGATACATATGTTTTGTTTATTTATTTTTATTTTTTTTAGATGGGCATTGGTAAGTATTTTACTTTTTGATTTGATTGACAGTTGCGTCGTCTTGAGAACGTCAACCTTGTCCGTTTCGTGGGTGTGTGTATCGACGGACCGGATGATATCAAACATATGATTATCACAGAGTATTGCCCTAAAGGAAGTCTGCAGGTAAATACTACCCTCTTTAAAGACCATACAAAATGGTAAATATTGTCAACCCTATTTTAAAAGTAAAGAATCACCAAAAATAAGACTTTCAATATTTTTCTTTAACCTTCAACAAACCTGTAAAAATGTACTTCGCCACTACCGCGAACAACAGGCCCGAAACAAAAGCCGTCGGGGACACTTTCACTGAGCCTATTTTGATGACGTACATTTACAGGAGGGCGAACGCAACAACTGTTTACTGCGGTACGTTTTGTACACAAAGCATATTACATCACGTACAGTTTACCAACTACGACTTCCAAAAGTGTTTTTGAAGAAGTTTCCAAAAGTAGTACTGACCAATTGTGTTGTTCATCATCGTCATTTGATGGAGATTATACTGATGCCAAAGTTGCCATAAGTGACATAGAATCGTATAAATTAAGCCTGGAATGGACGAAATCCAGGCGAAAATGGCGAAACCGAAGGAAGATCTCGAGTCCGGCATATGCGCACATAATGATACCCTATTTTTCTTTTTTTTCTTTTTTTTTACGAACAAATATTCTAAGAGCAACCAAAGATTTGAATGTCCAGTATTTGATTCGTTGAATTTTCTAATCAGGAAAGTTAATCTCACTGCAAAATGTGTACAAATTGTTCTTGTTTTGTGCCGATAAAAAAATAATCCTTTGGTGATCTTGCCGGTGCTGTCAACCAGACTAATAGTTTGACAATGACCCGGCCCCGGTACGCCCGCAAATGTCTAACAGACGTCGCGGATTTCAACATCTGGAATTTTGGCTGAAAATCATTATTTTCTCAGCAACTTATAGTTTGTTTTAATGTTTTTTGGAATAACATATAAATAACTAAATACACACTGAACAATTTTGAGTAAAAAAATCATGGTACTTTGTATGGAGTTTAATATGGACTTTAATATGTCGCGCGTCGCCTTCAATGTGATTGATTTTTGACCTTGGCTTTCATCACTATGGGCATAGGATATATTCATATGCACTTCCAGTTATTGATGCTTGTATACGTTTGAGTGACTTGGTTTAACGTCTTCACTCATGCCCATGGACCTCATAATTTTTCGCCCTAAAAAGAAAGTTCATTTAACAATGTTATTTTAAAAACACTTATAAGACCTGAAATAAATGGGTCATTTTCCCCACAAGCACCTATTATTTTTTTTCTGAGTGGTTTTAAGACGAACTAACATCCACCTAAAGGTGTGGCAGGCATACAAGTCTCTCAAACGTACACGAGCATCAACAAAAGGAAGTGCATATATATATATATATATATATATTGTCTGATGATCGCATAACGCGTGAAACTCGGAGTTAGAACTACCAGCGTTCCACTAGTTTTACTACAAGTATATATATATATATATATATATATATATATATGGAAAATCATCGCCCAAAAAAATTATACAGCACACTAAATTCCAAGATGCCAAATGTCAGTTTCAACATGACCTCAAGGAAGACATCACATCTGTCAAAAACGATAACCATTTATTCGTTAAAGCTGATAAATCTACAAACTTTTATAAACTAGACACCCCGACATATAATAACCTACTAAACGCCAACGTAACCAAGACGTATAAGAAAACCGACAAGAACCAACTTAGTATGATTGACGCCGAAGCGAGAGACATCACCAGAAAGTTAGACATAGACGACCGGGTCGAGACAATGGCCACAAAAGAAGCGTTCATAACACTTAAAGATCACAAAGACAACTTCACAAATAAACCCACTTGCCGATTGATAAACCCCTCGAAACCAGAGATTGGACGAATAAGTAAACAAATCCTAGAAAAAATCAACCAAAAACTCGTAAATGCCACGCAAGTCAACCAGTGGAAGAACACGCCCTCTGTGCTTCAATGGTACAAACAACTAACCAACAAAAACGATTTATCATTTATATGTTTTGACGTGGTCGAATTCTACCCCTCAATATCCGAAGCACTTCTTAACCGAGCTCTTGATTTTGCATCTAAATACGTGACCATTACAGCTGATGACCGACGAATAATCATACAAGCAAAACACTCCCTACTATTCAACGGCGGTGAACCATGGGGAAAGAAAACATCAACAACACTCTTCGACGTCACTATGGGAAGCCACGACGGAGCAGAGACATGTGAACTAGTTGGTTGTTACCTCCTCTCACAGTTAAAACAAATACTCAGAAACAACATCGGTCTATACCGCGACGATGGACTCGCAGTACACACGGGAACCCCGAAAGAAGTAGAGAGAATAAAGAAGGATATATGCAAAATCTTTCGAAATAATGATCTCAAAATAACCATTGAAGCCAACAAGAAAGTCGTCAACTTCCTCGATGTGACATTTGACCTGAACACTGAAAAATTCAAACCATACGCTAAACCCGCAAGCACACCACTCTACGTACATAGCAAATCTAACCACCCCCCGATCATAATCAAAAACATCCCAGAATCCATAAACAGAAGATTGTCAGATACATCATCAGACGAAGACACATTCAACGAAGCGATACCACCATATCAACAAGCGTTACACAAGAGTGGTTATACATACAATCTCAAGTACACGCCCACGCCGCATGAAGTGAATCGCAACCGCAATCGTAATGTAATATGGTTTAACCCCCCATACAACAGAAACGTCAAGAATAACATAGGAAGAGAATTTATTAACCTGATCGACAAATGTTTTCCGACCGGCCACAAGCTGAAGAAAATATTTAACAGAAACACATTAAAACTAAGCTACAGCTGCATGCCTAACGTCAAACAAATCATAGACGGACATAACAAAGCCATCCTAAAGAAAACCACACAACCGGAACATGACAACATCACAAAAACGTGTAACTGCAGGAAGAAGAACGAATGTCCACTAGAGGGAGATTGCCTGACTAAAGAGATTGTCTACCAAGCTACGATCACCACGAAAGACACAACCGAGACTTATGTAGGACTGACAGCAACTGAATATAAGACTAGATGGAGGAATCACAAGACGTCATTCACATACGAAAAACGGAAGAACGATACAGAACTCAGTAAATACCTGTGGCAGTTAAGAGACAAACAAGAAGAATATTCAATTACGTGGAAAATCATCGCCAAGGCTAAACCCTACACTAACCTCACGAAGAGATGCAATTTATGCATTACCGAGAAACACTTAATTATTACCAAACCGCACATGGCAACCTTAAATAAGCGTAATGAACTTATATCAACATGCAGACACCAACGAAAATACATCCTGAAATATAATTAGATATGCACCACTAAACACACACACATACGTATACCTGTAAACCACACCCGATGCTTCAGTGTATATGGTGATTAACTGATGAGTGGATCGACATCATGGCGGCCTACGAAACAAATTTGTATTAAGACCCATTATGTTCTCACTCACCGAGTAGTTCGTCTACTTACTTATTTCGCTCCTTCAAAGTAGAGCACTATCTTGGTTCCACAGTGAACTATATCTGATCTATATATATATATATATAGGCTATCCTATGCGCATAGTGACGAAAGCGAAGGTCAAAGATCAATCATTTTGAAGGCGACGCGCGAAGATCGACAGGCGACGGCTGTGACGGGACGCCCTCTATCAATTAATTTTAAATATGTGGATTGCAATGTACGACCGTCTTACACTAAAACTGGCAATGCTTGTGTGCCAAATGCGAGCGCGATGTTTATCCTGTCGCACACGTGCCCGAAGGTTCAAATTAAAATATACCCAAACGTTTATGTAACACGGAACAGTTCAACAGTGTGGTGCGGGCAGCGAAAACATTCTCACACCAAGACGTATTGGCCCAAGAATACCCCACCCCTGACCCTCAATCCATGGCATAGCACTCAAAGAACAACCTACGTGGGCAATTCGTAACGTTGTATTCTACAGCGCAATATCTCGAAAAGAAGCTGTGCAAATAAGTAATTCTATTGTAAGTATTCTATATCGTAAAGGATTAAACCGTAGTGTTCGTAGTATCGTAATGTCAGTACTTGTCCAATCACAACCCTTGCTCAGCCAATCAACTGGATGTTTCGTACGTTCATCTTGTTTTGGGTGTATCATGGGTAACATTTTATTCAAACACGTTAATATTTGGAATACAATTATTGTTGTATGTACGCAAAACCAGCAAATATTTCTTTGACCTAATGGAAATGTTGATATTCTAATGTTGATATAGGATATTCTGGAGAATGACGCTCTGAATTTGGATTGGGACTTCAAGAGTTCCCTCTTGATAGATGCCATTAAGGTAAGAATATCACTGTTTTATGGTTATGTCAGCAATGATGATTTGCACGACAATACTCGTTCAAATGACGTCAACTAATTCCATGGACTACATCCCCAAAATACCGGTTTTCAATTTGATATTCGCCTCGTGCATATCGTAGTCCTCAGAGGTGAAATGAACTTCAGCTGCAAGCTCCGGGCTGTACGCGGTTCCATTTACAGCCTCTTTACTGTACAAACATATCACAACAGTATACGATCGCGGCAGCGTCGCTTGAATGATTAAATAAAGTCATTTTATATGCAAACCGGAAATTCTCACTGCTGAATTCCACCCTGAATTCCACTGCTGAATTCCATTACTTTCCAAATCTCATACCTTTTCCTATATTTTTTAACCTCATGCTACATTTATCATTAAGTATGAAGAGTTTTTTCTACCTGAAATAAGGAGATCTCAGCGGCCATTTTGTTCGAAATTTTCAAAGTGAAAACTTTTCCCTGGTAACCATTAATACTAGAATGGAGCCATTAGCGCACGCGAATGGTTATAACCAGCGATATACTACTAACTGTAACTACGTCACAGCCATAGTTACGGTTGCCAGAGTATGGGAGGCTGCCAGTGCAAAATAAAACCGGAAATTCAATGTTTGTTTTAAATACTGTAATTTGTGAAAAACACTGATAAAATCAACATACTTTATAAAGATATATTCCTTTTAAATATCTCCGGTGTAAAATGTTTAATTGTGGGCAGAATCTCTTGCTAACCATGTTTAAAATGGTTGGTCACTGATGGCCGTCCATATAAAATGGCGCTCAATGCTTACAATACAAAATGCCCTCCGCGAATCCCTAAGGGTGCACCCCACTAAATAAACTCCCATAGTAAACAGTGCTAAATACAAAATATTCAAAAATCATTAAAAAATACTTAGAAGTCCCACAGTTTTTAAAACCAAAAGAAAAAATATTGATCGATATATAACCTTTTATTTTCTTCTCTATTTACTGTCTAAAGTCCAGGTTTCCAGGGAGTTATTCTCATCCCAATGAAAACCACCCTCTACAGTAGTGAAAACGTCCACATTGAAAAGCAGCCATTTTGGAAAAAGGCCTTACGCTTGAAATCAAATTAGGACCAATTTTTCAGGGCCCAGTGTGTCCAAAATACTCACAGTTGGAAGCCAAGGACCCCCAGGTTATGATAGTGGGCCATTTTTACACAATCCATCAAATGAATGGGCCTCAAATCTTTGTTTTTCAGAAAAATTTGAGGACATACACTTTATGATAAACAGCTTGGCGCATGAATTCCTCACTATTTAGTGGGGTGCACCCCTAAGGCTCAATCAAATTGCCCAAGCCTCTCTCGCTCCCTCATGTGGTCATGGACTGGTGGGTTGTGTGATTTACGAACGGACGGTTATGCCTATTGTTCCGCTAATGTTCTGAATCAAATAATACGTTTCAATTAGCTCGAAACTAAATTAATGGGATCATGGAATTCCATCTGCAGCAATACATAGGCCTAGCTTAGGTCTATCAGTTATGATTCCAAGTGTTCTTGTCAAGGACACATGCTCCTTGTTAATAATAAACTACCAATGGCACGTGCACAATACCAAAACCATCATATACGAGGGTATAAAGACATTTCCAAATATTTTCTACGCAGGGATTGAGGTTTCTTCACCACAGTGAGCTCGGCGTTCATGGCAGAATGCGCTCATCCAACTGTGTGGTAGACAGCCGGTTTGTTGTCAAACTTACTGACTTCGGTCTCCACGCATTCAGGGATGTGTCGTTGGAACAAAGTGACGGAGAAACCCAAATGAAAAGTAAGCATCCTCCAAAAAACAAACACAAAAGCAACAAACAAACAAACAAACAAACAAAATCTACATCGATCGAGTCTTTTATGGACATTACTAGAATGATTATCGAAGTTTAACGAGCACCAATCAGAATTGCCATAACGAAGCAGGATCCTATGAAGAGCCTATTAACTAGAAGCGTCTTCCAGGTCTCTTCAGTCTCGTGGCAATGACATGAGCACGCTAGTCAAAACGTAGAGAAGTGTCAGTAGACATACACCCATCACAACTTCTAAGTTCCCCCTAATATTTTTTAGAATATCTCAACAAATATTGCATGAATTTTAAAAATTCAAAAAGGAAATGACAGAATGACATGTTCTACACAGCTCGTAATGAAATGGTTGAAATTCAATCATGCATGCACAATTGACAGTGATTTGAATGAAAATTCAGCTGAAAAAAAGTTGCAGTACAAAGCATTGCTTCAAGGGCATGTTACACATGTAGTTTTCTGTAAAAACTCAGTTATGGAGAATAATGGAGGATCAATTCCATATTAAACTCTTGCTCTACCGTTCTAAAACAATGGACATGCATGTTGCATGTTGCTCTTTGAATATTCCTTTCTTATTATGAAACAGCCATCAATACCATTGTTATTGATGCATTACGAGCTATGTAGAACATGTCATTCTGTCATTTGCTTTTTGAATTTTTAAAATTCATGCAATACTTGTTGAGATATTTTAAAAAATATTAGAGGGAACTTAGAAGTTGTGATGGGTGTACATGGTTCTGATCAGGAACCGTAATCTCACTTCGCAACAGTTGAGATCCAGACCATACGGTGTTTACCGAATAACATTACTCAACCATGCAAAACCTCAAAAGTTTAAACACGGATAATTTGTAAACCAATTAGCGTTTTTAACAACATTTATCCATTGTCCCGAGTAAAAATATTGTATTGATTTTTAAAGAGATGTTGTGCAATGCCCCGGAACAGCTAAGGAACCCTAATAAAGCACCAACGAAAGAGGGCGACATTTATTCTATAGGCATCATAATACAGGAAGTGGTGATAAGAGGACAACCTTTCGAACATGAACGCAGGAATGACGTAGATGACAAAGGTGAGAAAGGCGTGTTTAATATGACATCATTGAATGGGAAGTCCTTCTACTTCAGTTTGTCTGTTTGTGATTTCTGTAAATTAATTCGTACTAAGCAGAGTCCTTATAGTAAAGGTTTTAGCTCTTTTCATTGTGTCATTGGCGAGAAAATTGTGAACAAACATTAATTTAAAACAAAAATGTAAATTTGACCAACACTGTAAAGTGGGAAATGGATCACGGCCGTGATACAACCATTTTGAAATTGTAATACATTTCTGGTTTTAAAAAAATAATAAAATAAAATAAAATAAATGAATAAATAAAACAAATTATAATTTAAAATATTGAGGATGATTGAAGTGTTGTTTATGTTGATGTAGTTATTCTTGAGAAGGTCGCCGCTCAATCATCTCAGCCGTTTCGACCTCACGTTCCAACGGATGCATGCAGCCCCGAAATACACGCCATCATGGCAAGATGTTGGCACGAGACCCCGGATGAACGACCCTCTGCGGACGATCTCCTGTCCAGCATGAAGAAAATATGCAAGTATGTTACATTTTAACCCTATCTCACTCTAGGGGTATAGGGCCAGGTGACAATTGCATCAAAATTTTAGCCAACAGTTTGTTAGCTTTTGAATATGTTAGAACGTAGTTTATTTGGCTTGACGATACATTTATTGTAATTTGCATGAGCTCTTGAGCCGTTTGTTTTATTTCCATTAATACAGATAATATACAACTTGTACATTCATTGCAAAAATTAGACTGTCCCAACTAACCCGTGAGGGTTCTACGCGGTGACCTAGGAAGCAAAACACATACTGCAGAAGTAAATCACCACAAAGAAATCCAGAAAATATATTTACATTAATTAAAAATGTATTTATAAATTAGTTATATTCTTTTACAATTCATTTATTCCTTTCAAATTATTCCATTAATTATCTAAATCACTATAGGCCTAATATACTACCGGAATAAAGTAACTGTGCATCATTTGAAGTTATGCTATTTTTTAATGAAAAAAGATAATACAATGATTTGTGGTGTTCTGTTAAATCACTGTTTAACTGTTAACAGGATAATCTCGAAATCTGTATGCTTGGACACTAGGCTTCGTGACACGTCCTTGAAGAGATGTGGTGTCAAAAGTCAGTTCACAAACTCAGTATCGTGTGTGTCCACCATTGGCGTTGATGCAGGTCTGAGATACAGGGACGAGATCATTGGGCCTCATGTGCAAGCGTTCATTCAAAGACAAGGACGTAACATCACGCTTCAGCAAGATAATGCCTGTCCACATGTCGCTCGTGTTGTGACAGATTTCCTGAGACAGCAGAACATTCCGGTACTCCCCTGGCCAGCTGTTTCTCCGGACCTGTCCCCTATCGAGCACGCTTGGGATGAAATGGAGCGACGTTTACGTCAAGCCCAGAATCAGCCATTGACGTTAGCTGAATTGGGACAAGCGTTGGTTCAGACATGGAACAACATTCCCCAAGCTTTCTTCAATCGCTTAGTGTCGTCTATGCGTCGTCGTTGTCAAGCCTGCATCAACGCCAATGGTGGACACACACGATACTGAGTTTGTGAACTGACTTTTGACACCACATCTCTTCAAGGACGTGTCACGAAGCCTAGTGTCCAAGCATACATATTTCGAGATTATCCTGTTAACAGTTAAACAGTGATTTAACAGAACACCACAAATCATTGTATTATCTTTTTTCATTAAAAAATAGCATAACTTCAAATGATGCACAGTTACTTTATTCCGGTAGTATATAACCATTAATTCATGAAATTACTTTAAAAATCGTATTCTTGATCTTTATTACTTGATCACACGATTACTCAACTAACCACCGTATCATTATAATCCTTGACAACTTAGTTATTCCATTCCAATTACTTCATTCCAATTATTCTATTATTTATACAAATCACTAATGCAATTACTTTATACTTCAACCAACTATAATCTAGATCTATTTATCCAATCCAATATAGTCACTGAACAATTCTATTCCAATTATTCCATTATTTATACAAATCACTTATGAAATTACTTTATACTTCAACCAACTTATATCCTTGATCTATTTATCCAATCCAATATAATCACCGAACAATTCTAATCTAGACTCGATTCGATCCGCACCACCCTAATACATAGATTAATTTCTCAACAACCACCACCTCACATTCTTGCATAAGCGGTTGCATCCCTGAAGCTGCCGTTATAAAAAAGTACACCTCCTTCATTACGTTTATAAACCCGCAGTGTATTTTTGTTTATAAGTACTACGTTGAGCCTGTTGCTCCTCCACTTCATAGAAGTTTGTAGTCTGCGTAGTATGTGTACATGTAAGACGCTTACTGTGACCTTTCTGGACGTCTAGCCTCCAAACACATGAAATTCATTGCGTTCTCGTAAGGTAAGTGTTGAAACAAGGCAGTCGTTGAAACAAGGCAGTCGTTAAAACAGTTGCACAAGGGCCATCTATAATAATTACAAATTACAGTTCACTAGTAATGTTGTAATCAATTAAGACAATTAATGAGTTCTAATTTCAAGTAAATTAAACGCCGTTTCATTTCCATAAATAAACTTCCAAATTGAATGAATAAAAACAACTTACGATTGCCTGAATTCTCAATATTCAAGATTCCATTCTGTGCCCTTCCGAGCCAAGCTTCTACTGATCTGTACTATCTATGCTGGTGGCCTGGGCATCGGCGGGGAGAAGGATCGACCAACACTCATGTACACACCACAACCATTATCTGGCATACTGACAAACCTCCCACACACTCCTGCTTTTTTTATCTTACAATAGACTGGCTGCTCGCTCAAGCACGGCGCTGCATACCAAAGAGACTCCCCATACAAAAGTACAATTGTAAAGTAAAAGAACAGATAAATGGTCAGTTGTAACAAACAATTATTATTATGCAACCATGACCCTTGAAAGAAAATACACTAAAAGACTTTTAAATCTAGTGACATAGACCTAGTGTCATAATTCGTAAACAGAGACAAAAATTAATGCTATTCAGAGAAGGGAAAACCCAATACTGCCCTTAATAACTTTAAGTTAAGTTTTACCCAAAAATATTTTAAATAATTCCAGTATATAAAACAAAAAGATTTAAGAGCAAAAGAACCTATGAATAAATTATTGTGTATAAATTAAACCATCTACTCCGTTTACTGCATTGCTGATTGTAAACAAAAATAACAAATAAGGTTTGTACATAAAAAAAATGTATACTTAGTGAAATAAAATTCCTTACTATATTAAAATAAATTGCTTTTTTAGTGAATTAAAAATATCGTGCCTCAGATGATAAGGAAGTGAATTAACCGTTTCTGGCAGAAGTTCATTAACATCGGTAGTTAACTCGTGTCCATTTTATGATTTCTCGCAGGGGCGTCTCCGGTGGCATCATGGATAACCTGCTGTCTCGTATGGAGTCCTATGCCAGTAACCTAGAGGGACTTGTGGAGGAAAGAACCTCTGCCTTCCTGGAAGAGAAGAAACGAGCAGAGACTCTCCTCTATGAAGTATTGCCAAAGTAAGGCTTCTGATCCAACGGCCTATGGGAATAAACACACATTAATCAAGGGAAGTTACAACATTTGTAAATATCTTATAACAACATTACCGAGTTATAATCTGTGAAGTTGTTGACGGTACCACTTATCCTGACAGTTATGTCGCATTTCGAGAAGATACAACGTTTTGCACATTTTCAAAGGTTTGCTGGATGGCACATTTTTGATAAGGCGGTTTTGTAAACAAATTGTATGCTTTTTATACATGTTTGGATGACAGACTCTGCATTGAGCTAAAACGTTCACATTCTGCGAACATTACCAATGTTGAACCTTCCCTTTAAAATGACGTTTTTTGTTTTAAAATGACATTTTGATGTTTTTAATTGAAACCAATGTTTTTATTGAAACCAATGTGTCTTAATATTATGTACAACACTTTGGTGATATTTGACCGTTTACTTAACAAGTCGGTTACATATAATTTAATCGTTTTGCTTGAGTGAAATTGAAAAACGTTCTTCGACGTATGTATATTTTTCCAGGTGTGTAGCCGACCAACTCAAAGTGGGGTCTGCGGTCCATCCAGAAACTTACGACGGTGTGACTATATTTTTCAGCGACATCGTTGGATTCACTGAGCTGTCTTCATGCAGTACTCCTATGCAGGTAAGTAACTAAAACATATTGGTAGGTGTAGGAATATTCAACTGCATAGCCAAGGCAGCCTCTCCCCGATTTCTAACAATTATAAGGTCAAGACCTTTGTTTCTCTTAAATTTCGGTAGATTTTGTTTATATTAACTACAGATCTTGTTAATAATTCTATGTATATATGTTGTAAAATTTTTCAATTGTTTACTTTTATCAATTCTTTCATAGATTATTATTATTAATTTTAATTAATTCCATTTAGGTTGTAGCATTATTGAATGACTTGTACACATGCTTTGACGGGATTATTGGTAACTTTGACGTGTACAAGGTGAGTTGTCACAGTTTAATCTAATCATATAACGGAATGGTTTTACTTTAATCCTATCACGGCTGGGGGAAGGGCACATTGTGTCCTCCGGTACGATTTATCGATCACGTTAACATTTTGCTGAATTTGCCTAACTATAGGACCCCACTCAAACCAATATTAATGATGTTATGTGTGGTTATATACTTTTGGTAAACAAATTAAAATGATAAACATTTACAAAAATCATGTTTTGGTCAAGTACCAACATTTATAGTCATAGCGCCCTCTAGCGGCTGAAAATTTAAGAAAATACGAAAAATAAACAACGTGGCTCCCCGGCTATAGGGTTGAAAGAGAACCCTACTCAGGTGTACATTGTGATTTCATGAAACAAACAAACCAACCAACCAACAAACCAACAAACAAACAAACAAACAAACAAACAAACACCCCAACACCCCAACCAACAAACAAACAAACAAACACCCCAACAAACAAACAAACAAACAAACAAACAAACAAACAAACCACGACAAAACACAACAAACCACAACAACAACAACAACAACAACAACAACAACAACAACAGTCACATATTCTTATTTTTAAATTTCCGGGTTGAGACAAACGGAGAAATTTACACAACATTGCAATAACGAGATTTTGTTTAATTTTGAAATCCTTGATTAGGTTGAGACTATCGGAGATGCTTACATGGTGGTGTCAGGCCTGCCGATCCGCAATGGTGATGCGCATGCACGGGAAATCGCCAAGATGGCACTGGCATTACTTGAGGCTGTAGGTTCGTTCAAGGTTAGGCACAGACCAGACTGGAAGCTTCTACTCCGGGCTGGTGTACACTCAGGTATATAAATGACATCTAACAAAGCTCTTTTTACATGGAGTAATTGTCAGTTGCAATTCCCTCATTACCCTCACACGGAGTGCATACTATGTAACATGATGTTGCTGAGAATTGCGTGCAGTGGCGTAGCCAGGATATTCACAGTGGTGGGGGAAATATATTTTGGGGTAAATTTACAGACACTATTTGCCAACAAGTGGGGGCGGGGATGGCCGCCCCTTTTCCCATTCCCACACCTTTGTCTACGGAACTGGTTGGCTGCATGTAAATAAACAAAATATTTGTATAGCGCCCATCCATGAAAACATGCTCTTGGGCGCTGAATAGCCTCATAATGAGTGTTTTCAAATTAATTGTACGGCGGACAGAACCTTATCAGAATAATCATGCACGACCTACATGAAACAATGACGAACACCTCTTGGATTGTTTTTACTTATTGCAGGAACGTGTGTGGCTGGAGTTGTTGGTCTCAAGATGCCCCGATATTGTCTTTTTGGTGATACTGTGAATACAGCGTCTAGAATGGAGTCTAATGGGGAGGGTAAGACGCTTAAAAAACAGTTATACTTTGACCAATCTGGTGATTTCCTTGTTTGTTTCATGTTGTGGCCATGAAGTTAGCCAGAGGGATTTAAAACCAGCAGTAGACGCAAACATTATGACGAGTTTTCCTGACTGTTAATTACTATAGATAAAGCTTACAAGAGCATCACCTTAAACTGAAAGTAATAATCTGATAAAGAATTAACCAATTAATATCCGAACACTAACTTAATGTGAAGTTGATAGAGGTTCAATCAGTAAACGATGTTGAATTGCAGTCTCTCTTAGCTACCATACTGTGTGTATGTAAAATTTGGTCTGGTTCCAATAACTGCGAATACACGTATTTCACTGGTTAGCAAAAAAAAACAATTTAAGAAATAAAAAAGTTTAAAAAAATTAATTGCATTCATATCTAAGTGTCCCAGATCCCGTTACCAAAATAAAAACATAACAATACATTCTCATTTCATGTAGTATTTTAATCAAAGAAAAGTTTGGAAATTCAAACATTTTTAAGTGAGGTTCAGCCTCATTTACACCAAACGGAGGTTTGATGTTTCATATTCTGGTAGTACTCAATTAATCGTAGTTCAAATTTAAATGCAAAATTTTTTTTTTAGGTTTCCACTTTTATTATTATTTTTGGTTTACATTTAAACGATGCAGCTCTCAAGATTCACATCAGCAGTTCAACCGACAGTATTCTCAAACGCTTCAATGAGTTCATTATTGAATGTCGTGGGGAAATTATGATGAAGGTAGGTCTGAATATTTTTTGCCTTATACTATTCGAGTCAGATTCATCAAAGTAACAGTTATCCCTGAATATATCAATACCCTTTTATATGTACACAATAATTTTACAAATGGGTTGTAAAATCAGCATTTTGATGTTACTGCATGCTGCTGTGTAGTTACATTATATGTTCCATCGTATTGTGTCACACAGAGGCGACCTTGGCAATTAATGGGAAAACCCCACAAAAGTACATTATATGTAAACTTCTCAGTAACTACGCTCCCCACACCAAGCTGTTCGTAGCGCTGTCGAAGCTAGTATGTTAACTGGAAGCCATCGCAAGGGGGCCAGTGCTTGTCAAACCGACCACATAGTTATACTTGTGACGTAAATCAAGTTGATAAGGACAGATGGTCGATGAATGTATGCAACTTTTGTCGATAATATAATAAAAGCAAAATCATCGTTTTTGGTGAAATAACATACAACAAAAGAAAAGATTTACGTAAACGTGAAGACTACTTATATTCTGTTAGGATTTCCTATATCTACTAACTGGTAAACAATATATACATGTATAATTAAACAAGAAACAAAATGGGGTTGCTTTACTTATCATTAATTACCAAGGTTGCCTCAGTGTGACACCATACGACGGAACATAAATGTATGCTAGCTATGTACATAGACGTCGCCAGGGGGGATCCAAATCCCCAACCCCACCCCGTTGCCACAATCAAAACATAAAACATGCAAAAACCAAGTACTAATGTAACAGGTGCAGTTTGGTTTATATAAATTTGACCCACTGGCTACGCCTTTGGCTATATATTGTTAACGATGTTAATTGACGAAACCAACGCTTCTATAACATAGCCAAAATGGTTTGCATTAGTATGTAGGGGTATTTTACCGGTACTTTACCGGCATTTTCCCAAGACATTTACAGCGTGGCACACCTTACAGTGACCTTCCAAAAAAACAACGCCGCAGTAGACTCAGTTACATTAAAAAATAACCATTAATACAAATTTGCTTTATAAAACTAAAATACATTGACAATAACAAAACTAAGAGACTAGCTTACTTCAGAACAATATTGGCATTGTTTCATAATATACATTTAACACCCAATACACATCCATGTTCAACTTTTGACGACTTGGAAATTTGGGGAAATTTTCTGCAAATAGCAATGCCCTCACGCAATGTCCAATTTATGTTAATATCGTGCTCTATTCCTCCATTGCATGTATAACTAGCAAGTCCAGTCACATGATTTCAAAATAAATGATTAAAATGAACTAGTACATTTTAAAAGTGTTGAATTTTGATTAAATTTCATTGATCGTTACAGGGGAAAGGAAAACAGACGACATATTGGCTGATTGGAGAGAAGGGTTGAATGATTATAATTTTCACTTGACTCGTTCAAAAGATGATCACTGCAGTGTATGAACAGCTAGTAATGCTTTTATTATTGCATTATTTTAAACGCACCAGTTGTTTGATTAATTAACATTTGATTTGTAATCGAATAAACTACAAGGGAAAATGAATACGTACATATATTGTATTTGTGTTTGTAATCACAATTAACGCACAGTAACGCCAATACTTAATTATGTTTGTTATGTAGTAAGGACACCAAACAATTGAAATGCACGTTAATAATTATATTAACTGTACGTGGTGTCACATCCTCACCTTGCGCACCAGCCACTATATACATTATTGTAATACATTATTGTAAGGATTTTACTGATCACAATTGAGAAGTTTTAGTTTTAGTAAAATATACTACAAACAATTTATCTCAAATGATGTTTTTGACTTCTAATGAATAAGGACAATTTGAATACATGATCATGTTATTATCATTATCATATTATTAACCATTACAGTATTAGCAGTAGTCTTTATTGCATTTAAACATATGCAATTATACACTAAGCAAGACAATGCGACAGATTTTCGACCAAAAAAAAGAGGAAAAAAAAGATAAATAATGTTTTATAACTTTTTAAGTGAGAGGGAATTGTGGTAGGCCCTAAGTTAACAAAGGGAGACAATCAACCAAAGATGTTCATTAGTTAGTGTGTTGTAATACTATAGGCATATTTTTCATATTTAGTTACCACAACACATACTATAGAATAAAAAAGTCACTTTTGAAAAAGTGATTATCTTCAATGTTTAACGGTTAACGGTTACGGCACCGAATTTTGTCACATGTAATGATAGAGTTTAAAGTGTTCAAGTGAATCTGGTGGACGTCAATGTTATGTCTTTATAAATGTGTTTGTTACAAACCTTTTTCTTCATTTAACATTTCTTAAATCTAGATTCTAAAAGAACATTTGTAAATCTTGTTTGTATCCATATATCCTAGGCAAATTATATACAAATCATTATTCACAGTACACTTACAATGAAATGGGCAAACACTCTTCTAAAACAGCACACTTTGATGAGAATATAGGCCTATCCCACTATGAAGTTGTATTTTGTATGTATTTAAGGGAAGGTAACTACGTTTTCTTCAACTCTAGTTTTCAGGAAATACATCATAAACATTACCATATATCATAAAAGTGTTTCACCATAATACATTTCGTTCCTTTCGTTTTAAGAAAACGACGAAGAACTTTTATATGTTTTTATGGTTTACAACAATTTGCTGGATGGCACATTTTTGTAACTTCCACATAACAATTCATGTTTTCTCTGAGATGAATGCACTTCAGAAGAGGTAAGAATTCTCAGAAGTATTGCTATACATGAACCAACTTTACACCAAGTACGTTTTTATATAATCTAGTTATAACCAACGTTGTACCTTCCCTTTACACATTCATAGGAAGGTGTAAATGTATAATTAACCAACATCAGCACTCTTCGGTGAAACATTGGTTGTGAATTAAATTTTATTCTTTTGAAAGAACATCGTTTTATGCCATTCAAGTATACAAATTAGAACGTTTGAGAAATTCAATGCACATTGGATATCAATATAGCTTTTAAGAATGCTTTCGTTTAATTACGGGAATTTACAATGAATTTACATTTATACAAAGTTTCTGAATAAGAAAACGAAATCAAAAGTAAATGGACTAATCAGCAAATAAGGGCATGGATGCAATATCTCATAGGGTTTAATATAAAATGTGTGATTATTTAAGTTTATCAATGCAGAAATAAGCTCTGAGTACATAAGGTGGTTTAAAACAGATAATCTAAAAAAATCATTCGACGATCAGTATTGAATTTGTAGACCTATATAATTATATAGTAATTTAAATAATTATATTTGTTTAATGAAGAATCTATATCGTTTTTTCAACCATGTAATTGTAGTAATAATTAAGTTATCTATATTTTATCACCATCGTTGTCACCAATATTGTTACTTTAATCCACTTCACCAACGCCAACCTCATCGTTGTTCTAATCCTCCACCCTAATCATCATTGTTATCATCGTCATCATAATCATAATCATAATCATTATCACCACAATCATAATAATCAATCATAATCAACAGCGGCGTAGCCACGGGGGGGCCTGGGGGCACGTGCCCCCCCCCACAAATTTCCATTGCCCCCCCCAGGTGCCCCCCCCACGAAAAATCCTCATAGTGCCCCCAAAAAACAGAAAAGAAAAAGAAAAGGGAAAAAACCCATACCCTCTGGGCCCACCCACTGAAAAGCAATGCCCCGCTGTGCCCCCCACTGAAAAAGTCCTGGCTACGCCGCTGATAATCAATCATTATCATCATCATCATCATATCGTCCTCATCATCGTCCTCAATATCCCCATCATCATCATAATCATCATCATCATAATCATAGTCATAATTTGTATCCTCACTTCCATCCCTCACTCATCGTCATCCTCAACGTCACCTTCATCACTTAATCAAATGTTGTATTGTTGTCATTTATTTATGAGTAATTGTATACAAACATTGAGTGACTCGGAGTAAAATGAGAAAAAAAATTATTACTAAGTAACTATCTTCCCATTGGAGACCAGTGGATGGCACTGAATGGGCCACCCAGTTAAAATAATAATAAATAAATAAATTCAAAAATAAACATCTGAACTGATCTGTTGCACTAGACGAAATCGAGTGCAATTGTTCATTTCTGATGTTATCGAGTGATATCATTCTTCCAATTGTACTAAGTAAAGTCACTCAATATTTGTTTTACATAACTCACTCATAGATGGTTGCCATGTGATATCACGAACGGTAGTCAATTTTCACATAATTGACATTCTACATTTGCATTACAGCTATGTCCGTCTTTTGATTAATTAAATGAAGTAATTTTAAATCAGAACCGGACATGCTTCTGGCCACATACAGGCTCTCACCCACCTTCATTTCCTGATGTTTCCACGCAGCTTGCTGGTCTTATGACTGGCTTCTAACAATTTCAGAAATATTAATTCGTAAAATTTACCTTCCTAGTGAACAGTACATGAACATATTCTAAGTGTTGGGATGAAATGAGAACGGTGCAATATGTTGGGGTCATATTTGCTATGTGAGATTCAAGTCACAGAAGACTCAAATTAATTAAAGTATGATCGTTTTTGTTCACTAAAATGTCAACACAGAATGATGCACTAACGAAGTGTACATCATTAGTACCGGTAACCCACAAACAAACTGAACTAATTAAAGCTACACTTTGTTGCAAGATGGTATCAAACATCTGGGTAAACTATTCCGTTTAACATTTTATCAGTTTCAAGAAAACGTGATTACGGATTCAAATCTGAAATGAATCACGTAATGCGTTTCAACATTAGATTGCATACAAACAAATATGAATGCATTTTCACAACGGAATAAGCTTAAAATTTCAAAGGTTGGTTTAAACATGTATCTGCTTATTTAACCAAAGAAAAATACATGTATATACCAATGGTGTACAACATCAGTCGTGTTTTGCATTATTTTACTGGCAAATGCCGGCAATTTCCTTTTTACTCGAAGCATTTGTATTTTACATTAGGAAGGTAAAAAAAACATACGTCATGAATCCCCAAAGTGGAAATAAATTTGAAAAAACGTAAAAGCTCGACCTGTCTTTATTTTTTACAGTTCCCACATAGCTGTGCTGTTATGATTATATATAAATAAAATTAACACTCACCAATATACTGGGTTTTGTTTCAATTATTTTTGTGTTGTTAGAGAAGTTAGAACTTACATTTCATAGAAAGTAAAAAAAATCTGCATTTTGTTATTAACTTTATTAGAACCTGTTTTGTTTTCGTTCGCATGCATATGGAGGTAAAGAGTTCGCAGTACCAACTTCTTCTGATATCTAGCCGATATTCGCTTGGTACAAACATTTGTTATGATATGTAGATGTACCTAAAATTCAAACAAACAAATTATCGGTTTCGGTTTAATGGGCTAAAACAATAGAAATGTAAAAACCAAATGAAATGGTGTACAGACTTGTAATTTTGCACAAACATTTGTCCCGATATGTAGATATATATAACATCATAAAATCCATACAAACTTAATTAGTTCCGCTATTATGGGCTAAAACAATGGGAATTAAAAATCCTATAGAGTAACTCCCTAAAAAATGATGCAGATTTGTAACTTGGTACAAACATTTAATATGATATGTAGATGTACCTAAAATTCATAACTTTTGACGGATACCGGCGCATTACAAATGTTCATTATTATTATTATTAACTTGGTACAAATATTTGTTAGGCCTATGGTAGGTAGACGTATCACAAAGTCATGAAAAAGTCAGCGGTTCCGGTTTAATGGGCTAAAACAATGGAAATATAAAAAGACTTGTAATTTGGCATTTGGCACTTTTATCGGTGGTCCAGCAGTGAATGCGTCAGACTATTCCGAAGATCCTGAGCTCGAGAAACGCTAGGAACATGACTGCACTTATGTTATTACTCTTCTTAAAAAGTTGTTAAAAACATAAGAAATAAAAGCTACAGAAATGCCTTTAAAATGTTTTATCTTTTTAAACATAAAACAAAGCCAAACACCTCACGTTTGTAACCCAACAAACGTACTTCTCCTTGTTATTGTAATTATTTTTGTTTATGTGAGCTGATATTAAGAAGAAACTTTTAAAGGTTAGTTTAACATTTTATTTATAGAAAAGCAGATGGTTGAAATGTTTTAACCCTATTTGGTCTGGGGGTTTCGGTGCTATATGTGCCCCCACCGCCTCCTTTATACTTAATTATCCAGAATGCTTTGACTGATCACAGTAAATATTTCCAACTTTTCCTAACTATTCTTTAGAATCTCCTCATAATCAAATCATTGATGTCGGAGCTTTTATTTTGAACAGCTCCCGTTGTATTCCCACTTGTTAGTACATAGGGAAGATTGTTGATACGGTACTGTAAGACAGTGAATGCACTGACCTGCATTTCAATACTTTCATCGTACATTGCTTACAATGCATGCATAGTTATAACTGGTCCCATTATATGGTTGGGCGAATACACTGTACATCCCTGCAATGGCGATATGTTTTCATCTGCTACTTACGGCACAATAAACATCACGGACAAAGCGGACAACTTTGCCATACAATCTGGTTTTGTAAGATCATTCACTTCCGTGAAATTATCGAAGAATTTATGGGATTTTGTTTCTGTACACTCGTCAATGTAATTCTTTCAACATAAGTTCACAAAATGTAACAACAAAATGTAACAACAAAATAAGTGTTTTGTTTACATTATGCGAGTGTGTCTTCCTTGAGTGAATTCTCAGTAAAAAGGAAAACAAATTCATTTTGTTCCAATATCGCCAGTTGTCATAAAATAACGGCAATAGCCCCCTCTTGTGTTGATCTTCTTTTGATCACTATTGCGTATATTATAGCAATAAATAAATACATGATCGGAGATTAATACATGCACTATACAGGCGTGAAGTTGATGATGGTTTCAAATAAATATGCCTCTAAATATTGTACTAAACTATATCAGGTGCTATCGGTTTATTAAAATATAGTGAAATGATTCCCAACATTAATTTCTGTCATCCCAAGTCAGACATTCCACCGACAATAAGCAGAACCATTTCACGAGAGAGAGAGAGAGAGAGAGAGAGAGAGAGAGAGAGAGAGAGAGAGAGAGAGAGAGAGAGAGAGAGAGAGAGAGAGAGAGAGAGAGAGAGAGAGAGAGAGAGAGAGAGAGAGAGAGAGAGAGAGAGAGAGAGAGAGAGAGAGAGAGAGAGAGAGAGAGAGAGAGAGAGAGAGAGACTTTTTTTTGACTTTTCAATGAGATTCTTTATTTACAATTCAAAAAACAAAGTCAAATTTTATAATAAAAGAATAGTAAATTAATACAGAACATTTTGCAATTTGGAAAACATTAATACAGTTTTAAGTAAACAGAAAAGACCAAATATTCGGTACATGTAAACATGTAATAGAAACAAAAATATTTTAGTGTACAGATACAATACACATTTTAAATACAAATGAATAAAGTGAATACTTTAACCAATATAAGTATAAAGCTCCTCAGAAAAGAGAAATACAAAGAAAGGAGAAAAGAAAGAAGAGGAAAGGGGTTCCAGTGCGGAGGGTGCGGCAACACGTTTTTGGCGTGAGCCGAACCCACCGTGGTTCCCTGAGGTGGGAAGCCACTGGCGTTACTGGTGTGGGCCTTATATCCCACTCCAGTGGCTTCAAGGATAAGAGAAAGAAAAGAAAGAGAGGAAATCGGAAAGGAGGAGCAAATTTAGTAATTCTAACCGGGTTTAAATCAGCCATGTCAGCTTGTCATTAATGATGATGAACAAAGTATTATTTATATTCCATTTTTAAGAAATTCATCATCATTATTGACAAGCATAAAATAGTTGTATTCGAAAATAACTTTGTTTTTGATACGGTGAGTAAAAATTAAAAGAGGATCAATGAAATTAGAGGTTCGGTAAAGATTGTATATGACATATTTGCAACTGACGATAAGGTAGTTTGACAGGCGCACCGCCTCTCTATTGCGGCCCTTAGCACATGGGATCAAGGCCCAGTAGAGGTCAAAGTTCAGAAGTAGGTCAGGAAGAAGCCGGTGAAGAAGACTGTGGAGACAGTTGAGAAGAGGTTGAACAGAGGGACACGTGATGAATAGATGGCAGATCGTCCCTTGTCTCACACCATCCACATGTTGAAGAGATGGCCGGGTTGAGATGATGTAGAACTTGGAGTGACGGTAGGATGTTGTGTAGTAGTTTATATTGTAGGTCCCCCTCTTTTTGGAAGTTGGGGACTGTAGATGCTATTCCATTGTATGTTTGTGTTGCTGTCCAGGACTCCGTTTTGATGCCAGTGTGATGTTTCTGTGGAAGGATGCGAGTTGAGATTTGTGTTGATGACATTGTAGATCGTTTTGGATGGTGCGGAGATGGCATTGTCCAAGTTGTTGATGATGACGTTGAGGGACGATCTGGTTTAGATGGAACATTTTGTAGCGCAGAGACAGGTAGGTGAAAACCCTCTCGTCGAATAGAGAGGGAACAGTCTGATGAGTATCGTGTGCATCGAAGAAAGAGTCGAGAAGATGGAGGACGAGATGTACTAGAAGAGGAGATGATGTCATTGGGCTGGTGCCACGATCCGGAAGTGAAGTTGAGAAGATCCCTCACCAGGCCGACCCCACGTGTCGAGAGCCGCTCAGAGAGGGATACGCCATCGTCAGTTGCATTTTGAATTAAAGGAATATTTATGGGTAAATTAATGACATGGCTGACTGAGTCGTGTATTATTTCTAACCGAGCTCCAGACAACCTCCAGGCACGCATGATCTCACCATAAAAAGAAGGTAATCCAATGTCAAAAAGGGGGTCTGTCTTCAAATAGAAGAGATGGAAGTCATAATTTAGTTTTTTGTAGCGACGGAGGTGATTTTGAAGAAAAACAAAAGAGGAATGAGAATTACCTTTAAGGTAACGAAAGAGACGCGTTAATCTAAAGGTGAGAACTCGTGCCTGGAGGTTAACAAGGCCGAACCCCCCTTTGTCAGGTTTCTGATACACAATTTGCTCTTTAAGGCGGTGTCTCTTGTTGGACCAGACGAAATCAACCAGCCGCCGTTGGAGTTCACTTAGGAAATCGTCTGGCGGAGCGAGTGCCGCCAGACAATGAAAGGTTTTGATGCGGCTAGGCTGGTTGGCAATCAAGACTCTCCTTTAAAAGAAAGGGAGGTCGAGATGCCAGACCAGCTAGCGAGGGTTTCGGATAATCGGTTTTTACAAATAGTCCAGTTTTTGTCAGTGTATGTTTTGGTGTTTCCTAAGTGAACTCCGAGGAACGACAGGCCATCGTCATTCCATGAAAAATTAAGCGGCCGGTCGCCTCGTCCGATCCAAGATCCCGCCCACAACCCCTGGGATTTTCTCGTATTTAGGCGCGCGGCAGAGGCGCGAGCAAAGAGATCGTAAGTGTCTTTGATCGCGTCAAAGCCGCGTTCGGAGGTGACAAAAACGGAGACATCATCTGCATACGCAGACACCGAGCAAGAGACGTCAGCGTCGGGTATTCGGAAACCGTCGTCCCCGACTTCGCCCTTAGGCGATTTAGAAAAGGTTCAATAGCAATCGAGTACAGCAGTCCGAGGTGGGCAGCCCTGACGGATGCCCTTCTCAACGGAAGGGGCCGTCAGAGAACCGCAGATTTTGACCAAACTCTCGGAACCGCTGTACAGGATTTTTATGTAGTCGAGGAAACGGTCTCCGAAGCCCATAGCTCTCATGGTGTCGAAGAGGTAGTCGCGATCAACTTTATCGAACGCTTTTTGCTGATCGAGGTTGACCACGGCTAAAGGGACATCATTTTCATTGGCATATTCGATGATGTCCCTTATCAGACCTACGTTGTCATGGATTGAACGTCCAGGGACGCAGTAGGTCTGATCCTCACCTACGACGCTGCTGATGCACTCTTTCAGTCTGTTAGCGAGCAACCTTGCAAGGATTTTGTAATCATTGTTTAGAAGGGAGATTGGCCGCCATTTTGAACAGCTCCCGTTGTATTCCCACTTGTTAGTACATAGGGAAGATTGTTGAAACTGTAAGACAGTGAATGCACTGACCTGCATTTCAATACTTTTATCATACATTGCTTACAATGCATGCATAGTTATAACTGGTCCCATTATATGGTTGGGCGAATACACTGTACATCCCTGCAATGGCGATATGTTTTCATCTGCTACTTACGGCACAATAAACATCACGGACAAAGCGGACAACTTTGCCATACAATCTGGTTTTGTAAGATCATTCACTTCCGTGAAATTATCGAAGAATTTATGGGATTTTGTTTCTGTACACTCGTCAATGTAATTCTTTCAACATAAGTTCACAAAATGTAACAACAAAATGTAACAACAAAATAAGTGTTTTGTTTACATTATGCGAGTGTGTCTTCCTTGAGTGAATTCTCAGTAAAAAGGAAAACAAATTCATTTTGTTCCAATATCGCCAGTTGTCATAAAATAACGGCAATAGCCCCCTCTTGTGTTGATCTTCTTTTGATCACTATTGCGTATATTATAGCAATAAATAAATACATGATCGGAGATTAATACATGCACTATACAGGCGTGAAGTTGATGATGGTTTCAAATAAATATGCCTCTAAATATTGTACTAAACTATATCAGGTGCTATCGGTTTATTAAAATATAGTGAAATGATTCCCAACATTAATTTCTGTCATCCCAAGTCAGACATTCCACCGACAATAAGCAGAACCATTTCACGAGAGAGAGAGAGAGAGAGAGAGAGAGAGAGAGAGAGAGAGAGAGAGAGAGAGAGAGAGAGAGAGAGAGAGAGAGAGAGAGAGAGAGAGAGAGAGAGAGAGAGAGAGAGAGAGAGAGAGAGCAATAGTTAACTGGCATAATTGGACCGCCAACCAACATAGGGGCTAGTTAGCTCAGTTGGTAGAGCGCTCGTACGGTATTCGAGAGGTCGCGGGTTCGAGTCTGGCATCAGCCAAATTTTCTTTGCTCGCTTCCCTTATTATATACTATTTCAGGTCAGTTCTTTCCTATATATATTTATTCTGTGTACAACCACATAAAAGGCTTGTACCCGTTGTGTGCATGATCCTCGCTACTGCTGTTACGCAGGTTGTCTGCATCTGACCGGGGCTTGATCCCTGACTACTTGGCAGATATAGTTTGGCCTCTGACCTGGCCCCATAGAGGAATAGATAATTGGCATAAGTGGACCGCCCACCAACATAGAACATTATTATAATTAAATTTTTTTTTTTTAACACAACACAGTATATATGCTGACATCAATTTTGTACCTTTTAATTTCCAATTTGTCGGTATTTTATACCCTTTTGGTTATGAGAAAACATTAAAAAAAAAAAAAATAGTAAATTAATGTTTCACTTTTTATATAAAAAATGTATTTATAAAACTGTATTTTCAATTTTGTTTAAACTGTCCATAAGCATGGATATTTGGTAAAATTTCTATCCGATCAAAAAATTGTATTTTATAGGCCTTTTAAATCTCTTCATTAACGTTCTTTTGTTTATTGAGACATATTATAGGCCTATTCAGACTCGAGCTGTCATGTTTGACCTTACTATGGCTAATTTGAATCGTGATCTCACTTTATAACTTCATTATATCTTCAATTGATGGCGCCAAAAGATTTGCCTTTGCATGCAGGGGCCGGGAGGATCTGCACTGACGTTTATAACAAACTCATATTCTGTGAAAATGCAGCATGCGGGCGTGCGTCATAACACAATAACCTCAAATTATAGGCATGTTTGCAATGTATTTTCCATTAATTATTTTGTGCACAATAGTCCATTCCCCAGTGTACAACATAGTAGAATACACAATTAGTGCACAACTTTTGAATAGAGACGTAATTATGAAAAGAAAAAAATTTCATGAAAGGCATTTTCAAAATAGCAGGGCCTCAGAATGGAAACAGTTACAGTTACATTATAGGCATATTTGCAATTTATTTTCCATTAATTTTTTTGTGCACAATAGTCCAATCAGTGTACAATATAGTCGAATACACAATTAGTGCATAACTTTTGAATAGAGACGTAATTATAAAAGGAAAATGTTGCCCTACACGACGTGTGTATAGCACTGCACACTCAGTACTTTCTGAGTGTCTGTGAAAAAACTTCACAGACAACTATAAACTCATAGCTTATTGTCTGTTTTATAAGAACGACACACGTCAAAATGTACCCGGTAATCATTTATGTTTTTGAGGATACCAATGTTGTACCTTTCCTAGCTTAATGATATGGTGCTTTAGAGCATGGGGAGTATACTGAAAAACAGAAAGATTCAAATGAATACAAAAATCAGAATGATGAACTGCTATGTATATTCAATCCTCGTGTACGGTTGTGAATGTTGGACAATCTCACCAACCATGGAGAAAAGGCTGGAAGTGTCGGAAATGTGGTTTTACAGAAGGATGCTAAAATATCATGGACGGAGCATGTTACTAACCATGAAGTTCTGAAAAGAGCAGGCGTGAAAAGAAGCTTACTTATAATAATATAAAACGAATACAAAAACAGTTTCTTGGACACGTCATGAGAAAGGAAGGATTAGAAAATTTAGTAATGACAGGCAAAAGTGAAGGAACAAGAAGCAGTGGAAGACAGAGACTGACATATATGGGCAGTTTGAGCAAATGGACGGGTATCCGAAGGATACAAAGAGAGAGAGAGAGAGAGAGAGAGAGAGAGAGAGAGAGAGAGAGAGAGAGAGAGAGAGAGAGAGAGAGAGAGAGAGAGAGAGAGAGAGAGAGAGAGAGAGAGAGAGAGAGAGAGAGAGAGAGAGAGAGAGAGAGAGAGCAATAGTTAACTGAGACATTGGACCGCCAACCAACATAGGGGCTAGTTAGCTCAGTTGGTAGAGCGCTCGTACGGTATTCGAGAGGTCGCGGGTTCGAGTCTGGCATCAGCCAAATTTTCTTTGCTCGCTTCCCTTATTATATACTATTTCAGGTCAGTTCTTTGCTATATATATTTATTCTGTGTACAACCACATAAAAGGCTTGTACCCGTTGTGTGCATGATCCTCGCTACTGCCGTTACCCAGGTTGTCTGCATCTGACCGGGGCTTGATCCCTGACTACTTGGCAGATATAGTTTGGCCTCTGACCTGGCCCCATAGAGCAACAGATAATTGGCATAAGTGGACCGCCCACCAACATAGAACATTATTATAATTTAAAAAAATAATTTTAACACAACACAGTATATATGCTGACATCAATTTTGTACCTTTTAATTTCCAATTTGTCGGTATTTTATACCCTTTTGGTTATGAGAAAACATTAAAAAAAAAAAAAATAGTAAATTAATGTTTCACTTTTTATATAAAAAATGTATTTATAAAACTGTATTTTCAATTTTGTTTAAACTGTCCATAAGCATGGATATTTGGTAAAATTTCTATCCGATCAAAAAATTGTATTTTATAGGCCTTTTAAATCTCTTCATTAATGTTCTTTTGTTTATTGAGACATATTATAGGCCTATTCAGACTCGAGCTGTCATGTTTGACCTTACTATGGCTAATTTGAATCGTGATCTCACTTTATAACTTCATTATATCTTCAATTGATGGCGCCAAAAGATTTGCCTTTGCATGCAGGGGCCGGGAGGATCTGCACTGACGTTTATAACAAACTCATATTCTGTGAAAATGCAGCATGCGGGCGTGCGTCATAACACAATAACCTCAAATTATAGGCATGTTTGCAATGTATTTTCCATTAATTATTTTGTGCACAATAGTCCATTCCCCAGTGTACAACATAGTAGAATACACAATTAGTGCACAACTTTTGAATAGAGACGTAATTATGAAAAGAAAAAAATTTCATGAAAGGCATTTTCAAAATAGCAGGGCCTCAGAATGGAAACAGTTACAGTTACATTATAGGCATATTTGCAATTTATTTTCCATTAATTTTTTTGTGCACAATAGTCCAATCAGTGTACAATATAGTCGAATACACAATTAGTGCACAACTTTTGAATAGAGACGTAATTATAAAAGGAAAATGTTGCCCTACACGACGTGTGTATAGCACTGCACACTCAGTACTTTCTGAGTGTCTGTGAAAAAACTTCACAGACAACTATAAACTCATAGCTTATTGTCTGTTTTATAAGAACGACACACGTCAAAATGTACCCGGTAATCATTTATGTTTTTGAGGATACCAATGTTGTACCTTTCCTAGCTTAATGATATGGTGCTTTAGAGCATGGGGAGTATACTGAAAAACAGAAAGATTCAAATGAATACAAAAATCAGAATGATGAACTGCTATGTATATTCAATCCTCATGTACGGTTGTGAATGTTGGACAATCTCACCAACCATGGAGAAAAGGCTGGAAGTGTCGGAAATGTGGTTTTACAGAAGGATGCTAAAATATCATGGACGGAGCATGTTACTAACCATGAAGTTCTGAAAAGAGCAGGCGTGAAAAGAAGCTTACTTATAATAATATAAAACGAATACAAAAACAGTTTCTTGGACACGTCATGAGAAAGGAAGGATTAGAAAATTTAGTAATGACAGGCAAAAGTGAAGGAACAAGAAGCAGTGGAAGACAGAGACTGACATATATGGGCAGTTTGAGCAAATGGACGGGTATCCGAAGGATACAAAGAGAGAGAGAGAGAGAGAGAGAGAGAGAGAGAGAGAGAGAGAGAGAGAGAGAGAGAGAGAGAGAGAGAGAGAGAGAGATAGAGAGAGAGAGAGAGAGACTTTTGACTTTTCAATACAAAACTTTATTTACAAAGCAATTGTACAAAGAATAAAAACAATGTTTAACCAAAAATAGTAGTTAACAGTATTACTGTAATAATAATAACTAAATTCGGTATACATTGTTAACAAAGGTAATAACAAAGAAAAATATGCAAATGAGAAACAATAAAACATTCAAAAATCATAAGAACAATCGAAATAAACAAAGAAAGAGTGGAAGAAAGGAGGAAAAAGGAAAGGGCTCCTCTAAAGGGAGACTACAAGCACCATGGTGCAAGCAGACTCCCCGATGATCCCTGGGGTGGGGAGCCACTGGCATTACTGGTGTGGGTCTTAAAACCCACTCCAGTGGCTCCAAAGAGAAAGGAAAAAGAACAGGAAAGAGAGAGGACCCCACTCATGAACAGTGGCAGAGGCCTTGCCTCCAATCAGAGAGAGATTGGAGCAGCTGTTCACAAGGTGGGTCGAAGAAAAGGGGGAAAGGTGGACCGAGAGGGGTCAGGCAGAGAGAATGAGAGAGACTGACTATTCCAAAACATGAAGCGAAATATGTTGCTCGAAATATGAAATTCCGCACACACGACTGCATTTTTCATAACAAAAAATGTCTCAGCTGAGTACATAATCACCAATACATTTGAAAGGTTGAGGTTTGGCCTTGACTTGTTCTTCTTTTTTATTTTATTTTTTTTAAAAATAAAGACCAATTTAAAACCGCAGACAATATTTCACCATTGCTGAGTTATATTGCACTAACGGGAAGGTACGTCACTGATAATGTTGAGGAAACGGTTACGAGACGAATCATGCGGTCAAGGACGTAGCGTGGCATAGTATATAACTCAAAAATCCAAAATCCTTTTCTAGCTAACTGAATTTTAGCTTAATGTTTGCCGTTCGCTTTGACTTCGTTTCAACATCGAGTCAGTCAACACTTATCTCTCGTCTCAAGATTCGGAATTTCTTTCTTTCTTTCTTTCTTTCTTTATTAATTTTTATTCTCTTGAATGGAGTTATACAACTCCTTTTATTTCACATCATCACATACATTGACACGAGTCTACAATAACAAAATTACTCAATAAATAAATTGCTATTAAAGAGCGTTAACATAGGTAACTGGATAAAATAAATTACACTAATATATACAATTTAAAGTGACATATAGTCACGAAAACAGATAAAAAGCAAAACAAACTTAAATTAAGTCTAATTTAATCAGGGCAAAGCAACCCAACCCCTTCTGTAAAGAGGAAAATTAATAATCAAACTTCAGCTCATTAGTATGAACGTAACAAAGAGTTATATTTCTACACTCACTGGCCATAAGTATTGCAACATACACCAAAGTTCAGTTTGGAGAACTGTGTTACAATAACTTATTTTATTTTATTTACACTACTTAAGACTTCTTGAAAGTGCCTGTGTTTTGAAGTCAATGTTCTTTTTTACTGTTCTTGCTCAGAAATTATGTAATACACGATCGATGAAATCAGATTAAATGATCATCTCACCTGTTACTGTAAAGTGCTATTTTGAGCATGTTGCAATACTTTTGGCCAGTAAGTGTTGTATAACATAATTCGAAGGGCTTCGACTTCATTCTGCCCTTTTCTATAAAAATCAAGTGTTTTAAACTATTTCTGAACTGCGTAATGATCTCGATTTCCGCAGGTCTAAAATGATTGTCAAAAACTTTTTACACTGAATATTAAAAATGTCGTCCCTAATTTGCCATAGTGACCAATCCCGAATTAAGTTAGCATAGTGACCAATGCGGTATTGGTCACTTTGCCAAATGACAAAAATAGCCAGTTAGAGCATCCGTCATTTGAATGCATTCTCTATCTCCAAAACTATAAGGAATACATGCATGTGGATTAGATACAATGGTAGGTCTCTTCCTGAATGTACGTATGGGCGGGAAAACTTAAAATTGAAAAAAGTCGGATTGGTCACTATGGCAAATTAGGGACGATTTGTCTAAGCATTTTACAACCAATTCAACTTGCAATTGATGTCAACAAGACGCATTCCCCGAAATTCTTTCGGACCGGTGATTGTATTCCTCTTGATTTTTTTTTTCAATCTTACCATCCCAAAAAGAAATTCCACATCATATTACTCATCTTCTTAATAACCTCCACCAGACAGGCTATAACACTGCCCAGGTAATTAATAACTGACCCAACCAAATTATTTACAAAAACAACCTTTCCATTATAGTTTAAATTACGTTTATACCATTTATCTAAAGTACATCGGATTTTATTTTTTCTTGGTTCCCAATTATCAATTGGTATGGCATCGTTCCCAACAATAATCCTTATGATTTTGAGCTTATTACACCACTGAAAGTTACACGGTTTATCAGTTCTATTATTCCATTTCCGAGCCACAAACCTTTAGACTTTTCTACATTGAGTTTAGACCCACTACCTTTACAATATGTATTAAGAATAGCATAAAATTCATTGTTATCACTGACAAAGAATGTAGTGTCGTCAGCGTGTTGTATTAACCGAATACTACTTTCACCTTCAGGCGTAATAATGCCGTTTAAGTTACAATATGTTCTAACCAAACTCGCTAGCCCTTCAGCACATATGGAGTAAAGGAGTGGGGACAGAGGACACCCTTGTCTGATCCCTCGATAGACTTTAACCGGAGAGCCAATAAAATTATTAATAATGATATTACAATTAGGATTACTATACAATAGCTTAACTCAACTAATCAAAGACGGATGAGATCCCCATTTTCGTCATAACAGTAAACATAATTCCAAGCAATTCTGTCAAAAGCCTTCTCTTGGTCTATACTAATGAGAGCAGCCTCCAAATTTTCTAAATTTACATAATCGATAGCATCACGCGAGACCATAAGATTATCTTGAACTTTCCTTCCGACAACCCTGCAAATTTGTTCTTCTCCTATAAGGAGCGGCATAACAAGTTTTAATCTATTCGTAATGACTTTTGATAAAATCTTATAGTCTTATCAGTGAGCAAACTGATAGGGCGCCAGTTTTTCAATTCACACCTGTTACCCCTGTTTTTATAAATAAGTCTAATTAAAGCAGAATTCAGTGAGAGGCTGGTCTATACCAGAATGGGGCCTTAAGCAACCTCTACCTCCTCAGCTGTCTTTTTCCTTTGCTATCCACTCATTTCTATGTACTGCGCTCCTCTCCCATTCCCCATCTTCTTCCCCTTCTTACTTTCAAGGAACACCTTGCCAGTTTAGTTTTTTTTAATAGTTTTCTCTCTAGCGTAGGTAGGGTTAGAGGCGCCTGACCCCCGGAATGGTCGACACTTCATTGATGTCAGTGGGAGTACATACACACAGATCTCCTGCCGACGGGAAAGGCGTATCCCCAGACTGCGGTATGGGTACTGGTCTGGTGTTCTGATTTAATCTTACTGCCCTATTCCTCAACCCCCTTGGGTTATTTCATTTCTTCATCGGGTGGACAGGACCCGTCAGCCCTTGAGGGCAACCTGTCTAGGAGTGAAGCCCCGATAGGCAGACAAATGGATGACCTCCTTTGCTCTGGCAGCTTCTGCAGCAGAATCTGTCCCAAATGTATTAGCTTGCTTCTCCTTTGGATTAGACTGATGAAGCCGAGAGAGGGATACTAACGATTGGGCTACCTAGTATCTCTTTATTACCAGCCCAGGCCTTATAAACTGGAGAGGATACTTCAGCCAGGTTTTATAGCTTGGACAACAACACGGGAGACAACAGTCACGAGTTATAAGTCCCTTTCGATTGGCGTAGATACGTGGACGCTACGGGTTGTCTCCGACGGTGGGAGGGACCATCGTGTCTCACTGGTCAGCTACCGCCCGCCTTAGCTGGGCAGTCCCCGGCCAGTAAGGTGCTGACCCGCCACAGTCTGTCTGCTTCACCAGGTGCTTGGAGCTCCAAGGATTTATCCCGACAAGCAGACTGTAAATCCCGCACCTACGAACAAGAAAAAACAAATCGGACCGAAACAATCAATGATGAAAATAGCATGCTGGAATGTCAGGACTATGTGTCCTGGCATGAACGACGAAGATTTAATGTCAATTAACGATGTCAGAAAAACTGCTGTCATCGATAAAGAGTTGAATAGACTCAACATAGATATTGCTGCACTTTCTGAGACTCGACTAGCAGAGAGTGGCTCCCTGAGGGAAAAACACTATTCTTTCTTCTGGTTTGGCAAAAAAGCTGAAGACCGTAGAGAGCATGGAGTTGGGTTTGCCATCAAGAACAGGTTGCTGTCTCAAACTAGCCCTCCCATTGCAAGGTACGAGAGGCTTGCCACGGTGCGTCTTGCTTCCTCGGTCAGCTTTACGACAATTATATCAGCTTATGCACCAACGCTTTCCTCCTCAGTCGAGGATGAGGACAAGTTTTACGACGAACTACACTGTCTACTTCAAAGCCTGCCTGAGGGTGACATGATCATTCTGCTGGGTGATTTTAATGCCAGGGTAGGCACTGATTGTGCTGCCTGGCCAGAGTGTCTTGGTCCCCATGGAGTGGGCAAACTAAACGAGAATGGCCAGAGGCTCCTAGAGCTATGTACTGCAAATAGCCTCTGCATCACCAACTCTTACTTCCAAACGAAATTACATCACAGCATCCTGGAGGCATCCTAGATCACACCATTGGCATCAGCTGGACCTCGTTCTAACAAGGAGAAAAGACCTTGGAAGTTTTCTGCTTACACGTACCTACCACAGTGCTGACTGTGACACGGACCATTCACTGGTTTGTAGCAGAGTCAAATTACAATCAAGGAAACAACACTTTGCTAAACACAGTAAGACACCTCGCATCAACACCAGCATGACTACCAGCCATGTCAAACAGCAAGAGTATGTGTCCTCACTCAAAGAAAAGCTTGCTTGCGGACAAGGTGTCTCCACGTCAAACTCTTGACGAAACATGGACCCATCTTAAGACGTCAATCTATGAAGCTGCCCTTTCCACCTTTGGAAGGAAATCAACACCACAATGACTGGTTTGACTTGAATGCTGATATAATGCTCCCTGTCATTGATGCAAAGAGGGCTGCTCATCTCAGATTCAAGACCAAATCTACCAGGAAGTCACTGCAAGATCTCCGTGCAGCTCGCAGTGCAGTCCAGCGAGCAGCTAGGCGCTGTGCCAACGACTTCTGGCAGCAACTCTGCCAGAGTATTCAGATGGCATCAGACACTGGTAACATCCGTGGAATGTATGAGGGCATCAAAAAAGCCATTGGCACACGCATCAAGAAAACTGCTCCACTGAAATCCAGGACGGGATCCATTATAATTGACAAAGGCGAACAGATGGAACGATGGGTTGATCACTACTTGGATCTATACTCAAGAGAAAACAAAGTTTCACAGACTGCTTTAGATGCCCTTCACGCTTTCCCCGCCATGACAGAGCTAGATGTTGAGCCCACACTGCAAGAGCTTGGTAAGGTCATCGACAGCCTAGCTAGCGGAAAGGCTCCAGGGAAAGACGGCATCCCAGCTGAAATTCTCAAATGCGGAAAGGACACCCTGCTTCCTGACCTCCATCATCTACTTATACAGTGCTGGAATGAGGGAGCCGTGCCCCAAGACATGCGTGACTCCAACATTGTCACAATATACAAGAACAAGGGCGACAGATCGGATTGCAATAACTACCGTGGCATCTCTTTGTTGAGCATTGTGGGAAAAGTCTTTGCACGTGTCATCCTCAAGAGGCTACAAGTTCTTGCCGACCAAGTTTACCCAGAGGAGCAATGTGGTTTTCGTCCAAAAAGATCTACAGTAGACATGATCTTCTCTTTGAGGCAACTTCAGGAAAAGTGCAGAGAGCAACAACAACCCCTATATACAGCTTTTGTTGACCTTACCAAGGCATTTGATCTAGTCAGTCGACGGATCATCATCAGAAGCTTTCAAAATCAGCAGTGGAGTCAAGCAGGGCTGTGTACTTGCACCTACTCTGTTTGGGATCTTCTTTTCCTTGCTTCTGACTTACGCTTTTAGGACCGCAGAAGAAGGCGTCCACCTGCACACAAGATCTGATGGTGGACTCTTTAACCTTGCCCGTCTGCGTGCAAAAACTAAAGTGCGCAAAGTCCTTATCAGGATGCTCCTGTTTGCTGATGACGCAGCATTTGTTGCCCACTCTGAACACGAACTCCAATCACTCGTGGACCGCTTCTCGCATGCTTGTGATGAGTTTGGACTGACCATCAGCCTACAGAAAACAACTGTGATGGGCCAAAATACTCATGTTCAACCTGTAATCTCCATAGGCAACTACAATCTTGAGGTCGTTGAGAAGTTCTGTTACCTTGGCTCAACTGTTACCAACACCATGTCACTTGACGCAGAGTTAAACACCCGTATTGGCAAAGCATAAACCACCTTTGGCATGATGACAAAAGAGTATGGAAAACCCAAAGCTTACCATCAATACTAAAGTCCATGTGTACTCGGCATGCGTCCTCAGCACTCTGCTATACGGCAGCGAGTCCTGGCCCTCCTATTCAAAGCAAGAGAAACGACTCCAGTCATTTCATCTTCGCCTTCTTCGTCGCATCCTTAATATCTCTTGGATGGACAAGGTAAACAATTTTGAAGTCTTGAGGAGGGCTGGCATCCAATCCATCTTCGCTATACTCAGCCAAAGGAGACTCCGCTGGTTGGGTCATATGCAAAGAATGGATGATGGGAGGATCCCAAAGGACCTGCTTTATGGCGAGCTACTTACTGGGAAGAGAGCAACATGACGACCATGCCTTCGCTTCAAGGATGTCTGCAAAAGGGATCTGCAGTCATGTTCCATCATCCCTTCCAACTGGGAGCCCTTAGCAGCTAACAGGCAGAGCTGGAAGCGAACAGTCACGTCTGGAACCACTCGTGGTGACCTCAGACGTGAGGAGGAATATCAGGAGAAACGCTGTCGAAGGAAGCAGCCACCAACTGCTGCTTCGACGTTCATCTGTCGAGGCTGCCATCGCGACTGTCACTCCCGGATAGGCCTTGCAAGTCACAACCGCAAATGCCCCTAACTATCCAAGCAAAATCAGCGCCCCCCTTCTTTTATAAGTCCATCGTCTTTCGAGACGGATGGAGGCCTACTACTACTACTTTCACCTTCAGGCGTAATAATGCCGTTTCAGTAACAATATGTTCTAACCAAACTCGCTAGCCCTTCAGCACATATGGAGTAAAGGAGTGGGGACAGAGGACACCCTTGTCTGATCCCTCGATAGACTTTAACCGGAGAGCCAATAAAATTATTAATAATGATATTACAATTAGGATTACTATACAATAGCTTAACTCAACTAATCAAAGACGGATGAGATCCCCATTTTCGTCATAACAGTAAACATAATTCCAAGCAATTCTGTCAAAAGCCTTCTCTTGGTCTATACTAATGAGAGCAGCCTCCAAATTTTCTAAATTTACATAATCGATAGCATCACGCGAGAC
Organism: Zoroaster sp. YZ-2022; assembly: GCA_029582265.1. NCBI lineage: Eukaryota > Metazoa > Echinodermata > Asteroidea > Forcipulatida > Zoroasteridae > Zoroaster > Zoroaster sp. YZ-2022. The sequence goes on from CM055827.1 coordinate 18,779,391, forward strand.
CATAAGATTATCTTGAACTTTCCTTCCGACAACCCTGCAAATTTGTTCTTCTCCTATAAGGAGCGGCATAACAAGTTTTAATCTATTCGTAATGACTTTTGATAAAATCTTATAGTCTTAACAGTGAGCAAACTGATAGGGCGCCAGTTTTTCAATTCACACCTGTTACCCCTGTTTTTATAAATAAGTCTAATTAAAGCAGAATTCATAGAGTTACACAAACAGCCATTTTTGAAACAATAGTTATAAACTTCTAAGATATCAGAACCGATAATGTTCCAAACAAGTCTGGTAAAATTCCACTGTCAGCCCATCCAAGCCCGGAGACTTGTTTTTTCTTCATTTGGAAGAGAGCTAATTTGACTTCATCAGCCCTAATATCTCTTTCTAGATCACAATAGATATCATCTGGTATATGTTTTCCCCCAATTTTGGATGTAATGTCATTTAAATGCTCAGTAGAAATGACTTCCGCTTTATACAGATCAGAATAGAAGTCATTGGCGCAGACTAACATAGTATGAGGTTGATCAACATATTTTCCTTCAGAATTAATCAACCTATCAATTTTACTATTTTGGATTTTTAGTTTTTCTAGATTCAGGAATAATTTAGAAGCTTTTTCACCTTTAAAATAGTATTTTGAACTCTAACTTTAGCTTTGGACCACTGTAGATTTTTAATAGCATCAGCATTTGAGATAGGATTATCCATAAGAGAATTGTACCTTCTCTGTAAATCAGTTTGTTTTTGTTTTTGACAAGCATCCAGTCATCGCCTGATCCTCCAGCAGCCTACTTAAGCAGCAGCATTTCCCAGAGTCCGGCATTCTCCTGAGGATGATCAGAGCATAATAATCGAAACGTCGAGTTGTAACCTCCAGTTATTTTCAGAACTAATTACTACTCAATAGAGATTTTCACCGCAATCAGTCTTACTTAAATTAACATAGGTTTAATGTGTGGCCCCCTTTTGGAAGCCCCAATTTTAGTCATCTGGATGCACCCATGGCCACCTACCCCCATTCTTGGTCCCTCCCTGGATCCCGCAATTGTGTAATCACAAAAAAAAAGCTGAAGAAACGTGTGAATCTTTAACTCCTATCAACTCATATTTGTTTAAGCAATAGTACTTTTTGCACCAACTATACACTAGCGGGAAATTCCGTTGATCTGTTGACGAGATTTTGTCAGATTCAGTTGTTTTTCCGCTCTAAATTGCCTGTTGATCTTGATTACGACATGAAAGTCTCACTCTCCATCCGGAATTGTCAACACAAGATTACAATAATATTAGTCATCTACCGTTTTGGAGGCCTAGTTTATCCAAGAGAGTGATCCCTTTTCACAGATGCACACGTTTCGTGTTTTGTCTGGATTTATATGCCAATGCTTATTTAATTGGGAAATTGGTCTTTGCAGCTGAGCCCAATAGTCTACTTAGATATTTGGTCGGATTCTCAAAACATGCTGGATTATATAGGGACGGGTCCAGTTTTAAAAGTGAGTAAATTAAACGGACTACAGAATGTTGGCCGTCTTGGTTGAGTTCTTGTCTACAAAGCTGTTGGATTAATTGAATTGTTGATGTAGTTTTTTTGATGTACAAACTTTCTTGTTGTGATATTTACGTAATTGAACCTCTAGAACTCCAAGCTTGCCCGATGACACTTGGAACACACACCCTGCTTCATAGATAGGTCAGTGAAATGGCAAACATTAAATCAATTGTTAAATATCCCGAAGAAAGTATTTCATCAATAAATGCAACATATGGTACGTAATGCTTTACAGCTGTCATCGAGGAGGTCATTGGTTGGAATCCCGCCCAAGTCACCTGTTGATTATTATCATGATTATGATTATGATTTTTATTTATTTATTTCCGTAGATACCGTACTCTGAAAGCAGCGAGTATACAATGTGGGTCATATATCTAATCAGTTGTCAATATCCCAGTGCAAGAATTTCATCAATAAATATTCAATAACCCTTTTGGGGGAAAAGAAACATGTTTATTTTTTTCTATAAGATTCTAGAAACATTTAGATTTTGTATTAAACCAAAAACATCCGACCTGTAATTCACTGTTTCATTTAAACCCTCATATGGCTACAAATTGATAAATTTCGTGTTCCAGTCAGTGGTAACGCGGTACGCATAATCGAAACAGTTCAAACCTTTTGTTTATTTTGAAACAACTCTCAGCAGCCTATGCATGACATACTGTTAACACCGAATTGACTTAAATTCAATTGAGGTGGGGTGCCACTTAGTTCGCATACTTGTTCAAAATCATCGGTGTGGTTCGATTTTCCTTTGCTCACTTCCACTTTTCAGCCCAACACCTACGTCCCCAATACATGAAGAGAACTGCACCCACATCCACGGTAAAGGAACCTTCCTTGCTTAAACATGTCTGTAAATGCATCAATACTTTACACTAATGAGCCTAATAAAGCAGTCACCATAAAAACAATCCTGTCTTCATTATTATAATTTTTGTTTTGGTTATTTTAAGTAAAGACTATATCTCTTATCTTATTCATTGATACTTGTTTTAATTCATGCAAACAGTGCCTGCAGTGAAATCACCCTGTGCTCTACATGTATAGGACATCCCAGATGTAAACATAGATAAGATCTATAAGCATACTCCACGGGAAATGTGTACAATTATTTCCCTTCCTTTTTAAATACTAAAATTCCACTGTTCAAGCAAATCTCTGGATGTGAAAGAACATGTTAAAACTAACTTTGAAATGAACATTGCCATTGTCAGCTGCGCTTTGTACACATCAAAGTCCTATATTACACCCATGCAGTGACATTACTTAAGTCACTTTCCGAGCGATGTGCAAACACGTGTTGCGTTTTGTATTTGGGATATATTGTCCAAATCAACTGCAAAAATACCATTGATTTCCATTGTTCGCACCCTTGTGCATGAACTGTTGAGGGCACAGTCATGTTGCTAGATCTGTTGATCGACTTGACAGCGATAGTGCGTTACCGGTACGCGTGGCGTATTTTGCAGTTGATGTGTGTGTGATCTTGGCGGGCAATCATTGGCTGGCAGAAGTACACGTGCACGTAGTACCATAACATACGTATCCCATTGGCTTCACCATTTGATTGTGATCGATATCACACTAAGCCTCTCTAACCTAAAAGTATGTGACCTAAAAAGCTCAGTCATACACGGTGATGCAATAGAGAAAGGTAGGGTTCAATGTGGAGTGTCGTGGCCGAGCGGTCTAGCTTACCGGATTCAAGTTCTGGTATTAGCAGCAGAATGTGGGTTCGAATCCCGGCCGTGACACTTGTGTCCTTGAGCAAGACACTTAACCATAATTGCTTCTCTCCACCCAGGGGTTAAATGGGTACCTGTGAGGGCAGAGTTGGTTGATTAGCCCTATATGCGCTGTAATGGCAGCAATTGAGCTGTATACTCCCCAGGGAGCTGAGATGGTTTCAGGAATGATTTTATGAGCCTTATGAGCCTTATGAGCAGGGGTAATAATATAATCCGCCTTGAGCACCACTTAGTTGGTGGATACGTGCGCTATATAAGTCCACACATTATTATTATTATTATTATTATTAATGTTTCCGTAATGCACATACTTACCGTCAATCCCATTGAGGCACGAGACAGTAATGAATATGACTCACACATCGAGCCTCCACCTATAACGGCTTAACACAAAAATGCCGACCTGATTCAAATTCCTCTACTTCTAATCATTCAAATGTGTTTCCAGTCGTTGAGAAGTTGAAAGTCATCGGGCCGAGGAACGGGAAATACATATATCATTGAAGGTATATGTATTTAGACGGACTGCCGGCATAGGCCATTCTAACGCTGTCAGCGCGCAGTGCCGCTTCCTTGATGAAACCCTACTGTATAATAAGCACAGTAAAGACAAATAATAGCACAGCATCTGAGATACTGACTATATACCAAGACAGTGTTTCACTAAATTGTACTGACAGACATTAAAAACAAATAATATTTAAAAACCATTAGGATTAATAATTGAAGGTTTTCTTGTGCTGATGATTAACTATAGTAGGCATATACCCGACGTAACATTGCTTTCTTCGTTATGTAAGAAGCATTATTTATACTATGAAGGTGACATAATTATTCCTGGCCCCTTGTAGGGCCGAAGGGGTCGTCGTCACCCAGGGTATACTCCCCATTGATGACCCAGACAATCTCAATCCTAGGTACGTAAAAGGACTTCAAGTCATATAGGTACCAGTTGCATAGGTGTACACCTTCAGAGCAAGTACCTTTCACAATTAATACGGACCGCTATGTTCATATTTAAACTGCATGTGTGTTTAATATAATTATATCATGGTCTCACGATGTCACATTTTTACTTAATTCTCATTAAGCGTGTTATTGAAACAAGCTGCAAGGATAATTGTGATAATTGAATTATATTATTTCAATACACCACAATATTTTCTGGATTGAAATCCAGGAAAAACAAATAGAAAGATCTACAGAAAAAAAGTGGGTCAATGTTTCCGCTGCACTGCAGAGACTTGAAAATTATGACGCCCGCTAGCAGTATCAAAACAGCCGTAGGTGTCTACACACATTGAAACAATACATAATTGGGGTCAACTCCACGCTGGATATTAACCTTGTCAATACCGGCCCAAAAACCAGTAGAAAATAAGTAATGACATCAATAATCCTTTTACACTTTAAATTCATTTATTGTTTACAATTCTTTACAGGCTACATTACAATTCTAATTAATCAAATACTAGTGTGTGTTTGGACATACATTGTACAAATATTACACTATATAGGTGGTGGATGGGTTCATCAGACGATGAATATTCCAACAACATTTTGGTCGAGGCTAATTACATTTTTTGGATAACCTCTCGCACTTCTCATTTCTTTGGTTTTCTGGAATTCTCAGTTCTTTTAACTGCTTCATTAAATGTTACTTTGTTTTCATCTCCTGTCATTTTGGTTATCATTTCCCATCCGGGTATGGGGTTGGGGGAGTGTACGTAGTTGATCGATGATTGACACCGTCAGGTTTCACTGGGGTGTACCCTCTGCTAGAATCATCCGTCGGTTCACCACGGTGCTGGCGTAAGGCGCAAGTTTAGTGGCCGCGTCCAAGGGTGGTCCCTCTCTCCCTCTCAAGTTTAGGTAACCTCCTTCTCCATATTAAAGGCCATCTATAATTGAAATATACCAACCAAAACTATCGAAAACATGGGTTTTATATCGCAACAATTTAAATGAAAATATTTCCTTGTTTGTATTCCTTCAACCGAACTTAAACTAATCTAGTTGGGTGTATTGGAACAACTAACAATACTTCTCTTAAATCCACTCAACATTTCGGTACTCTATTCTAACATTAAATAATCCACAAGGGATATCACCTTATTTTGTAAAGCGTTTTCGTTTTGAATCAAAGTTATCAAACACAGTCATTGCATTTATGTCATAAAGAAAAGTGGGTTTTAAACTTACGGTTTGTATTATTGCAGTGATCGTAGACTCTAGGGTTGGGTATTGCTGCCGCATATAGGGCCAATATGCCCTGCAAAAAGCTGGAAAGATCTGTCCAAGGTGCCTGCTTCACCTGGCTAAGGCCTTTGCACCTGTAATATGTAAGCACATGGGGCACAGATCTAACTATAGTGGACTGTTGGTAGGTGGCTAGCAAAGCTCCCAACCTCTTTCTCTCAAACTTGCTTCCACACTGTACATTCACACTTTCACTACCACCCACTATAACTTCTACATGAACTACACCTCTCTTACATAATAATTCTATTCTTCTAGTATTTAAATTAACCCTCCTTTGCTCAATCTTTCCATGCAAATAAAGGATATCTGGAACTTGGGGTGCAGCTACAGATTCTGTTGCTATTTTTGTATATTATTGCAATTTCAACAGTCACTTTCACCTCACAAATTGAAAGCATTTTTCATTAAATGAGTGATTAGAATCAAAATGGTTTGTCTTCTGTTTGAAAACTTGACAAGACCTCGGCCTTGCGTTTCTTTTGCTGTCCTCGGACTTGCGTTTCTTTTGCTGTTCAGAATATTTATATATTGGTGAGTGTACAATGGAATTCTATACTTCAAACAAAATATTGCCACCTCTATCCCGCAGTTTCAAGTTACAGGCATCGTGCAGATCCTGGTATGAAGGCATATGAAAAAAGAGAAAATAAAACTATACACACCTAGATGCCAATGACGTCAAACGTAAACCACGTATCACAAAGTACAAGTGAAAGTGCGATACAACTTTATAGAGGGCGCCATTCAATTTAAACTCTTATATCCTCATACGGTATTTATTAGTATTTATTACATTGTGATCTACTGACGAGTGATAATTGGATAGGGAAAATAATAGATCTCACGGTGTTTTTATATTGTTTTATCTGGTTGACAAGTATTTATGCTCACTTTTTGTTTCTCTATTACAAATATCTCTATTACAAATATGTATTAAATGTTAATTTTTCACCACATAAAAGTGAATAACCCTAAAACATTGGAATTTATATATGAGATAAGGTCAACATCCTTCAATTTATAATACCAAGGTCGGGGGGGTGGGGGGGGGGGGTGGAAATTAGCTTCCCGTGGGGATGGTTGGTACACGTGAAGCCATATTTAATTGATAACGACACGGCCAATATAACAATTAAGGGCCATCTCGATATTAAAAGTATCCAAATAAGGCTTGTTTTGATTGAATCCAGTGAACGATTGATTAAAAGACTTGATCGAACTTGAAAGAGAACTGAAATATACAATAAATGACATGCAGACGGCTTTGCCAGGTTCCACTGTCCTGGGAATTATTAGACCCATCAAGGGGGTACTAACTATAGAAATCCTAAATCCTATTATATCCGGCACGCACCTATTGAAAAAGCTAAAATGAACCTAAATGAAATGGCTACCAGTGAAACAAAATGCATATATAAGAGCCTTGATTGCCAGAATCAGGGAAGGTTCA
>CM055827.1:18786917-18816170 GCA_029582265.1 Zoroaster sp. YZ-2022
AAAAAAAGTGAAAGTGCGATACAACTTTATAGAGGGCGCCATTCAATTTAAACTCTTATATCCTTATACGGTATTTATTAGTATTTATCACTACAGCTCTGACAGTGTAATTTGTTAAAACAAAATTAGAGAATGGTTATTTCTTTTATTTTCCAAATTTAATTTCCCCACGTTTAACCAGGGTAAAATAAGAATAAATACTTGACCTGCCCCATACATTTGCGGGGTTTAAAGGTCTAAGAAATAGACCGTTTTAACAGTGTAAACAATAAAGTATGCATATAGGGAATGTATTTGCCCTTTGTCCATTTTTTTCTGGTCCGTTTGTACAATTAAAAAATAATGGGCGCAGCGTTCCTCCCATTCCTCCTTATTGACATAAAATCTGTGACATATACCTAGGAGATCTTAGCACTATTGCCAGTCTTTTACTTATCCTCTTCACCATGCTGTTGCTACAAGTTTTACATAAGTACATGTTTATTACATGTCTTGTGTACACACGTTGTTAGCAGTTCATGTTAGTGGCCCAGCACTGAACAATGATTGTAAGGTATGCTAGCAAACGATTTGTTTGCTTTGGATCTCTGGGAAATCCAGTTGGAAGTGATTGTATATTATGTGGCACATGTGACAACTCGACGCACTCATGGTTAGACTGATACCAGTACCGCTTCTGGGCACCAGACCATGCCGCCTAGAGTAAGGCTCCCTGCCCAGGTGTACGCGTAACGTCACGAACAGCGCCACCTCGCGTCGTGCAAAATTTGAAACATTTTTTTTAAATTGAATTAAAATAAAAATCCACTGAAGACACAAAATAAACTTAAAATTGTGTTTTATTCATATAAACTGAAAAATAACAATAAGAACTAGAGATTGGTGTTTGTATTGACAAACACTAGGTGTTCGGGACACGTAAAGGTCAAATTGGGGTCAACTTTGTTTAAATATGTTTTGACAATTAACGATCTGTACCTTGGTGCAAAGATTGTGAATTTACCTCTTGTGGATGATTTTTGTTAATATTAAACTTTGACTTTCGGTTTGGACAGGAAGTAAAGGTCAAATTGGGGTCACCTTTTTGTAAATATTTTTGACAATTAAAAATCTGTACAATGGTGCAAAAACTGTGAATTTACCTGTTGTGGTTGTTGAGATATTATTTTTTTAAATATTAAATTTTGACTTCCGGTTTGGACAGGAAGTAAGGTCAAATTGGGGTCACCTTTTTGTAATTTTTTTTTGACAATTAACAATCTATACAATGGTGGAAAGATTGTGAATTTACCCCTTGTGGTTGTTGAGATATGATTTTTTTAAATATTAAATTTTGACTTCCGGTTTGGACAGGAAGTAAGGTCAAATTGGGGTCACCTTTTTGTAAATAATTGTTCACAATTAACAATCTATACAATGGTGGAAAGATTGTGAATTTACCCCTTGTGGTTGTTGAGATATGATTTTTTTAAATATTAAACTTTGACTTCCGGTTTGGACAGGAAGTAAGGTCAAATTGGGGTCATCTTTGTGTAAATATTTTTCGACAATTAACGGTCTGTACAATGGTACAAAAACTGTGAATTTACCTCTTGTGGTTGTTGAGATATGATTTTTTTAAATATTAAAGTTTGACTTCCGGTTTGGACAGGAAGTAAGGTCAAATTGGGGTCACCTTTTTGTAAATATATTTTGACAATTAACGATCTGTACGACATTCGTCCTTTGGACGAATACAGAGCTAATTACGTTGTGGTGGAATTAAATACTGTATCATCACAGCTTTATCATTACACATTTTTGGCCCTGAGGTGAGGTGTGTGCAGGTCTTGTACAATACAATGACAAATTCGATCAAGTGTTATAATATTTAAATGTTTGGTTCAGTTTTTTAAAACAATACTTATAGGGAAGAGACAGGACAATGTAATTTGAAGGATAACTGTAAAATAAAAAGAAACAAACAATACTGAAATATGATCTTCTGATTGTTACATGTATATGTATTTATGTGTCATTAACTGTTGAAAATACATTTTCATAAATAGTAATGTTAAAGTTATTGTTTAAAGGTGGTAATATCTTCACGATCAACAGGGCATGGAATCAGAATTCAAGTTCTAGTTTAACTCAGTGACTGGAAATAATACTCACATGATAAGGTCATATTCGCGTTGCTGCTGCATAAATGAGCCAGTAATTTTTAGTCACTATGTTCGTCTTAAACTAGGACACCAATTCCATGGCCCGTTTGTAGAAAGTCTCTGTTTAACCAATTGTGTTTATGGGATTGATGGTCAGTACTATCCCAATGCGAGCATACAAATAAATAGGAACTTTAATTGGGTGATCTGGCAAATGGTATTCCAAGGCTGACACACCCATGCAATGAAGATTGGGGCGGGGGGGGGGGTATGTTTACTATGTTTATATGGCCCAACTGCCAGTGATTCACTGTCGGCAATATACATTTTACTAGATCACCAACAGATATTGCTTAATAATTTGTGAGGATTTTTTTGGGTTCAGTCAAAAAAATTATAAGAATTCCTCTACTATTTTTGTTCTAACATGTTAAAGAAATTCCTAGAAAGACCTAGGTGTGTCTTGAGGTCCTGAAAAAACAATTCCCTTGAGGGTAAAGACTGCCACAGATAGGATAAGTCCATATAAAATAATTTGAATAATACGTTAACTCCTTTGATGAATGGATAAACTTCAAATACTGGCCATTGGATCACAAAGTTACACAGACTCTAACACACCTTGTAGCAGTAGCACAAATGGATATCGTTGATCTGAAATATAAACGAATCATGTAAAAACAATATTAAATGTTTTCAAAGAGGGACGAAGAATAATGGGTCATGCTAACAAAACACACATAACTTAGAATGCCCTTATATGTTATTATCAGGATGATGGATTGATGTAACTTCAGAAAAATGATCCTTCAGAACAATGCCTTTAAGTTAGGTTTTACAATGGAATAGAACTACATGTGACGTCTTCCTTCCTCCATGATGTGACTGTTTCATTATCTCAATAAAGGTGCTGATATTTGTTTCTGGTCTACTTTAGTGAGAAAATTAAGTGCTAGTATAAAGTAAACTGCAATGCAGCCATCACCACACAGGACATAAGTACTACTAGTACTACTATAAAAAATGTGAAAGTTTACATACCTTCAAACGAAACCAAGTAATGAAGACCACTTCCATTAATTGTGCACGGATTCTCAAATGATCTGTTAACGTAATACGTTAAACCATACCAATGTAGCCTACAAACTGAATATTGTTGATGACTTGAACAGTTACGATACTGCATTTGGATGTGGTGTCAACGCTGTCTCGGGGTGCTGTAGGCTGGAACTTAGTCTGAGCCATGATGTATTGCAGTCAACATGCTGTAAAAAATAGTAGGAAGGTTTTACAAGTACATGGACAAGAATAAAGTATTTGAAAATTCAGAGAAGTTCTAATTTATATGAATGGGGAAAATAGTGTATAATTTTGGAGTAGCTGGACCATTGAAATTGAAAAGGGCATTGGTTGTTTTTAAAATTGCACACAATTATTCTTGACAATGTGTAATAAATTAAAGAAATGTTCTTGCATGAAACTCACATCAAAAGAGAAAGGTATTTAAGGAAATTGCTGAGTCTCATAGTTTCATGTGAGAGATGTCTGAGAGAGGCCTCCCCAGGGAGCAGGACTAACAACTTATACAAGTACATGTATTGTGTCATGAATATTGTGCATTTTTCCTGTGAAATAATTGTCTATGTAAGTTGATTTGTATCTAAGAAGGGTAACTTGACGTTAATTTGTGCACAAACTGAAGATTTTTGGAGAAAACATAAATTACAAAATATGGCATAACATTTCAACTGAAAAATTGCCATAACCTTAGCAACTGAATTTCCTATCCTTATTTACATTCTAAATACATTTTAGTGACATCTGTTAGAAAAGTGGTGAGTTGTTTACTGTTCAAAGTATGTTCACATAACTAACGACGTTAAGTTAAACAAGCACAATGCAACTACATTAACGTTACCAGCCAACCCAACGCTTAAAAATGTTGGCGATCCATTGGCATTACACTCCCTCAATTTCGTAGAAAGAATTTGTGTGGGCACCACACGCAAACACCGTCGATTGTATTGTACATGTGCACGTACGAGTTGGTTGGAGGACGAGCTGGTTGGAGTACGAGTTTGTCGGAGTACGAGTTGGTTGAAGTACGAGTTGGCACGAGTTCATCAGTAATATCACATATTTCACACTCTTATTTTCATAAAAATACAATTTCTTTCTGAGTAAATCGGGAAATATAACCGTAGCACTCGCTAAAATGTTCGATATTTCAGTATCTGTTTCTGCCGATTGAGGGCGACATACAATATTACCGTTCCGCCGGCCGGACTGTTTTATATGCCCCGCCCACTCGATTGAGTATTGCGGACGTAGTGGAAATAACAGATTGCGCGAAAATTTTCAAGAAAAGTGTGTTTCTTTTTTTTACAAAAATTTCGTGTTTTCAGTACAAATAAATATCAAACTCAAACATATCCTCGTCTCTAATGTCACATATTTCACACTCTTTACACTTATGATAAACTACATATTTTTCCTCGACTAAATCAGTAATTTTATTGATTTTTCAGATCCCTTGATATGATTTTTTTAATTATTAAACTTTGAATGATCGTAATTCGATATCTGATGACCTAATCATGACGTCACAAATTATGTTTCATCTACGTGTTAAGTTCTAAGTATATGCCAAGTTTGAAGTTCATGTGAAGTTTGCAAGTATGTGTTTTTTGGTAGATAATCTATGGGAGAAGAAGAAGAAGAAGAAGAAGAAGGAGAAGAAGAAAAAAACGAAAAAAAACGAACAAAAACAATAGGTGTTTCGGGCACATACCCGAACACCTAAATACATTAAAACAAAAACACACTTCATAGACCCTTTATATTCTTCGATCGTCCCCACCGCCTATATCCAAATGTGTTGATACACACTGGTACGTTTGAGCTCGCATTCGTTCATTTTGTTTTGACCTCTGTGACCAGCGGTCGCTTCGTCTTGTTTACTTTCGTTGTTCCATGCATCGTGTTTCATCACTAAAAATTAGTAAATACGATTGATGCGCGTACACCAGAAACTTTGGTTATAAATATATGTGCCGTTTAGCTTGTGTTTCTAAATATAAGAATAGGTAAATCTCTTATCTTCAATCCGATTCCACTCCACTCCAGACTCACTAGCAACCAAGATCGCAATGTCCTCAGCCGTGTTTTCCGCTGCCAACTCAACTGACATGACACGCTGAAACCTCCGTCCACGGACTCCCATCACTCATCCATGTTTTGTAGGCCTTCACTGCAGCCACATGCATACACACTTGGGCTGATTATGCATCATGCCCCCTGAAACTCTTTGATTTAGTAGGCAACATTGTGATCTACTGACGAGTGATAATTGGATAGGGAAAATAATAGATCTCACGGTGTTTTTATATTGTTTTATCTGGTTGACAAGTATTTATGCTGACTTTTTGTTTCTCTATTACAAATATCTCTATTACAAATATGTATTAAATGATAATTTTTCACCACATAAAAGTGAATAACCCTAAAACATTGGCATTTATAATGAGATAAGGTCAACATCCTTCAATTTATAATACCAAGGTCGGGGGGGGGGGAGGGTGGAAATTAGCTTCCCGTGGGGATGGTTGGTACACGTGAAGCCATATTTAATTGATAACGACACGGCCAATATAACAATTAAGGGCCATCTCGATATTAAAAGTATCCAAATAAGGCTTGTTTTGATTGAATCCAGTGAACGATTGATTAAAAGACTTGATCGAACTTGAAAGAGAACTGAAATATACAATAAATGACATGTAGACGGCTTTGCCAGGTTCCACTGTCCTGGGAATTATTAGGGCCATCAAGGGGGTACTAACTATAGAAATCCTAAATCCTATTATATCCGGCACGCACCTATTGAAAAAGCTAAAATGAAACAAAATGCATATATAAGAGCCTTGATTGCCAGAATCAGGGAAGGTTCATTTTATATTTAAAATCGAATTAATGTACTTTATGTTTTTTAGTAGCCGGTTAACTCGTGTTAAATATCATGGAAGGTGTTACTCAATTCATGGCAGAAATATCAGTATTCTTGTTAGTATTTACATGTTCTTGCAATGTTGCTATCGGTTTAAATGTTGCTGTCTTTGTGTACAAAACTGAGTATCTGAATATATGGACCGAAACCCGTTTAGTACCAGCCATTGAGATTGCCCAAGAAACCATTTCACACCGCGTGGAGTACGGCGCATATGCCAACTTCTCTCTGCAGTTGATTTACATTCCGGATGGTTGCGATTATTGGGGAGTGAATAGCGCTATGGGAGGAGCCACTCAGCTGTACTTTCAAGATGATGTAATTGCCTATTTCGGACCCTCTTGTAGCATTTCCTTGCTGAGCATAGCCGACTTTGCTGCCTCGGTGAATATACCTATTTTCTCGGGCAGTGCCAGCACACATGAACTGGACAATAAAGACAGGTATCCAACCCTGACTCAGACTGTCTACAAACCAAAAACAACAGGGTATTTCTTGAGGGAACTTTTCAGTCATTATGGTTGGGATTCCTATGTTTTGCTTGTAAAGGGTTACTTATTCTACCTTGCTAAAGGCGCCATCGAAAGCGGTCTACATGAGGCAGGAAAAAGAGGACATACTATTCTGATGAGTTTCGATGTCAATGTTAATGATCACGAGTCTGCTCTAAAAGAAGCTGCTATTACAAGCAAGAGTAAGTATGATTTTTTTCATTACAAAATAAATTTGAGGATAGTTGCACAAAAAAATAAAATAAATAGTCAAGCATCCTTCTTTCAAACCAACATTGTCTTATACACATTTTAGACAATTTAGACTTAATATAGTTCCTATGAATTCATACTTACTATGGCTTGTAATAGCTGCTTATCAGCAGATCTTATTTTAAGGTATGTTATCCGCTAAGTAAGCTAATACTGTCTACCGTATTTTGATCATGATTCCCTTCAGTATGCTGTGTATGCTGTGTATGCTGTGTATGCTGTGTAATAAATCATTTGTGTAACTCATTGAGAGGGGAAATCTGTTCTCATTCTAGTATTCGTGCTCGTGACTGACCCGTATGTTTTGGGATCACAGACCGGGAATTAGTAAACTGGAATTGGTAACAATGTCGCTGCCAGGCAAATGTTTAGTTTCAAATTCCCTTCGAGAAAGCTATGGCGAGAAAGCTATGAATGAAAGCCAGAAATGTCCACAAACACCTTACATTTGTAACTCAACATACTAACCCAACGTCATTTATGTTTATTGTTTTTTGTTTACAGGCCGGTTATTACCCTAAAAGTAATTTTGTTTTTGTGTGATTTTTTTTAATTTTATTTTTTTAAACAAATTTCTTTCCATTACTTTAATTTTGTTCTTTATTTATTTATTTACTTTTATTTGTTTACATGTTGCCCTGAGGTCAATGTAATGTAGGGCCGATTTCACTCAAGGAGAACAACAGTTTGGTCAAGTTTAAAAGTTTAAAACAGTGAAATGATGTTACAAAAGAATTCTTCAACAATAGACTATACAGATCGACTTATTAAAGTGGTTTCATTTATGGGTCGACCAAAATGATGTTTGCTAAGTGCGAAGCAAAAATCTCGGTCAACCTTATATTTATATTGGGCATCCTAAACAAATAGGGTGAATTCCCTGCAAGGAAGATATGGAATATTATAATAAAAGCCTTAGGGTTCGCTGTATATAAGATGCTTGATTGCCCGTTACTCTGGGAAGTTTGCATATTTTGAATTTGGCTTCATTCGTCTGTTGCCTGCATCTGATTCAGATTGATACAATGAAAGCTGTGAAGCATGTAATTACTGAAGTATCAATGTTCTTGTTAGTATTTACTACATGTTCTTGTAATGTTGCAATCGATGTAAATGTTGCTGTCTTTGTGTACAAAACTGAGGATCTGAAATATTTTATATGGACCGAAACCCGTTTAGTACCAGCCATTGAGATTGCCCAAGAAACCATTTCACACCGCGTGGAGTGCGGCGCATATGCCAACTTCTCTCTGCAGTTGATTTACATTCCGGATGGTTGCGGTTCTTGGGGAGTGAATAGCGCTATGGGAGGAGCCACTCAGCTGTACTTTGAAGACGATGTAATTGCCTATTTCGGACCCTCTTGTAGCATTTCCTTGCTGAGCATAGCCGACTTTGCTGCCTCGATGAATGTACCTATTTTCTCGGGCAGTGCCAGCACACATAAACTGGACAATAAAGACAGGTATCCAACCCTGACTCAGACTGTCTACAAACCAAAAACAACAGGGTATTTCATGGGTGAACTTTTCAATCATTATGGTTGGGATTCATATGTTTTGCTTGTAAAGGGTTACTTATTCTACCTTGCTAAAGGCGCCATCGAAAGTGGTCTGCGTGAGGCAGGAAAAAGAGGACATACTATTCTGATGAGTTTCGATCACGAGTCTGCTCTAAAAGAAGCTGCTATTACAAGCAAGAGTAAGTATGAACCTTTTCATTAAAAAAATTAACTCGAAGATAGTTGCCAAAAAAAAAAAGAAAATATTCAAGCATCCTTATTTGAAACCAACATTGTCTTATACAAATTTTAGACAATTTAGACTTAATATAGTCCATATGAATTCATACTTATGGCTTGTAATATCTGCTTATTAGCAGATCTTATTTTAAGGTATGTTATCCACTAAGTAAGCTAATACTGTCTACCGTATTTTGATCATGATTCCCTTCAGTATGCTGTCTGTGCTATGTATGCTGTGTAATAAATAATTTGTTTAACTCATTGAGAGGGGAAACCTGTAGTAGTATAGAAAAGGGGCTTCTGGCACAGTCAGTAATTTTTCTCATAAATTTTAAGAATTTATGAGAAATCTAATATTTTTGAGAAGATGTTATTGGATTGACCTCTAGTTGACCTCTAGAGTTGATTGACTGTTTAAAAAAAAAATTGGCTAGAGGTCAATAAAATGCTGGAGTTAAGAATTTAAAAAAAAGTTCCCTCTCAAAAAATGACCAAAAAAAATGAAATAAAACAAAATGAAACAATATAATCTAGTCTAATAATAGAAGTGAGGATGGAATCAAAATCGAAAGTGATCGTTCCCTGCAAATGGCTTATAGTTGGCAAAACAGAAAAGTGTTGTATACTTAGCTCACCCAATGCGGACTATTGTGCGCGACATCAGTGGCGTATTCGACAAGGTCATCGAATATCAATTCCATGTCGAAGATGTAAAAATGGTACATCAACAACGATAAGTTTATGTACGAAATGTGCAAAAACATTAAATGTACAAAGTTTTAAGCAAGCAAAAGGGAAAGCTAGACGTTTATATAATTTAGTGATGAAAGAGTTGATAAAGACAACAACACCGGCGCAGTCGGTAGGCGTAGACGCACGTTTATAGTGAATATAAATTAAAAACCCTAAAAATTATACGGCGGAGGCCGCGAAGCGGGGTCATTATCGTAAGATTTATTTATGCTAAAGTTTACTTTAAATTCATAAGTTTTTCTATAAGATCTTTTTTTCTTTATCTAGATCAACATCAATCGAATTTACATCTTGATTTTTATCGGCTACGCTAGATGTAAATTTAGTACGGATATTTTCTTTCATTTGAGAAAATTTATCGCGTTCTTCGCAGATGAGTAAAAATTCATCTTGGGTAATGACACCGTCTTCGATCGCTTTTGAAACGTGGTTTTCGATCGTGTTGAGTTTAGTTGATGCTAAAACTCTAATCTCGTTAATGTTTTTAGCTTTTTTCAACAATTTATATTTGGCGTATTTGATGGCAAACGCCGCCCCGCCCAAACATAAAGCTAAACCTTCTAAACCCAATCCAACTGGCGCTGCTATAACGGTAGCGATGCTAGCGATTCCGACGGCTCCTGCTCCCATAACACCCCAATTCAGCGGGAGTTTCTACGATAGAGCAAGCGTTAATGATTTTATTATTATTTTTATAACTTGTTTCGCGTTGGTTTCTTTCGGTTCGTCATTCTTTTTGAATGTTATCGATTTTTTGCAAGCGAAAGGTTTCGCTTGGCATCATACTTTTTAAATTTGGATAAACATTCGTTGTTTCGGTAACTACACTAATTATTTTCTATCAATAGTACAAGATTATAATTTTTTAAACTAACAGCCACGTATTAATTGTTATATCGTAACATATTCCAGTTGATAGAGAGCCAAAAAAGGTTGCTTGTGCAAATATTTTTCTGTTATACTCGGTGTTTTCTATTTTAAAGCAAAGTCCATATTCTAAAAGCTTTGGTTCTTCATCAATAAATTCAAAATGATCAAAATGTGGACTATCCCAAAAGGGGTTGCCTGCTAGTGGCACAATTGTACGTTTTAAAACGTTTGAATAAGAATTATTCTTATTATCATTTATTTTAGCATAAGTTGAACAGTTTGTTATTGCTTCAGAAAAAATAAAAAAAGCCGGATGTTTTAGTTCACCAAACCATTCGATGGTAAATATATCACCTAAATTATATAAGATTATTGTATGTTGAATTTCATCTGTATCGATATAGCCAGTTTTTTCAAAGATATGAGTATTGTTGTTATTTTTAGACGAAACTCGCTCGCTCTTACGACTAGGACCGTAAATGCTCGCCATTTCTATTTATAGTAGTAAAATATTTTTTTAAACTATGTCAACGGTAAACTTTTAATTTTTATATTGAAACAGATTTTAGTGTTTAGAGCTCCGAAAAAGCTTCCTTCTACAAAAACTTTTTCATTTTGTGTTTTGAAACAAATTTCGTATTGTACGTGCTGCGAAGTGTCGTTGAAAACTAATCTTTTATCTCGAGCGGGAGAAAGAATATGATATACGTTAACGGCGAAATTACCCTCCGCCGAATGTGAAAAAATACCTTCGGTTTTCATAAATTTCAAAAAAATTGAGCAGTATGCAGGTGATTGATTGAACATGTAAAAGGGTAGTTTAAGCACACCGTGCCATCCGAGTATAATTTGATATTTTTCGACAAGAGGTATTGTTTGTAAAATTTCATCTCTATTGATATAGCCGTGATGTTCGTAAATGGTGGTGTTGTACACGTTGTCGCTAGACAAAACTTGCTCGCTTCTTCGACTAGGACCGTAAATACTTGCCATATTTATATAATAAATATTATTAAATTTCAAAGGTTAAAAAAATTGGCATACCGTAATTATTGATTTATCTACCTAATGAATCTTTAATTTGAAAACTTAATTCGTTAAAAGTACCAATTTTAAGATTTTTTTCGTAACGGATTAGAATATTCCACCCACATACTTTCTCCCAACGATTTATCTTGTAGGGGAAAAATGTTTAAAATAGTACAATGTTTACCATCACAAAAATTTTCACTCGTAGAAATTTGATCACAATGAATGTATAACATTTTAAAAGGTAGTAAATCGAGTTTTCTTCCTTGGTGCTCTCCTTCAGCTAGATATTCATTATCAAATCCGAGTAAATTAGCTAATCCCGATGAAAATTTAATTCTTCGTCTTTGTTGAGTAATATTTATAATAGATTTACCAATTGTTCTATAGACGACAAACGTTATCCAAGGTGCGTTTTTTAAGACAATATCGATAATTTCATTAATATTATAAAGTCCCGGTTCAATAATCACGGTACGTTCTTCCTCACTTTGTTCATTTCTTTCGTTTATTATATCTTTCCGTAATAATATTGTTTTCTTTTTTACGGATGTTATAATATCCGACCCAAACGTTAATGCTCATTAAAGATATCATAAGATTACCGTTTTTATTATCGATGGTATTATTTAATGAGATTGTATTATTTAAATTGTTAATTTCGGCTGTATGATGCATTTTATTATATTAAGTTTATTTTATTATAATATAAAATAAATGTCAATTCCTCAAGCATTTCAGAGTAATTTTTCGAAGCGGTATCCACAATCTGGAAATTTTATAGCGGCTCAAAATTTTAATGCTAGCGATTTAACGAATATGAATATTTACGTCAATGAAAATGATTTTTTAACATACAACTCGACAATGTTTTTAGCAACTACAAGTTGCTTCACGTTCGTAGTCAAAAAGTAGTTGATGATTGGCATCATAATCCGCTAAATTTTTATCAGAATCAAATAAATTTTGTAACATACTGCAGTACAACGAGATGCGGTGTGGGTTACGATCATTTAAATCATTCGAATGTGATGATTCGTAGTTTTTTTTAGATTTCACGTCTATTATCAAATGAGACGATTACTCAAAGAAATGAGTTGCCCAGTGTCTTTTCAAAATGATTTTAGCCCGTTTGAAAACAATATAGACATTAGCGCGTATAAAAAAATGTGTAAAGACTTTCACCTCTCAACATCGGATCATTGGAAACAACGCGTCGATACGTACAGTGATGGACTAGGCACCGCTTATTTTTGGCGAAATATTGGTAAAAGATACGATCCAGTACCTGGACACAACTACGATGGCAGTATTATTAATCACAACTCTGACCCTATTCTCCTCAACAATCTTTCCGCAGACTTTGAAGCGGGTGAAAAAAGAATGGATTTTGACGACGGTATACATAATCGTAAAGAACATACCATTAGAGTAGGTTACATTTTGCAATCTGAACGCGTTGAAACAGCGTGGACTAAATTTATATTGTCTTTTGGATTAGCGCAAGGTTTTACGGATATCGGTATAGAACGAATTAACGATTCTATAAGAACGTACGTTTACGCGATATTGGGAGCTCAAGTACAAGCTAAAAGTGGAATTCTTACACCCGGTACCGGTTTAGATGCGCAGCGTGAATTTTTAAATATAGTGGATGCTGAGATTGATTCTCCGATCGATTTACAATTTAGTATCGATCGGTATCAAAAATCTCTATCAGATACTAAAACGCAATTAAACTTTATCGTTGGAGATTTATTATACATGATGCCGAGTGATATGAATATGCGTATAGGTATGTACGTAGGATACAACAATAATATTTTAATCGCAACAACCGACTTGACATTAGGTTTGAATCAAGACGTGAATTCAACGTTGCTTTCTTTACCACTATCCGACGATGCACCAACACAGCCAGACGTCACCGCTCAACATGTGCAAGAATCTGAGATTGATTCTCTTACCTCTACCCAGGGATTTTTAGATTCTTCCAAAGATGTATCACCACCTATTGAATCAACAACCGCAACTCACGCTGGCAAAGCTGCGCAAGCTCTGCTGGAGCACCAATAAGAAAAAAATGCTTTAATTATTGGTTTTGCGATGTTGACTGGATTAGCTGTGATTATTTATAAGCGTTTTATATAAGATAAAATTAAAACTCCAATCCCAGTCAAGGCTAGCCACAAATGTTCTGCCGTCCATGTGATGACGCCGGAAGCTGTTTTAAATAACCAACTTATTACCGAACCGATAATACCTGGTAAAGCGGCTAACGCCTTTTCTCCGAGTTTTTTTTAGCAAACCCGCTAGATTCTTTAATGTTTTTTGTATCCAACTATCGCCACTAGGTTTGGGCGTTGGCGGTTTAGGTTTGGGCGTTGGCGCAGGTTCTGGCGGCGTAGGTTTTGGCGTAGGTTTTGGTTCAGGCGTTGGTTTTGGTAAAGCTGATTTCGCCGCATTTATGATCGATTCGACGATAAAAGCAATCGTTGTAGTAACTGCCGTTAATAAACTAACGATCGTTACACCTTGTTCTCTAAATAAAGTTTTAATTCTTTCACCCAGCGTTTTGTTTACATATCTCATTTTATATAATGTTTCTTTTATTCTATTGAATTGGCTTTTATTCTCATCATCAAACATTAAAATTTGTTCTTTTAAGAGTAGCAATTTCGTTTAATATTTCTTTCTCTCGCCGACCAAGTTCTTCAATCGCATTTTCATCTCCTACATCATTTTTAGCCATTCTATTTCTAATTTCAGCTAATTCTTTGTTTCGTGTATACAATTCAGCTTTAAATTTTAATTTGTGTCCTTGCGATGTTTTCATAAGATCTACGTAACCCACTAATTCACGGTATACATTCATTTCCTCACGAGTTTCTGCTTCTTTAGCGAGAAAACCAAGATATTCTTCAATCGTATCTATTGCATTATTTTCTTGTTGCTCACTTGGTCGACTATCACCCGGTTGAATACCATTGTTGTCGTAATAGTAATCATCTTCCGGTTCTTGAGGTAGAGGCGTCGTTGGTAACTTTCGACTTGCTTCTCTACGAAGAGGTGTTTTATCGAGAACAACTGTCGGAGCTTCTAGCTTTTTTAAAGTTTCATCTCCTTTCTCTAGTATCTTTTGTGATATTTTCGGCTTTGATTTGCTTCTGCTCCAGTCTTTTATACCTAATTGTTCTCTCATGAATCTAGTTTCTTTATATCCAGCTGCTCTGGCTCTACTGGCTATTGTACTTAACGCAGCAAAGTTTCTGAATTTAGTTTCAAGCGTCAACTTGACGTTTTTTCCATCATCGACGAAATATATACCATCTTTAAGTACATGAAATTTTTCCCATTCCGGTACTTTGTTTAATTTCCAGCCTTGTTTTTTTATGCTATCATAAAACTCATCAGCTCGTCGACTATCTCATGATCCTAACGTTAAAGTAGTATCATGTAATCTATGTAATCTTTCTAAATCTTTTTGTCTTTCTATTTCTTCTTCATAAGCTAAATTATAATCTTCATCACCTAATTCATAATCATCATCTTGTTCTATCGTTGACGGAAAATCATCCATTTCGTACCCTCCTTCTGCCGTTTTACAATTACTTTTTATCTTTTTTCAACAATTTATAACTCACGTAGCCCACTATACTCATCCCTAAAATAATAAATAGTATTTCTCGCGTTTTTTGATCTTCGCTAGGAACGTAAAAATCCTCAAGTTTGGGTTCGCGAAGGAAATTTGGTTGTAAGTGTTCGCCGGTGATGTTATAATATTCATTCATCGCATCGTCAATGTTGTTAAAAGTTTTTTTAGCGTTTGATTCTTTTTGTATTCGTTCATTTAAATAATCTAGATATTTTTCACGCTTTTTACTAAATTCGTCTCTGGCTTTTGTAAGTTGTTCTAGCGCTAAATCATGTCTTTTTTGTTCTTGTTCAGCATCGCTAGTACGTAAACTGGAAAATAAAAAATTTGATCCGGTAAAAGCTAACGCGTTGACGACCGCTCCACCCACCATCATTGCTATAGACATCATTTTACTTTTTCTTAAAAAAAAAAATATATATTTTATATTTACCAACTATAAAATATGATTAATGCGTACGGAGATAAACTCAATCCATACAGAAGATTAAGAGAACCTTTGGGATTAAAAGGATTGCGTCAAAAAGTCGTCATTACAAACAATCCGAGTACCATTACCGAAAATCAATTGTTGACAGTTCGTTTTCCAAATTTAGGAAAAAATGACGTCATCGTTCCGGGGACGGTTAGATTAGCCTTCAACATTACTCTCGAATCTACCGATGATACGAGAACGATCGTACATAACATAGGTAGAGCCATCGTAAAAAATATAATCATTAAAATGGAAGGAAATGAAATATTTTCTTTAGATGATGCGGATGTGTTTCATTGTTATAAAGATGAATGGTTAACGAAAGATCAACGCGAAAATCTAGCGTACCAAGGAATCGAAGATGCTAACGTGACTAAATTAAGAGTAGACGCCAGCGACGCTGTTCCCGCTGGCAACGGAGGGAAAGATAAAGCCCTCGCGGATACATTAAAAGATAGATATCACATTCCACTCGATTTTGAATTACTCACCGATCACCAACCTTATTATCAATCGGGGATCGGAGATCGATTGACTTACGAACTCACGTTTAATAAATTTTCTAGTGTGATTAAAAGCACCGATGATAATGCAAAATATATCATAAGTGGGATTTCTTTAGAATACGAAGTCGTTCATATGCTGCATCTCGCAACGACGATAAAAAATCAATATAGCGACAAGTTGGTGATATTGTTTGATCGAGTTTTAAGACAGAGCGTGACCCCATTAAACAAACGCGCTACAACGTGGAATATAAATATAAATACACCCGCAAAAAGTATGAAAGGAATATTATTTTTATTTAAAGAGCCCAATGTGAAAGAAACGTGGACATTTTATAATCCAAAAATCGATAAAGTTTCAATTACGATCGAAGGCGTTCCCAATCAACTCTACGCGCAGGGAATGAAAAGATATCAACATTGGGAAGAAATTCAGAAATATTTTGGAGATTCAAACAAAGAACACGCTATGCAAGTCGTTAAAGCTTTAAATTTATCCAACGTCAAACAAGCTGATTATTTACTCAATAGATACGGTTTATTTTTAGATATGAGAACAAGCGACGACAATAAAAGCATGGAAGTGGAAGACAAGTACAAAACTTATCCGAAGGAATTACCATTCAAATGGATAAAGAATCACAAACCGCGGGTGAATTATACATGTACGCTTTTATTATTATGGATGCGCAACTCAATATAAAAAATGGACGTTTGGATTCCGTCGTTTATTAGTGATGCAAAAGCTCAGCGAAAACATCTTGACTAGTATTAAAAACGATGTTGCCGAAATATCCATACGCTGGGCTCATTTGTGGGCAAACTGGATGTGGAAAAACTGAATTTGTTTTAAATTTGTTAGAAAAAGAATATTTTAAATATTTCGAAACTATCATCATATTATGCCCCACCGTCGCTGACAACGCCACTTATCAAAATAGAAAATGGATTTGGAACGACGAGCAAGTGCTCGTTGAAGATTTAAAAAATATTTCGTTAAACAAAGCGATACAAATTTATAGCGATGTATTCAAAGGAGACGAAACGTTGTTTATCATCGACGATTGTAGCGCGAGTAAAGAATTGCGATATACAAATTTTTCCCAGCGCTCCGCCGTGCAAGCGCATGCGCAAGGTGGTGATAGTCAGCTGGAGCAGCACGCGCTGGTGCACTTGGCTTTTAGCGGTAGACACGCCAGTCACAGCTGTTGGATTATTTCACAAAAATATAATAGCGTATTGAAAGATTTTAGAGAGCAACTCAAATGGGTGTGTCTATTTTATTGTAAAGATAGAGACCCATTTGAAAATTGTCTTCGAGAAAATGACGTCATACCGACGAAAGAGTTGAGAACGCAAATGCATGAGAAATTAAAACGAGTCAAACATTGCAAGTTGATTTTAAAAACGGATCAACCTACTGATTATGTGATTCTCGACTAAATGACATCAAAATTACTAAAGATTACTGATTCATTACTCAAGATTACTGATTCATTACTGATTCATTACTAAAGATTACTGATTCATTACTCAAGATTACTGATTCATTACTCAAGATTACTGATTTATTACTGATTCGTTACTCAAGATTACTGATTCATTACTCAAGATTACTGATTCATTACTCAAGATTACTGATTCATTACTCAAGATTACTGATTCGTTACTCAAGATTATTGATTCATTACTCAAGATTACTGATTAATTACTGATTCGTTACTCAAGATTACTGATTTTTTTCTATAAATAAAAAGTATACTTATAATAAAAGTTAGAACAATTTTAAGCGAAGAAGGCTCCGCCGAGCAAGCGCCATTGATGTTACCACCATCCATGGATTGTGACAGCCAGCAGCAAAAACAGGGGGATAAACGTCTCCTCTCTGTTGTCGCAGGAGGAGATTCAAAAAAAATTCGGTAAAGAGTATTCTGTCAGTGACACTGAAGCTTTGTCGGGAGAGGAGCGAGATGTATTATACACGCAATACGAAACTAAATTAGGCCATGACATGATATCTTCTTTAGGTGGTGCCATTCTAACATTATATGTCAAAGGATTAGATTATAGTTTAAACTACGTTGATTTATATGGATATCGTTTTGAAATTGATGACGAAGGTAAATTAATTTCAGATTTAGAAAAAGATCCATTTATTTCGAGCGCTCTTTCTCCCATATTATGTGAAATATACTTCAAGTATGGAACGATGTTAGCGCCAGTCACAGCCGCGATAATTACAGCAAAACATATAAAAAGAAAAGAAGAATCTTGTTTAAATAATAAAAGCGATGGAGCAGAATGCAGAGCAGAATCCGGAGCAGACAGCAAGGCAGCACCAAGCGGTAACACCGTCGTCGGTAACGAAAGCACCAGCGATCAATAAGAAAATAAAAAATCCAAAAAGAGTCGCAGCTGGTAAAAAAGCCGCGGAACTTAATAAAAAGAAAAAACTAAATTTAAATAAGGATGCGCTCCGCCGCGCAAGCGCTTATGTAAAAATAGAAAATGTTATAGGTGGTGCACCACCTATAAAAGAAGAAAGCGGAGCTAGAATAAACTACTACTATATCGCTCTAGGACTCCTAGTCGTTGGAGGTTTTGCTTATTACGTGTTCTCCAATCAAAAAATAAAAACGCAAGCTTCACCGAGCAAAATGCTCCGCCGCGAAAGCGCTCCATCGCCCCCGATTATGATGGAGGAAAAAAGCATAAATGTTTTTGAAATGGAATAAATTTAAAAAAAAATTATATTTACCAACTATAAAATATGATGGATACAAAATCAATCGCCAATTCAGCTTATCAAGGTGCCGTTGTAAGACTTTTATCCGTTTTATACAGCATGCTCGGTAAAAAGTATTTAAAATAGAACCAGCCGATTTAGGAAAGTTGAATATAAACGATGGGCTAAAACTCACAACGACGGTTGGAGCGGCTTTAATGACTAAAACGTGGTTGGTTCAACAAGGAATTTTACCAGACTCTGTCATGTCTAACGAATAAAAAAATATATATTTATAAATAATAAATGGATAAGCGTACGAGATTAAAATTAGAAAACGTCTATTATAGTTCGAAAGGATACTGGAAAGGTCCCGGCGCGATTAAAAAATTAGCTCAAGAAACAAAAATTTCTCCTACAATAGTCCGGCAGTGGATAAAAAAGCAAGCGCTGTGGCAAATGTATTTAGTGTACCGTATCCTAAATATATTACTAGACCGACCAGTTCAAATTCAATGTTAGAAAAACCAAATGAGGTTCATCAAGCAGATTTATTGTTTCTTCCGCACGATAGCCTAAATAAAAAAAACATACAAGTACGCGTTAACCATTGCGGATGAAGCCAGCAGATATAAAGAAGCGGAACCGTTAACTGATAAAACATCCGCTCAAGTCAGTAATCCGTTTGAAAAAAAATTATAATCGTTCTTCGCTCACTTGGCAAAAAATTCTCAAAGTCGATCCGGGGAAAGAATTTATGGCGAGCGTCACTAAAATCATGAGTCAACATAATGTAAAAATCCAAAGAAGTGAAGCCGGCCAACATAGAGCGCAAAGTATAGTCGAACGATTCAATAGAACCTTGGCCGAAAGATTATTTTCTCATCAATACGCGCAAGAAATGAATTTGTTAAATAAAGATGAGAGAAATAGAGAATGGGTAAAAAGATTACCCATGGTTATAAAAGCATTAAATAATGAAACGACCAGACTTATAAATTTAAAACCTAAAGATGCGATTAAATTGCCCGTTGTTGGGCAAAATCCAGCCTCACCAGGCAGCGCCAAAAAGAATGAAAAAAGAATTCCTTTAAACTCGTTAGTTAGATATTTATACGCACCCGGTGAGGCTGAAAAAGATACGAGACGTCGTGATACCGATCCTATATGGAGTCTAAAAAATTATAACATTCATAAAACTATGAAAGCTCAACAACAACCCATCTTATATTATTTAGACTCAGGTCCCACTCGTAGTTATGTAAGAGAAGAATTACAAATTGTTCCGCCAGATACAGAAAATCCACCGATTAAAAAATGATGGTGAGCTAAAGTGTCTGTTTTGTTTCGTAAAATATATCTCTTATCATCCATTGGATCCAGCGATTTTTTTTATAAACGCTTATAGTGTGAATTTTATGATTCTCATTTCTAATAAAATTCATAGTGTGACATAACGCTTTATTTTCAATTAAAACATCTTTAAAATTCTGAAAAAGAATTTTCTTTTTGATGACTTGTTTTTTTTACACCTTCAGCTATTTTTATTTCTTCTTCATTCGAATAAAGCATCGAGTACATTTTTGCTCTTAAACCAACAAATTCAGAAATGCAAATTCCACACGACTCGTCTTTAAATTTTCCAATGACTTTTTTATTCTCTTCAAAATATAAAAAATGATGTTTGTAATCGCTAAAATCGTATAAATCTTTCGTTTTATATAAATCTTTATAAACCTCCTTTGTTTTAATCTCAAGAGTCAAACTGTCTGACTCTGTACAAAGTAATTTTACTTCACGACCGTATTTCTTTTTTAAATGATTGTAATAAAAATTTTATAACTCTTTATTTTTTCAACATCTTTAAAAACGTCTTTCGTTTCAATCTTAAGATTCAAACTGTCTGTATCTGAGTAATGTAATTTTACCTTGGTACCGTATTTCATTTTATTATAATCTTTGTAATCGCTAAAATCGTATAAATCTTTGTCTTTTTCCATATCTTTATATACGTTTTCAGTTTTAATCTCAAGAATCAAACTGTCTGTATCTGTGTAAAGTAATTTTATTTCACGACCGTATTTCTTTTTTAAATGATTGTAATAAAAATTATACATGTGGATTTTAGCTAATTCTAAAATAGTCATTCCTACATAGATCGGTTTATTGAGTACGAGATTTGTTTTAAACGTGTGAATCGCTGCCAAGTCAAAACCTTCAAAAATCCTACGCTCGGCAAAAGTCGGCTTTGCTATTTTTCTAAGCATAAGTTCTTCATCAAACTTATTATTTAATTAAACGATAAAGATCCACGTTAATGCGATTTCGTACATTTTCCATCGTTTTTCCAAAAACTGAATTATTCATCAATTTGTATAAGTCTTTCTCAAATTTTGATGATGCATTTTTTCTTAATTGGGTGTTTAAATCAATGTAAGATTTCATCTATGGTGATTCATCAAATTCTAAAACCCGATGAATTTTGGTCAGTTTCATGCCGAGTTGCAAATACTCTTGTAAATTACGATAATGAAGGACGTATTTCGTTTTGTTGCCCAAATTGGAAACTACTTTTCTAACGTTTGGATCGGGCTCACCTTTTAATAACTCGTGTTGATGTGACGACAAGCACTCTTTTGAAATGACTAATTTCTCAGGTGCGAGCGGAAAATCATTGTGATCATCGTGTAATTATTTAGGATATTCTAAATCAACTTCTAAAATGCATCCTTTTCCAATTTTTAAACCTTTCTTTTGTCGTACCTCAATTTCACCAAGAGTCAACCATTTAAAAATGCCCGGTTGGTAAAGGTTGACTCATCGCATGACCGTACAAATTATTCGCGTCTAAATATAAAATGAAACTCGTTGGTTTTGATGGGTCGTAATCATCTACGTATGGATTGTTTGCTTTCGAGTATCTATTGCTCACCATAACTATTCCTCCTCTCATACCTTTTGCTATAAATAAATACTTGTCTATATCCGTTAACAACTCTAGACGAATTTTTGAATGTTTTAACAAAGCGTCCCAACTTAAACCCGGACTCGTATAATAATGAGCTGGATCCAAACCGTAATGTTTCATGCAACTAGGACGACAATTTTCAAAAACCTCCGCTAATAGCAAAGTATCGGTGCGCACGTACAAATCGTGATAATCGCCTAGAGTTTTACAATTAAATGTATTCCAAACCTCTGTTGCATGATCGTGTTCTTCATCCGTAATATGTTGCTCATATAAATGACTATAAAATTGTTCTTTTTCAGGAAGTTCTTTTTCTTCAAACTTTTCAAAACTATCCATGTATTCGTAAGGATAAATACCCTTTTGCTTTAAAAGTTTAAATTTCTTAGGATCGGATTCGTGTAATTCTAGAATAGGAAAAGAATTAAGCGATTTAACGATTTCATCGAGCGAAGAAGGTAAAAATTGAAAACTGTCGAGAAATCGTAATTGATCGATTGAAAAAGATACTTTTCTATATTATTCGCGATACATGATATTTTTCCCTTAGTGAAACTTATGCCTTGCATAATGAGGTGTGAGTCGTATCCTCGTAAATTATGTATTATAACTGGGATAGGCGTTTTATCCGGTTCTATTTTTAGTTTTAAATTACATTTGCTGTGTGCTGCGCCTCGATATTTTCCAGTGATGTGACAATGATCTCGCACTTTTTTATATCCATTTTTTTAATTTCGCACTCGCTCATCACATGTTATATTTAATTTATTCTCAAATTCCATTTTACAACCCCAACAATGACATTGACCACCGGCTAAATAATATTTTTCGTCGGTAATGTGAAAATTATTTTTCCAACCGCAAATCCAACATTCTTTCGCATTTTTGAAATCTTCTACGTCTTCTTCAGTCATTATCATCTTTGAGGGTTTTTTAAATATCTCGTTTATCTTCTTTACGTCATTCGACACATTATTTAAAAAGTGATGGACCGCATCTTCACCTCTATAGGTATGTGAAGAAAATATTTCACCGTCACATCGAACAATCACGTACGAATAACCGCACGGAATGTGATTGTGTATTGCTTTCGTTTTGTTGCCTAGATTTTTACACGCTGGAACTACTAATGCTTCAAAATCAGAGTATATCGTAAAAGGAGCTTTCATCTTTTTATGAATATTTTTAAATTTTAACATGTCGTTTTTATCCTTTATCGGTAACACGTAACGTACTGCTCTAGCGTCTACACCTCTACACTCTTTAATATGATGTAAAAGTACATCTTCTCTACTAAAACATTGTAAGCAACGATCGCAAAAGTGTTTTTTATAGCTTTATGCTTTGTTTGATCAAAAAGTAATTTATTAAAATCCTTAATATAAACGTAATGAGATCTCGTTCCTTCTTCCTCTTCTTGGATCAATAATAATTTTATACGTTCTTTCTCCCAATCTCCATCATGAAAATAGTAAGGTACGATTGAATTGCCTTCCAAACCATAAACGTTTATCGCCAAGTCATGTTGTTTCTCGACTTGCTTAATCTGACTGATTGGTGTAGGAGCATTGACACCATCAACATTTAAACCGTCTTCGATTGGGTACCTGGACGTTCTTTGAGGATTTTTTGAAGTGGGAAAACGATGCGCACGAAGCGACCATCGCAAACAATTATCGTCTTTGTTTTGTACGTTGATACAGGCTTTTTTATTTCTTATGTAAACCGGTAGCTCGATATAAGAACCACCTCTCAAAGGTCTATACTTTGAAATTCTGAGATCTAATTGTACAATACGATCTAGAATCCACCCAGAACCAGCAGTAGTGGCGTCTTCGATACCTTTTTCTATTATAGCAAAACTAGTAGCTAATTCAGCTTCAATATTATTCATATTCAATAAAACTGTGGATTCACGTGGGTGAAAATGAAGCGTCTCAGATGGTTCACGTGAACCATCGTCATTTTCTTTAAAAAAATCTACCCATACGTATATCATAAACTTAAATGGTCCTAATTCTCGTAAATCTAAAGTCAACTTTTCGATATACCGGTGGGCACGAGCGAATCTCTGAAACTGTGGTGGAATGGATACTCATGAACGGGGCTGTTTTAACTCCTGTGACGAACCTCTGTCGGACTTAAATCATTTTTGTGCTAACACAAATAAATACCACAAATAAAACAATATAACTAATCAAAGGACAAATGTTGTGTGTCATGAATTGAACTCCGTACAAATAGAACGATGAAGGGTGTTATTGTTTACCGTTAATGACATCCAAGGTACGAACATAAAAGCAGAACAACGCATCTTGCCAGCTTTTGAAAATTGCAATGGAAAGCATATCTGAAAGCGTGAAGCGCGTCGAGTATGCCAACTTCACTCTGCGATGTTTTGTTTGTTTGTTTGTTTGTTTGTTTTTGTTTTTTACATCCTAGGACCAAATAGTCGTAGCGGGTCGTCACGTTGTTGGAATATTATACCGGTACCTCACATTCGTATTATTCAGCCTTTTTTTTACGATCCATCTGTTAATGGTCCCTACTATGGAGATGATGCGATGGCTTATTTCGGACCCAGTCATGCAACACTGTCAAGTCACAGCTGATTTTGCAGTGCTAGTACTTGTGCATGAACTGAAGTGTAGAAACGTGTAGAAACCCATTATGTTCTTATATAACTTGTATTTAGTATCGTCCCTCTAAGCACAGTCTTTAGAATGGTATCGAGTGCGCCCTCTATATTCTTACACTCGGTTTTGTTTAACTTATTGAAATATGTTAATCAATTTCTGAACTCAGAGAGCAAGCCTGTAAATATTCTAACATCAAATTTGTATTTTAAATGGAATTTAATACTTAAAATAACCCAACATACCAGGCCCAATAATGCCTTCAAAAGTCTCAATTTATTGACGGTTTAGGCTACTGAAAAACTATCCAGGTTAGTAAGTGTTACATCATTTCAATATAAGCCACGCCTCCTTCTCATTGTGAGATTTATCAATAATCTTCGAAAATGCTTCTGCTTTGTAAATTACATGAGAAATCGTAAAGAGTTGATCGCGATTTATGTTTTACAAAATATTGAAATATGTCCAATGGTTATACCATTTCAGCAATAGAGTCGCATTGACATCGTGAAATAGTGAAATAAAGGTTATCAATTTATATAATATAATAACACATCAGCTTTGTTGTGCATAATGTTAATACCCTAAAGTGAATAACCATAAAAAGAATTGGGATTTATATAGGAGTTAAATTTAACAGCCTTCAATTCACCGTACCGTACCATTGGGGGCGGGAATATTTAGCTTCCTGTGGGAATGGTTGGTACACGTAAAGCCATATTTCATTGGTTATGGCACGACCGATATAACAATTATCAGGGCCATTTCGATTTTTAAAAGAACCGAATAACGCTTGTTCCGACTAAACCCAGTAAATGAATGATCGAACTTAAAAGGAAATTTTAATACAATGGCATGCAGACTGCATTGTCAGGCTTCACCGTCACAAAGAGTGAGCGAAGTCCTATAATAGCACGCACCTAAAAGCTTCAAGGCAGTTTTCCCCGTCAGGGAAAAACATAAAAGGGCGAACAGTGGACAGTTGCATATAAAAGACCGTTGATTGCCGACATGAACAACCAAGGAAGGCAATTTTAAAATTTAACATCGAATTAATGCATTTTATGTTTGTTAATAACGAGTTAAATCGTGTTAAAATATCATGGAAGATGTTATTCATTTCATTTTTCTCCAGGAGAACAACATTTTGGTCAAGTTAAATAAAATCTAAAACTGTGAAGTGATCTTACAAAGGAAATCTTCTCAAATAGACTAATGAACAACTTAAGTGGCTTCATTCATCTTTGTTGAATGCGATGCAGACAAGTCGGTCAACTTATTAAATTTTATATTTATATCAAGCACCCATAACAAATTCCATTAAAGAAACATACGCCTATGGAATATTAGAATGAAAGCCATGTGATCTCTGTATAAATGATAAGAGGCTTCATCGAATGCGTATTATTTTTTGGAATTTGGCTTGTTCGTCTGTTGACTGTACCTGATTCAGATTGATATGATGAAAGGTGTGAAGCATACAATGACTAAAATATCAATGTTCTTGTTAGTATTAACATTTTCTTGCAATGTTGCAACCGATGTAAATGTTGCTGTCTTTGTGTACAAAACTTATAAGTATCTGAATATATGGTCCGAAACCCGTTTAGTACCAGCCTTTGAGATTGCCCAAGAAACCATTTCGCACCGCGTGGAGTACGGCGCATATGCCAACTTCTCTCTGCAGTTGATTTACATTCCGGATGGTTGCAGTTCTTGGAGAGTGAATAACGCTATAGGAGGAGCCACTCAGCTGTACTTTGAAGATGATATAGTTGCATATTTCGGACCCTCTTGTAGCTATAATTTGCTGAGCATAGCCGACTTTGCTGCCTCGGTAAATATACCTATTTTCTCGGGTAGTGCCAGCACACATGAACTGGACAATAAAGACAGGTATCCAACCCTGACTCAGACTGTCTACAAACCAAAAACAACGGGGTATTTCATGAGGGAACTTTTCAATCACTATGGTTGGGATTCCTATGTTTTGCTTGTAAAGGGATTATTATTCTACCTTGCTAAAGGCGCCATCGAAAGCGGTCTACATGAGGCAGTAAAAAGCGGACGTACTATATATATTACTGATCACGAGTCTACTCTAAAAGAAGCTGCTAATAAAAGCCACAGTAAGTATGAATTGTCTAACATTTGTATAAGACAATAGTTGTTTTGCGACTATCTTTGAATTAAGTTTGTTGACTAGTTTGTTAAGGATTGTTATCCAATATGAAAGCACACACTAGCCGTTCTATTATTAGATCATGATGCTGTGTAATAAACCATTTGTTTAACTCATTCAACGGGGGAAAACTGTTCCATTCTGTAATTCGTGCTCGTGACAGACCCATTGGTTTGTGGATCACAGACCGGGAATTAGTTTTCATTTTTTATCGGTACAAATGCAGTTATGTAACACGCTCCTGGATGTCAGCAGTCATGTTGTATATACCGCACTTTCATTTGATTAGGACAATTAAACCAAATTAAATGGGCGCTTTCGTTGTTAGAGTAGATCATTTTAATCTATTATGGGATGGGGGAATGATTGTGTTATTTTGTTTAATTTAAATGTATCGTGTTGGCCTATAGCTTCTGGCACATTTTGTTTGTTCACTGTAGTAAAACAAGTTTGTGTTGAATTGGCTATGTTTTTAACCAGACATGTGTAAAGGGACTGGTGGCGAACAACACTTTGAAAAAAAAGGAGCCCAGGAAATTTTCAACCGGAAAATATTTCCATTGATGTTACAAAATAGCTATCCCTTCCTTTCAAGGTTAAATATGGCAAATTCAAGGCAAATTGTGTTGTTTCAAATTTCCTTCTAGAAAGCTTAGTTTTCTGAATTTTATTTTTTGGTTATCAAACAAGTTCCTTTCCATCAAATTTACATAATATTTTTTCTTGTTTTTATTTATTTATTTGTATTCGATTTTTGTACTGAAGGAGAACAGCAGTTTGGTCAAGTTTAAAAGTCTAAAACTGTAAAATGATGTTATAGATGAATTTTCTGCAATAGACTACAGACAGACTTAATTGGCTTCATTTATGAAACCACCAATTATCTTTGCTAAGTGCGATGCAGACAAATCGGTCAACTTATATTATATATACATATATATTTATATCGGGCACCATTAACAAATAGGGTGAATTCCCTATATGGAATATTATAATGGAAGCCTTAGGTTCTCTGTATATAAGATGCTTAATCACCCTTTACTTATGGAAGTTTGCATATTTTGAATTTGGCTTCATTCGTCTGTTGACTGCGTCTGATTCAGATTGATATGATGAAAGGTGTGAATCATGTAATGATTGCTCTGACCATGTATGTTCTGATTGTAAAGGGTTACATATTCTAATTTGCTGAAGGCGCTATTGAAAGCGGTCGACACACGCAAGAGGGCATACTATTATGATGAAATATAGCAATGATTACGAGTCTGTTCTAAAAAAAAGCTGCTTTAAAAAGCAGGGGGTAAATATACAGTTATAGGCCATAGGAACTTCATTAAGTCTATAATTAGGTGTTCGTGCGATAGCGCGAACACATAATTATTATATATTTAGACCTTAACATGTAGTTGTACCTACATATTGTGGCATCATGCTGACCCCCTCAGATATCGAATTACACTAAATCATATCTCATGAATCATATCTCATATCTCATGCATCAGCTTAAAGATTTTGAATTACGTGACATTTCGTACACAGACATGACCCCAAACTGACCTCTCCTTCCATCGAAACTGGAAGTTTAAGTGTGGTTTTAAATGTTGCTTTTTATGGTCTCATGTCAAGCAGCATGGTCTATGTCAAACAGTAAATGGGACTATCAAACTTGATAACACTACATGTCAGGCAGCATGGTCTAGGCCTATGTCAAGTAAATGGGCTGTCAAACTTGATAACACTACAATGTGTGTAATGTTAAATGTCATTCGACCCAAAGGTTATTTTTTAATGAAAAAGTACACTAAGATTTTGATACTGGCAGTGTACCACCACCAGTGTCCTAAATGTCGATGAGCACAGTTAACTGATCGTGTGGGAATTTCATTCAATAGTAGTGAATGGCACATGTGTGTATATGTAGTTTGAGTAAAGTAAATACTGTTTTGTATACCTTTGTATACCTTTTAGTTTTCCTGTATTCAAAAGCCACAAATGTTATCAATTATTGAACATTTACATTTTAAAGAGAATAAGTAAACAACGAGAAGTGTATAAATGAAAATCAAATTATTGTACTGCAAAATCCCGAAGGGCTTTAAGAAAGATAAAGCATTTTCCGAGTAATTATGAATCCAATCCATGTACTTCCTCTGGTTTTAGAAGATTGTGAGAGCAAAATGTAACCTCCTGAAAAAGAAAGTTAAATGCTAGCCACATTCTACTGATTAAAGTCACGACTTTTCGGTAATTTGAAAATTAAAAAGCCAGTAATCCCCGTTTGTAATTGCTATTCAACCTAACTGAATGTGTAACTGTACGCGAACGGTGAGTCACAGACTGCATATTTCATAAAACTTTAACAACTGTGGAGTGTCGTGGCCGAGCGGTCTAGCTTACCGGACTCAAGTTCTGGTGTTAGCAGCAGAATGTGGGTTCGAATCCCGGCCGTGACACTTGTCTCCTTGAGCAAGACACTTAACCATAATTGCTTCTCTCCACCCAGGGGTTAAATGGGTACCTGTGAGGGCAGAGTTGGTTGATTAGCCCTATATGCGCTGTAATGGCAGCAATTGAGCTGTATACTCCCCGGGGAGCTGAGATGGTTTTAGGAATGATTTATGAGCCTTATGAGCCTTATGAGCAGAGGTAATAATATGCGCCTTGAGCACCACTCAGTTGGTGGATACGTGCGCTATATAAGTCCACACATTATTATTATTATTATTATTATTATTAACTTTTGGTTAGTACACAAAATATAGTAAATATTAGCGCAACACATACTAATGTAAAATT
>CM055827.1:18816670-18835093 GCA_029582265.1 Zoroaster sp. YZ-2022
TTTGAACCATATTGTGAGATCTGGTGAAATTTTAGCTAATTTGTAACATAATTTCTATCATTAAAGAAAATGAAGGACGACATCGTCTACCAAAAGCGAGTTTTTTATTTTTATTTAATTTTTTTTTTGTACGGGTCCTACCGCGACTGGCGCTTAAGTCCTACCCACCTACTCACCCACCCGGTCACACCACCCGCTCCGCCATAACAGAGGTTCTCCGAGGCCGAAGATCTGACGTCACGTTTCGAGGCTCGTGAAAGACGCCAGATACTTTGACATTGGTTGGTAGCTCGATCGCAAGCCTTGAAGCATGACGTCAGATCTTCGGCACAACGTATCCAGTGAAATCCCTTGATATGATAAATAAAATAAATAAAATTAAAATAAAATAAAAAATTTAAAAAAAGGGGGACCAGTCTAAGGTTCTTCCTTCTCAAAGACCCTCGATTTTTTAAAATTTGTTTAATTTTTATTTATTTATTTTTTTTTTTTTAATTTGGACGAATTCTTTCACAAAGAGGGCGCCCTTCTCCAATTGCCTGAGCTAGACATTGGTCATGTTTGGACCATGTCATGTGTTTATTACGAGATAGAAATATTAATCGACCGTGTCTTTCGAAATAGCCAAGGCTTTTTATTTAACCTCTAAAAGTTCCATATTTGACTATAATCAAACATGTACACAGTAATATTAATCTTGTAATCGCTTGTTTATGAACTAGTAATACAGTTAAGAAGGGACTGTCCCATGATGGTGAACCTTTGAGCAAACGGACTTGTCAGGTTTACGGATTTTGCCAGGCTGGTCGGTCGGCCGACAGTCCTCCAGAATGCCGTGATGAGAATGTTTTCATTTTTGTTTCGCGCATTTTTATTACAAAAAGTAAATAATAGGGTTCAGTGGATTAGGAAAATCTGAGCTGTACATCTGAGGACTAAACCATAATTACAATAGGCCTGCATTTTGACCACAATTTTTTTAACCAACCACAAAAAGCAATGATTAAAATTATGAAGAACAAGTTTTTTGTGAGAGCCTTTTATTACGAAAATGGTGCATTGTCTGCCATGCCATGCTAGACATGTATTTTGACTACCAAATATATATACTTCTTTATCGTATCAAGTCAGATAATCACTTAAAGGCCAGACGCTTTTGGTAAAATTTCAGTAAATACTGCCATAATAATAATAATAATAATAATAATAAAGATTTGTAGCGCGCACATACCAGTACCCACCCTGCTGGGCGCTCAAGGCGCGGAAACAAAGAAAAAACATGAATACAGCACGCATACAAACAATATACATTGATAGCATAGGGGAAAAAAATTATGTACTGAGATACATGTACCTACACTGACAAGATTTGAGTTTAGTTGGAAGATGATTCCAGAGTCTCGGAGCCGCGACAGAAACAAACCTATCACCCCAGTTCCGTTTTGAAGTTGGTTCCTTTAGGAGTGACATGTTGCTGGAGCGCAAATTGCGTGATGGAGTGTAGACTTTTATGATCGACCGTGTCAAAAGCGGCGCTTAAGTCTAACAAAACTAATGCAGTGATTTTTCCATCATCCATGGCAGATAAAATGTCATTGTTGACGCGGAGAAGAGCAGTTTCCGTTCCATGAAATGGTTTATAGGCTGACTGAAATGGGTCCGACAGGTTATTAGCACGAACATGGTCAGAGATCTGTGATGAAACAACTCGCTCAATTGTTTTTCCAAGGTACTTTAAATTCGCTACCGGTCGGTAATTCTTGAAAACTTCCTTGTCCAAATTGGGTTTCTTCAGGAATGGTTTAACATGAGCAACCTTCTGGCTATCATGAGGGAAACAACCGGAAGAAAGGGATCTGTTTACAAAAATGGTGATATACTTAGCAAACACATCAATATTTTGTTTTATTACCGAAGTTGGTACTGGATCAAGTTCACATGATTTTGATGGTGATTTCATGATGAGTTTCTTGATCTCCGTACTAGTAGGCTCAAACATAGACAGTCTACAATGTGGATCCTTGCGTGACGGTGTTTGTGATAGAATGGCAGATACTGGGGAAAAAGAACGACGGATATTCTAAATTTTTGTGACAAAAAAGTTTGAAAATGCATTTGCGAGGTCCTGATCGGAGTGTGTAGATGGAAGCACTGGAGTTTTGGGTTTATGAAGCAGCTTTTCAACAATGTTAAAGAGTTTTTTCTGATCGCCAGAGTTCTCTTCCACAAGAGATGAGTAGTGAGTTATTTTTGCATGGTTAATCATGTTCTTTACAATATCACGTTGGTTACAGTATTCTTGCCGATGTACTCCAAGTTTCCCATTGTCACGCCATTTTCGCTCAAGTTGACGGCGGATTTTCCTTGCAGCACGAATATCATCATTGAACCAGGGGGATTCAGATTGTAGTTTAACAGTTCGAGTTTTTTGCGGAGCATGATCGTCCAAGATGTTACGGACAGTAGATTCAAATAGATTGACACATGAATCCAGCTCACCATCTTCAAGGTTTACATTTTCCAGTTGAGATTCAATATCATGACATAAATCTTGGATATTTACATTTCTCCAGTGGCGAGTAGTTACAGAAATGGTAGGTATGGGAGGTTTTTTAAGGTTCATATCTGCCATGATTGCATAATGATCGGATAAGCCGGGATGGATAGTTATATTTGAGATGAGAGGTGAAGTATTTTCACGCGTTATCATGAGGTCAAGACAGTGACCATATCGATGAGTGGGGGCTGTGATGTGCTGGATAAGTCCATGAGCAGAGTGCAGATCTTTAAACTGATTTACATAATTGTTTGAAGTGATGTCCATATGAATGTTAAAATCGCCGGTTAAAATAATGTCAGATGGGTGCAAGAGATAACCCACAATTAATTTCTCAAATTCCTGCAGAAAACTGGAGAAATGTACATGTTTACCATCAGCATCCCTTTCTGGTCGATATATATTAACAAGGCGAACAGATCTAGAGTTGCATGTTACCTCAGCATGTAGAGATTCAAATGTTAGTTAGTCAATGTTAAAAATGTCATACTGACAGATAAACTGGACCTAAAGAGAAGTGCAACCCCTCCACCGGTCTTTTTTGGTCTGGAGATATGATGGAGTGAGTAGCCAGCAGGAGTGCACTCGCATGTCTCGGATATGGCAACAAGATCCAAATTGTTTTGAAGTACAAAGTCAACGAATTCATCCGATTTGTTACATATGGATTGATTGTTCAAGACAGAGCTGAAGTTTAGACTCATCATGAACATTTGGAGTTGAAGCTATGCCAATGTCGCTTGTTGATGTGGTTAAGTTCACTGTTGGGGGTTGGTCAGGCCGGAGTGCTAGTTGTGTACGGCGACCAGCTTTTTTACCTCTGTGTGCGGCGGTATGTTTGGGGTTGATTACCAAGTATTTCCAAGACAGTTCAATTGACTCAATGCTGAATAAGATAAAGCTGCATCAGTACATGGAGCATTGCGAAGATTGAGTAGTTCATTGCGGCTGTAGGAAATTGTATGGAGCTGAGTGGCGTTGGTTGGTGTGTTGGTCAGTGTTTCAGGTCCATGGTTTGGGTTTATGTCACCAGAAATTAAGAGTTCCAGGTGAAAAGTGGAAGATGAGTTATTATAATATGATATAGGACAACTCAAAAATTTAAGATGGTGGATTTGTTGTTTTTTATGTAGCATACAAGCTGTAGGTTGCATGCTGTAGCTATATTCTAAAGATGTCATTGAGACACAATGGTTCAGATAGCAAGAGTAAGATGAACAGGATGTAGACCTCCATTGTCTAATCAGAAAGCAATTGATCCAAACAAAAGGCTTGTGGTCAAGCTACAGGTTTAAATCTAAGTCAGGGTTGACTGCACAAAAAAATGAAGATACAAGATGTAATGTAATGTTCATACTGTAATGTAGCGTGAAATGCTTCTTAGACAATAGGCTCCTGCGGTGGTAGATCACAGCTTCCAAGTCGGTAACTACAGCTCTGAGTTGATAACAAGAAGATCACAGTGAGGATCACAGTGAGGATCACAGTGAGGTTCACAGTGAGGATCACAGTGAGGATCACAGTGAGGATCACAGTGAGGATCACAGTGAGGATCCTAGTTATAATCTCTAGTTATACCATGGTTACACTTATGCTAAAGTGACTGGACACAAGAGATGGTTTTCTATGGTGAACTGTATAACACAAAACACTTTATTAAGAACAACTTCTTATACAGAGGTTTTCAACCCCTATACAATGCATGTAAAATCAAGTCATGTACAAAACATATACATTAAGTACAGTAAATAACTGAGTGACCCCTAATGCATGATGTAATATAGGTGACAAGAGCGGAATGTTCCATCGTATAAAAAAGGTAATAAGCATTGCACAATGAACTTTGGTAGCGGAAATCATGGGTCATTGCAATACGTTATGAGAATCAAGAGATAATGTCTGAAAACCAACCTGTAAATGTTTCAGGTCATTTTATTTTGTCGTTTTACAAGAAAAGGAAATGCAATC
The DNA here is from genome assembly GCA_029582265.1 of Zoroaster sp. YZ-2022. Classification (NCBI taxonomy): domain Eukaryota; kingdom Metazoa; phylum Echinodermata; class Asteroidea; order Forcipulatida; family Zoroasteridae; genus Zoroaster; species Zoroaster sp. YZ-2022. Next base: position 18,821,196 of record CM055827.1, read on the forward strand.
AACATTTTAAAAATTAATTATATAACCTGGAATTTCTCATCAATCATTTTGTGGATTTGTCGTCTTCATTTCTCAAAAATGGTTGATAGCTCCTCGGACAACCATTTCATGGTATGTTTCCTACCATAATTAATGTAATGTAGAGGCTACACTATTGGTAAAAGGCTTATAAAGGCTTCTATATGTACACTTTATGTGAATCAAGAGATACGTGTTAAAACAACCATTACAAGTTTCAGTTCGTTTCAGTATTTTGTTTACGAGAAAATAGTGAAAACTCAATTAGCAGTTTTGCATTCATTCTATACATAGAATTTAAGTGTTGTAAATTCATTTGTGGATTGATTTCACTTGCATTTACTGACAGCGATAGCATCAGGCAGAAATATTTTATGAGATTTCTTCCTACCATCATCAACTTTCCACTGTGGATAAAGTTTTTTAATTAAAGCCAATGTACAACACTTGGTAAAATGTATACAAATTCATCCATACTTATAGTTAAAGATAGCTTGGGAAATGACAATAAACAGTAACTATGAGTGTGATTCATTTTGGTTAATACACATCAAATATAACCTGTTAATGAAGTTTAACAGTCTTGGACAATGATAACATGTTTGTACTAATCTAATAACTGAGTAGGACTTGATTCCATTTCTTGTGATGTCAAGCAAGAAGAACACATGTATAACTTTGTACTAGGAAGGAAACATTTAAAACAAAAAATCTTAAATAATACAGAAACAGTAAGATAATTATGATGAACACAAAAAACATTTTAAAAAGGTTTACGTTTCAATCTCATAAGATATTAATTTTCAATGAGCAGGGCTGCAAAAGAGTTACCACAAAGTAAACCCAACTTTCATCACAATAACCATCATGTAAATCTATAAATTGCATCTTTGCTTCTTCAAAATTTAAAACAGTAACTAAGTTTGTATTAAACAATAACACGGTGTAAGTGTGTATCAGTCCAGATAGTTTTCATTCAACAATACCAATGCATTTTCAATCTTTATCATTATCATTTAAATGCAATAACTGGAAAATTTCAAATATTTGTAGTTTAGAATTAGACAAAGAAATCCTATTTGAAAAAATAATGCTGTTACTTTGTTTTAGCCCTAACCTCATTGGATAATTGGCTAGGCACCCTGCTCAATGTAACAACATTCATCAGTAGTCAACAGCTCTGGAACGGGGAACCGGCTAACAGACAAAAACTGCTCTAACCGTTTAGACAGTTGATAACTGGCTAACTGAAACCAATATTTAAAAAAAAAAAAAATCTGTAAGAATTTGCTGTCCAGTTTTTTGTACTAGACTTTCTTTTTTGTCACAATGGTTATTAAATAGTCATTTTGGGTAGTTTACTGATGCTTTTTGGTTAAAAATGTATACACATTATGTCATTTGCCGACTATATCTATTTTGTGTGGCTGCCGGGTGCTGACTTTCAGTTACCTGGTTAATCGACAATAAAAGTATCGGTTTAATGGTTAGTGAACAAACTGGCAACTCCAAGCACTACTATTCAAAATATAAGGATGGGCCTGCTGAATGCAACAAGATCCAACTGCAAGAACAAATTTGAAAAGGGGCACTTTTCTCAAATTTAATCAAATGGAAATAAACTCTTTACTTCACGGAAACATTTTCTATAGTGTAAATGCATCCATAGGGCAGTAGGGCACTTCCATTAGAATATCAGAATGTCTATAATACATTTTTCAGGGGCACCAAGGCCAAGACCAGGGGCACCGAGGCCAAGACCAGGGGCACCGAGGCCAAGACCAGGGGCACCGAGGACAAGACCAGGGGCACCGAGGCCAAGACCAGGAGCACCGAGGCCAAGACCAGGAGCACCGAGGCCAAGACCAGGGGCACCGAGGCCAAGACCAAGCGCACCGAGGCCAAGACCAGGGGCACCGAGGCCAAGACCAGGGGCACCTAGGCCAAGACCAGGGGCACCTAGGCCAAGACCAAGGGCACCGAGGCCAAGACCAGGGGCACCTAGGCCAAGACCAGGGGCACCTAGGCCAAGACCAAGGGCACCGAGGCCAAGACCAGGGGCACCGAGGCCAAGACCAGGGGCACCGAGGCCAAGACCAGGGGCACCGAGGCCAAGACCAAGGGCACCGAGGCCAAGACCAGGGGCACCGAGGCCAAGACCAGGGGCACCGAGGCCAAGACCAGGGGCACCGGGGCCAAGACCAGGGGCACCGGGGCCAAGACCAGGGGCACCGGGGCCAAGACCAGGGGCACCAAGGCCAAGACCAGGGGCACCGAGGCCAAGACCAGGGGCACCGAGGCCAATACCAGGGGCACCGAGGCCAATACCAGGGGCACCGAGGACAAGACCAGGGGCACCGAGGCCAAGACCAGGGGCACCAAGGCCAAGACCAGGGGCCAATTTCATAGAGCTGCTAAGCAGAAAATTATGCCAAGCAAATATTTTTGCTAAGTGGTACAAAACAGACTACCTGCCAAAATACATACGTTTTGTATGAAAGTTTGGCTGGTAACCGAAGATATCCACTAAGCAAATTTTTCTGGTAAGCAAATTTTTCTGGTTAGCAGCTCTATAAAATTGGCCCCTGTGCAACGGAGGCCATGGCTTCTGTGCAACGGAGGCCATGGCTTCTGTGCAACGGAGGCCATGGCTTCTGTGCAACGGAGGCCATGGCTTCTGTGCAGCGGAGGCCATGGCTTCTGTGCAGCGGAGGCCATGGCTTCTGTGCAGCGGAGGCCATGGCTTCTGTGAAATTCAAGGCCTGAAATGGTAAAACCAATTAAACTGATGTACTGAGAGAGATTGATTTGAGCCCACCCGCAGCGAGAGTAAACACGCCGACCGCAGCAAGCTTTTTGTGTCCTACGTGTGTTACCGAGTTTCGTTGCTGTCGCGGGTATCACGTCGCTTTTCATTCATAATAAGGAGGGTGGGCTCCATAGAGTTTCCACAGCACCTCGGTGGAGCGCTAATTGGATTAATCGGTACTTTACGAGATAAGGGCTATGTTGTAACTCCTTCTGGTCCTTGCTCTATGGTGAGACTCTACAGCGATGATTACACTTTGGCTGTCTCTATTGAGCCTGTGAAGTGAAATTATTTTAAAACAACTACTTCTACCGGTAACTATACAGTGGGGAAACACTCATATAAGATGCGTATACAAAGCGATAGATGCCCAGGAGGGCATACGATGGTACATGTACGTGAGTTTCAAGCTCATTTTAGACACAGTACATGTACATGTATGTTGTAAAACGTGTGTCTACAAATATTAACAGTACTGGACTGTTATACCATCCATTGTCATAGATAGGGCAATTGTGGCCCATAGTATCCCTACATCTCAGGACCATTCACACAGCGATTTGTATGAGGTCCCTTGAGAAGTTTTCACAATTGTAAGATATTGTCTGGAGGTCTGAACCTCTGCCAACATTTTCTAAGTGATTGTGATGAAAAAGTGTGGAATGCCTGTCATGTTTTTGTTGTTGCTGGGACGCGAAAGCGGAATCGGCAAAACATCACTGAAAACCACATTCATTGAGGCTAAACGACCAAGAGATCGTCCCGTTCCGGTACTTCATTAGTTGAACACCACTTGGATATATATCTTAGATCTCTGAATAGTAAAGGATTCCAGATAGGGATTTGTGAAACTTCTAAACAATTGTGTCATTAAATTGACATTCATCAGGAATGCTACAAAATTGAGACGCTGACCCAATTAGGGTTACGTCCATATCACTGAAGACGATCAAAGCATCGAAACGTCAAGTTAAAACCAACCAGTTCTTTTCACCTTGGTGTCACCGCAAACAGTGTTTACATATCAATACGAGTAATGTTGTAGGCATTCAGCTGGCGAGAACTTCAATACAAATTCCATGTGCAAACATATACACAAATCACACAATTGTATTGTAATCGAAGTATGTACATGTGCATTTCTAAGTTTGAGATTAAAACCAACATACAGTAGATGAGATTGGTGTGGTAATAGGCATACAGTGGATAGGTGGATTGAATTATATACAGCCACTTACATGTATGTACATGTACATACACGAACAAGGCACAGCATATCAAACCACTTACATATGTACAACTGACCGAAGAAGTGTAAATCTGTATGCACACTCTACAATCTCGTTTTGCTCATGGAGGAACCTTCATGGTTTGCTAGAGGTGAAACACTTGATTCACATGTGGTCAATATGATCAAAGGGAAACTGACATAACACTTTGGAGCAATCAATCAGATGTGTCTAAAACAACGACTGAGGGATCTCAAAAATACAAATCTTCAGGCTCTGCTTGGCTTGACAAATGATTCACCTAAAAGCTAAGCCCATAGACAACATTTTATTCTATTAAATATACATGTCTGAGATGACTGACTTCTGTTATGGATGAATTTACAAAAACAAATGTCTACTCAGGTTACATGTAGTTTAAAATTAAGGAAAACAATCGAGGAGAACAATATTGAGAAAAACAAGAACCGATAATTTTCTCAAAATGGAGAATAGTGAATTTTTCACACCCATTCAAAAATGCATCGTGGTAACAATCTGTATCATCATCGTAATCAGCAATCTTTTCTCTTTGTTTGTGTTATATCGCATACATGACATGCATGATGTCACTAAATTGCTGATGATGGCGTTAACTACAACTGACTTGGGAGTGGGTCTCTTTGGGATTCTTTATACATGTAGATTCCTACCATGGTTCATGTTTTTTGTGGTTAACTTCTTCCAACTATTAGGCCTTAGTATTTTAGTTATAATTACTATTGTCCGGTACATTGCAGTGTCACGTCCTCTAAGATTGGAAACCCTTGTCACCAAAAGACGGGCTTATATCAGCTTGATCATTGCATTTGTAATCTGTCTTGCAACGTGCAATTATACCTTTGTAATAATATTGACACAATCCTATAATCATTTTGTAAGTGCTATTATTATATTTTATGGTTATCCTTTAATTCCCATTTTGATTGTATTCATGTTGTATTGTAAGTTACTTTTCATTGCGCGTCACCATGCTCAGCGTATAGCAGCTGCTGAAATAAATGCAGCAAATGCACAGGCTCAGCTTCGTCGCTCAAACTTCAAATCTCTCAACACCTTCATGATAATCACTGGTACAACCATCATCACTTGGTTACCATACAGTATATCATCAAATGTATCAATACACAATGGGATTTACATTAGTTTTGAACTCATGATTTTATTTGATATTCTACGCTTCAGCAATTCCTGGCTCAATACATTAATATATTGCTGGAGGAATAAAGATTTCAGGAAAGTTGCTAAAAGACTGATTTGTCGAAATGCTAGAGTGATTCCTGATGTTTTGGTTTAATATATTCTATTTCACCTTAAATCAACATTGCAACATTAACCAAAAACAAAAATTACAAAATCAAGCTGAATCTTTTTAATCTAAAAATTTGTATTTCCTGAAAGAAAGGAAAACAAATGGTTTAAAATGAAATGCTTCACAATATAATTGTCCAAAGGTATGGTTTAACAGCAGTTAATTGCATCAATGAATTTTAGGACAGGGCCCGCCATAAATGCATTTTAGAAACTTTATCACTATAAGAACATGCCTGTGACGATTCGTTTGTGATATTTGTCATTTTAAAGTATAGGTTTGCTTTTTTTTAACAAGGAAACTACTTTTTAAAAACCTGGACGATGCATCTTTAATGTGCTCCATGAAAAAAACATTATGTTGAAGTTGCTTGGTGCTAGGCTTGGGCGATGACACGATAATATTGAATATCGCGATATATTTTTTTATTCAATTATGATATCGAGAACTTTTCAAATTATTGGCAATATCGGCAAATCGTGACGAAAAAAATGTTTCGAGATGAAAAAAATATATATCGCGAAGAAAATAAATATATCGCGATTAAATCATCGATTGTCAGTCGGGTTAGAAATTTCATGGAAAAAACTTATGGAAGTCTAGTGACAAAACACATAGACGTACACTCTTGATAAAGAGTGAATTCGGGCTGATGATTTGATTGGGACGCACGACGCAGTAACCGTCCCACATAATTATTATGCAAACGAATTTGCCAATGGCCATGATGTACTTGTGAACGGCGCGATTCCACGTGTTTAAGTACTGGCAATTTATTGTGACATCCCTGTTATTATTGACTCTAAAGCACTCATGCTTGAAAAATAATAATCGCGATATTATCGAAAATCGCGATATTTGTTTGACGATATATTGTAGATGAAAAAAATCAATATCGCCCAAGCCTACTTGGTGCAAGTGAAAACCTCTAAAATTGTGAATAAGAGCATCTTTCAAAGAACTCTGCCTTTATTTCATTTATTATTTTGACCATAGACCATTTCACACAGACCAAATTGGCACTTAACAGTATGAGTACTTATATAAAAGCAAGCTTCGCTGGCTGTTTAATTCCATATAGATATATTTATACTGAGTGAGAACTCATATAAAATGCTTAGCTGTTCAATTATCTGTCATGCATCGATCATAAAAGACTTGACCATGTCCATAAAACAACCTATACGGAGATTTTGTTGTCTTCATTTTCCATGCATTGCCGATTTAATAATATTGCTGATTTAATTGGATTGGACAATGTTTTTTTAAATTTTTTATTATTATTATTAGGCCTATTATTTATTTTTAGTAGTGTTCATATCGAGTGCTTGGAACACAAACATGTTAGGCCTAAGTACATATTTTTAGTTTTGAGAAAAACGCGATTCTAGATTTGGACCAATGTAATAAGTCACGTTTCCGTTCAATGTTCTTGGTTTTACACATGAAATTACATGATATTGTACCGTTTCAATTGAGAATGATTTTACCTCCAAAACTTTACCCCAAAACAATGATTTTCAGTCAAAAATGCATTTAAAGAGATATATCGCCCGTGTTTGGGGCAAGAGACCCAACGGCGCACCCAGGATTTTGTCTTTGGGGGGGGGGGCTCAAAGAAAACTCACTCACAAATCAACTAGGATGTACGTAAATAATGTATGTAATTTAGGGTTGTATGTGTGTATAATGTATGAATGGATCTTTTCATTAGGAACTCGGTAACCTTCCATATGAAGAGGCATAAATGGCAAGAAAATGGCAAGAGCCAATCTTACTCACACACCAACATTAGTGTATCGTCTATAATTACGAACTGCACAAATCAATCAATTGTGATTCAGTAACTAGACGACAATAGTTTATATAGGCATTGTGAAATCAGCGGTCAGCCTGGGATTCCGAACTCACAACCTTGTGATTGCAAGACGGGCAGTCTAACCACTTGACCAAGACGGGCAGTCTAACCACTTGACCACGGTGCCGTTAGTATAAAAGAGAGCAATGTTTAACCCCTATAAAATTGTCCCAGTAGAGACATATATTTTTGGCAGATGTACACTTTACTTAACAAATCTATAGTGAGGCAATGGCAATATAATTATATAGCGAGGCAATATTAAATTAAAAAGTCCAATCTTGTCCACTTGACCACGTTGCCGTTAGTATAATAGAGAGCAATGTTTAACCCTATAAAATTGTCCCAGTAGAGACATGGATTTGTTTTTGACAGATGTACACTTTACTTAACAAACCTATAGTGAGGCAATGGCAATATAATTATATAGCGAGGCAATATTAAATTAAAAAGTCCAATCTTGTCCACTTGACCACGTTGCCGTTAGTATAATAGAGAGCAATGTTTAACCCTATAAAATTGTCCCAGTAGAGACATGGATTTGTTTTTGACAGATGTACACTTTACTTAATAAATCTATAGTGAGGCAATGGCAATAATTGTATAGTGATTTTACACTTATTGCCACTCATCTGGGTTAGGCTGATGCCCGCATGGAGTCCCCAGAATGTTGTGGTATGTTGGTGTAATCTGTGTACAGTGCTGCAAAAACAGCCCACTGTGTACTTCAATTTATTATACTTACCGATGAAGCCAATCTCTGGAGTCTTGATTGCGATTTTTTACTGCTCTCTCTTGATGAAAATGAACTTGAGTGTAAATTGTCGGCAAAATTTTATGCTTTAAATAATAGCGGAGTGCGGACGTTGGTCAAGAGATCATTCCGGGGCGGTGCTACCTATACTTTCCATCAATGGACGGCAATTGATGGACGGCAAATTCCGTGAACAAGTGGGCGGCAAACCCAGATCCTAAAACGGTGTCACATATTTTATATCATATTACTGCTAAAAAATAAAATCCTAACCTAGGCATGTATGTATTTTGTAATTACTTTTTCCTTACACTTATCCGGCATTCCTTCAAAAGAAAACACTTAATTGAAAAATGCCGGAACCACGTAAAATATATTTTAGCCCGGACAAATTGGCACGTTGGTTTCAACTTGCAAATGATAAATGTTATTGTTGCAAGTTTAAACGATTATAGTGAGATTTCATGAGGCATCATAATAAAATTTTAATAATTTTGGCAGAAAGAACAAAATGCGAGTGGCATAAGATGAAAAGAAATCCACCTTGCCGCCGGGCCGGGGGGGAAAAACACATTTGCAACTTTTCTCTCCCCCCCCCCCGATCTCTCTCTCTCTCCTTTTCCCCTTTTTCCCTGCCTTTTTTTTTTCGGGGACCCTCTTGGGGGGGGGGGGGGCTCAAGCCCCCCCGAGCCCCCCCTTGGGTGCGCCGTTGAAGAGACCCAAACTATAGAATTTAAAAAGCGAACAAATTTTTACAGATAATATCGTTATTAGCCTAAACTAACAAAGAAAAAAAATTGAAATTCGGATAAAACTGTATAAAAGCACTGAATTACACAAATTAGATTGGACAATATTTAATTTATCAGTGTTCACATGATTCTGCTGTAATACATGACATGCATCAAGGTATTCTGTAAACCTCAATGTTCATATAAATTATGCGCATTTAATTATACAAATGGGATTAGACAATGTTTAACTTAACAATGTTGACATGCGCATTTAATTATACAAATGGGATTGGACAATATTTAATTTATCAGTGTTCACATGATTCTGCTGTTAATACATGACATGCATCAAGGTATTCTGTAAACCTCTAGAGACCATTATCACCATTGAATGTATGTAGACTAATCCTTCCTATTAAGTCTAGCTACTAAAATGACTGGACAGAAATTTCCATAACAATTAAAGGAAAAGTACAACATTGGTATTTCGTAGCGTACATTCATTACAACCCTCTATTTTTTTTTAAGAAATCAAACTAACTTGTGAAAATATTATCACAATAGGTGTTCAACGTTACTAAGAAAAAGTCACAAAAATTGTAACATGTTTAAAAAAAATGCTTTTATGTTTAAAAAACTAAATTGCCAGAGGGCAATTTTTTGTAAATTCGACATACAACTTACAAGTAACAATTCCTGTTTTCTCGAGATAAAAGTACTTCAGACAAAATGCTTCTCAGGACGGTTGATACGAGTACCAACTTTACATCAAGTACGTTTTTAAATAATAAATTGTTGTAATCTGGTGTTGTTGTATCATCTCTTAATTTAAGTTAAGATTATAGCTTCAAATGATTGAATACAAAAGATGTAAAATACAAATAATAACTAGATGGAAGTGTTTGTGATATTACAAACACATAGGTGTTCAAGTTTTGTCAGGGCAGTGATGATGACGTCAGAATGTTTTTTAAAGAAACTTTGCATCATTATTTTTTTTTTCATATTAAAGAGTACCCTGTAAAATATGATGTGGTTACCAACGATGATTTGTTTGAAGTACATTTCAATTATTTGAACTATTTATTCTTGAAAAAACAGTTCAAATGTGAAAAACAACTACTCAGCTACGTAAGGGTCAATTTTGGTAGCGAAATTCTTTGAGAGAAGGCATTTATTTCTTTGGCGAGTTTTTACAACCCGTTTTCGTGTAGTTCCAGATACGAATTGTGATTTTGACGAAACCGTCGTCCTCGCTAATAATGTACGATTTTGAAAATATTTTTTTAATATTAAACTTTGACTTCCGGTTTGGACAGGAAGTAAAGGTCAAATTGGGGTCACCTTTGTGTAAATATTTATTGACAATTAACAATCTATACAATGGTGGAAAGATTGTGAATTTACCCTTTGTGGTTGTTGAGATATGATTTTTTTTAAATATTAAACTTTGACTTCCGGTTTGGACAGGAATAAAGGTCAAATTGGGGTCACCTTTGTGTAAATATTTTTTGACAATTATTAACAATCTATACAATGGTGGAAAGATTGTGAATTTACCCCTTGTGGTTGTTGAGATGTGATTTTTTTAAATTCAACTTTGAATTCCGGTTTGGACAGGAAGTAAAGGTCAAATTGGGGTCACGTTTTTGTAAATATTTTTGACAATTAACAATCTGTACAATGGTGCAAAAACTGTGAATTTACCTCTTGTGGTTGTTGAGATATGATTTTTTTTCAATATTAAACTTTAACTTCCGGTTTGGACAGGTAGTAAGGTCAAATTGGGGTCACCTTTGTGTAAATATTTTTCGACAATTAACAATCTATACAATGGTGGAAAGATTGTGAATTTACCTCTTGTGGTTGTTGAGATATGATTTTTTTAAATATTAAATTTTGACTTCCGGTTTGGACAGGAAGTAAGGTCAGATTGGGGTCACGTCTGTGTACGAAAAATCACATAATTCAAGATCTATAACATGGTGCAAAGATTGGGAAAATATCTTTTGTGGTTCATGAGATATAATTTTTTTTTAAATATTAACTTTGATTGAGTGTAATTCGATATCTGATGACCTCACTATGACATCACAACTTAAGATATAACTACATGTTAAGGCTAACTATGTGTGAAGTTTTAAGATTCTGTGAACTCCGCAACTATGTTTTTGTCTCTGGATATGTTTCACTGAGAAGAAGGAAAAGAAAAAGTTACAATTTTTTTTTTTAAACCCGAACAATATCAAGAGGTGTTCGCGCTGTGGCTCGAACACCTAATAATTGGTACGTACTCATATATGCTGAAGTTGATTAACTGCATACATGTAGAAGTTACACATGAGTAGATCCATTGTTGGTATTATTTTATTGGTTGGGGCATGGAGGAAGAACCTCCATGGTAAGAGTCAGCGCTAAACCAAGTGAAACACTCACTGACAAAGCTGGTCTAGTTGTATTTAAATCATTCAAAACCAAGTGAACGACATTGAATGATCATATAACAGGAGGGTTTAATGTGCCATTCATCAAATGCGTATTTAATTGCTAATGAGCTGTCCCATTATTGATAGTGATTTATGGGGTGAGGTTTACGGACATTATCGATTAATCTTAGCACGCTTCAAGAGTCAGCACTGGACCAAGTGAATTTACAAAGCTAGTCTGGCTACAGGAATCAGCATCCAGTGAGACTCTACAGCGATGATTACACTTTGGCTATGTCTCTATGAGTCTGTGAAGTAAAATTATTTTAAAAACTACAGTTGGGAAACACTCATATAAGATGATTATACAAAGCGATAGATGCCCAGGAGGGCATGGTACATGTACATTAACTGTGAGTTTCAAGCTCATTTTAGACACAGTACATGTACATATACATGTATGTTGTAAAACGTCTATCTACAAATATTAGCCATACTTTAGAGACAACATTGCTGGACTGTAATGCCATCCATTGTCAAAGATAGTGCAATTGTGGCCCATAGTATCTCTACATCTTAGGACCATTTCACACATCGATGATTTATATGAGGTCCCTTGAGAAATTTTAATAATTGTAAGATATTGTCGCAGGTCTGGACCTCTGCCAACATTTCTCAGTGATTGAGATGAAAAAGCATGGGATGCCCGTCATGACATACCTTGGGAGACCTTTCACACTAGGTGAAATTTGTAACTTTTCAAAAGCATGAGAACAATTTCAAACAATGTTGGCTTTTGTTGCTGTCATGTGAAAGGATCAGTAAAACAACGGTGAAAACCACATTCCTTGAGGCTAAAGTAAATGACCATCTGTTGAACACAACTTGGATATATCTAGATCTGTGAATGATTCCAGATAGGGATTTGTGTTGTTAAAGTGTCATTCCGCAAAGACTTTGACCAAATTTAGGGTCATGTCCAGATCACTGTGAGTAGTGTTGTGGGCATTCAGCTGGTGGTGAAAATTTGAAATCTGCCGCACAAATTCCAAGTACAAACACATACACAAATCACACAATTGTGTTGTGATCGAAGTATGTATAGTTTGAGTTTAAAAACCAACATAAAGTAGATGATTGATATGATAATGGTCATACAGTGTATAGGTGGATTGGATTATATGTACATGTACAGCCATTTACAGGAATATGTATCAGCATATCAAACCACATGTACAACTGACCGAAGAGGAAATGTCAATCTGTATGCACACTCTACAATCACGTATTGCTCATGGAGGAACCTTCATGGTTTGCAAGAGGTGAAACACTTGAGTCACATCATAGAGCTCTGGTCCTTGCTCTATGGTCACATGTGGTCAATATGATCAAAGGCACACTGACATAACACTTTGGATCAGTCAATCAGACATGTCTAAAACAACGACTGATGTATCTCAAGAATACAAACAGGACTTATGAGAATATGGAACAAACTTCAGACTCTGCTTGGCTTGACAAATGATTCACCTAAAAGCTAAGCTCATAGACAACATTTTATTCTATCGACATGTATGAGATGCCTGACTTTATTTTTAAATTTTCATGTAGTTTAAAATTGAGGAAAACAAGCAAGGAGAGCAACATTGAGAAAAACAAGAACCAATAATTTTCTCAAAATGGAGAATGCATCAATTGAGTTAATTACATTCCATGATTACAGTAACGATGAATATTATTCATTCTTATACAGTAAAAAATATACCTTGGGAACCTTCTGTATCATCATCGTAATCAGCAATCTGTTGTCTTTGTTTGCGTTATATCGCATACATGACATGCATGATGTCACTAAATTGCTGATGCTGATGACGACCGAAATTGGAGTAGGTCTCTTGGGGTTTACTGCCGAACTCTATGATGAGGTATACAATACAGTAGTAAATGAAGGTTCTCTCTTCCAAATATTATAGGTCTTAATATTTTAGCAATGATTACTATATATTGTCCGGTACATTGCAGTGTCACGTCCTCTAAGATTGGAAACCCTTGTCACCAAAAGACCGGCTTATATCAGCTTGATCATTGTGTTTTTAATCAGTCTAACATTGATGACTTCTTTTTGTTTAGCAGGTTGGCAACTTCCTTATGATAACAATTTGAAAAGTCTACGGTACAGCAATTCCTGGCTCAATACATTAATTCCTGATGTTTTAGTTTAATTGAAATGTTACCTTCAATCAACATTACAACATTAACCAAATAAAACAATCTTAAAAGAGGCATCATCCATCGTCCAAAATTATTGTTTTTAAATCCCAGCAATGTTTTTGAAATCTGAAAATGCATATTTCCTGACAGAAAGGAAAAACAAATGGTTTTAAAATAATGTTTCATAAAATAATTGTCAAAGGCATGTTTTAACAGTTAATTGCATCAATGAATTTATGACAGGACCCGCCACATATTTATGTAGAAACTTTATTACTATAAGAACATGCCTGTGACAATTTATGAGTGATATCTGTCATTTTTAAGTATCTTTTTGCTGTTTTTTACAGCGCATAATGATTCAATAATTTTGTATTTTTCTGTGAGTTAGTTTTTTTTTACGTACTATGAACATTATAAGTGTAGTACACGTATGCTGATTGGCATTGACTTGAACTGTCCGGTGCAAACTGTACTTTAAGTAACTACTATCAACTTCGAGATCGTC
>CM055827.1:18835593-19071810 GCA_029582265.1 Zoroaster sp. YZ-2022
TGATCTAATAATATAACGGCTAGTGTGTGCTTTAATATTGGATAACAATCCTTAACAAACTAATCAACAAACTTAATTCAAAGATACTTGCAAAACAACTATTGTCTTATACAAATATTAGACAATTCATACTTACTGTGGCTTTTAATAGCAGCTTCTTTTAGAGTAGACTCGTGATCAGTAATATATATAGTACGTCCTATTTTTCCTGCTTCATGTAGACCGTTTTCGATGGCGCCTTTAGCAAGGTAGAATAAGAATCCCTTTACAAGCAAAACATAGGAATCCCAACCATAATGATTGAAAAGTTCACCCATGAAATACCCCGTTGTTTTTGATTTGTAGAGAGTCTGAGTCAGGGTTGGATACCTGTCTTTATTGTCCAGTTCATGTATGCTGGCACTACCAGAGAAAATAGGTACATTAATCGAGGCAACAAAGTCGGCTATGCTCAGCAAGGAAATGCTACAAGAGGGTCCGAAATATGCAATTACATCATCTTCAAAGTACAGCTGAGTGGCTCCTCCCATAGCGTTATTCACTCCCCAATAATCGCAACCATCCGGAATGTAAATCAACTGCAGAGAGAAGTTGGCATATGCGCCGTACTCCACGCGGTGCGAAATGGTTTCTTGGGCAATCTCAAAGGTTGGTACTAAACGGGTTTCGGTCCATATATTCAGATACTCAGTTTTGTACACAAAGACAGCAACATTTACATCGATTGCAACATTGCAAGAAAATATTAATACTGTGGCGCAAATTACTCAACAATAGAAGGCGCGCGAGCAGCTGCGGGCTCCTATATAAAGGGCCGTGGACGCAGCATGCGGTAGTTCAGTTCAGTTCCCTAGTTCCCTAGGTCTAGTCCTCTAGTCTGGTAGCGTGTGATTGTCTCATAGGACAGGAGCGAAATCTACGATAGGCACGAGCAGGGCCGACGGCGTGCTGGACGGACGGTGGAGTTTGGCTGGGGTCAGGTCGCAGGGACCTGACTCGGCCGACGTAGCAGGACGAAGCCAGGGAGCGCGCGCTCCATAAGGCCGCCTCGAGGAAGGAGACTCTAGGAGATCTCAGGACTCTGGAGACGGGAATCTTGGAGGCGGAGTACGCGCAACGCGAGAGGCGTACGGCTCCACGGGTGCCCTGAGACAGCCCCCGGCCGAGCACTACCGCGCCGCCCGGCACTGCCTTTAGCGCATAGTGCGAGGCTATCCTGTAGGCTATTTCGTAACCATTGTTAATAAGAGGCTAATCAACACTGGGTCCAATACATGTATTTAATTCACCACAATAAATCAAAGAGCAACGGAGGTTATTGTTTCCTGTGTAATTTAATAATTGTCTGTCCAAATCAGCCCCTCGAAGGAGGCGTGGGTGATGTCACTACGCGTATAGGGCGGTATATCTCCATCCAAAGGAACCTGCATTCCCGGCTGCTGGGAACGGATCCGCAGAGGGGTGTAGTGAATTACGGATCGGGAGTAGTCTCGCCACAAATGGTGTCAGGAGTGGGATTATACGCCTAGCTGCCATTTGCCCACGTTCTCACTTCTGGGAGGTTTGGAGAGGCGAAAAGCGCCTCAAACAAATAAATAAATTTAAGACAATAAATAAATAACAATGACAGACCAGATTGTTGAGTAGCTTCAGGAGGAGGTTGACTGTCTCCGTATAGACCTCTAGGTAAGGGAGGACGAACTCCAACGTGCAATGGAGGAGAGTGCAAGCCAGGAGGCTAGGATAGACCAATTGATAAGTAGAATATCCCGGTTAGAGGAAGCTTGGGGACGCACAAGTCATGAGGCTTCGCCAGATTCTGGCTTGGATACCGGACTTGCTACCATCGGCAATGTGCATGGCACAGGGCAGGAGGCTACCGGAGGTGATGGGACGCCTCCCAGGAATATCATGAAGAGGAACAAGTCGTGGATGACTCGGGCACACTCTACTTCCATTAGAGGAGACACAACACCCCCTATGGAGGCAGTTGAGGAATCGCGCCGTGGAATAGGAGACGCCGAAACCACCGAAACACTATGGCCTCTCAAACGAGAGCAACGAGTAGTAGGGAATGAACAGTTGCAAGAAAGGCTGAGTAAGGGATCGGGACGCCCCAGGATTGTCCCGGACCGATTTGGTGGTAAGCAGCCTTGGATAGATTATAAGGAACATTTTGAATCATGTAGGCTAGTCAATGGATGGGATGACGAAGAGGCAGCCGTATTTTTAGCGGCGAGTCTCCAAGGTCCAGCAATGAAGGTGCTTATTCACCACGGAGATGGAGAAAAGAAGAGACATTCGTACAGAGAACTTCTCAAACTTTTGGATGGACGTTTTGGACCTGGTGAACGAGCGGAAAATTTCCTCCTGGAGTTAAGGAACCGACGGCAAAGGCCAAAGGAAACAATTCAGGAGCTCGGCCAGGCAGTGCGTGAATTGGCGGCAAATTCGTACCCGGAATTCGCGGAAGCCGCAAGGGACCGCCTTGCAAGAGGACACTTCACTGATGCGATAGCCAGCCAGTTTATTCGAGAGGGTGTGTTTCGGGCAAACCCTTCGACCCTTGATGAAGCAATACGGGCGGCGTTGGCCACCGAAAATTTCGAGAAGATTGAGGCTCAAAGGTGTGGGGCCAGATTCAGCAATGGGAAATGTAGGAAGATGCTGTACAGTGCAACGCCGGACAATAGACGGACCCAACAATGCAGGAAGCGGGTCAGAAAACAAGGATGCGTGACACCAGGGTGTACCGTTTCCGCCAGAGGCGACCTGCGACCAAAGAGGACACATGCTACAATTGTCGAAGAAAGGGACACTTTTCATGGGAGTGTCCAGAAAAGAAGAATATACAAAAGAGTCAGGGAAACGCCAGTCAGCCTGTCCTGCGACCCGAGGAGGGGCTGGAATCACAGCAGGGTCAACCGTCAACTTAAAACAGACTGAGACTAATATTTTACCAGAACGGAAGTTACTGGTACCGACGATTTCTCCCAAGGAAGGACTTTATGTGTTGGGGAAAATTCGTTCCCTTGATATTCCGCTCCTTGTGGACACAGGAACTACCGATACAATTATTTCAAGCGAAGTTTATTACAGAATTCCCTCAGAGAGACGGCCGAAGTTGGAGACCGATGGCATAAAGGTATGTCAGGCTGATGGGACACCGATAGAGACTCTGGGTGTAGCGCAAATTGAAGTTCAGGTTGGAAGAACCGTCGCTCCGGTACGTGCAGTGTTTGCCAAGATTAGCGCACAAGGAATTCTTGGGATGGACTTCCTTGTACCAACAGGAGGAATATTAGACTTTAAGAACTTGGAGCTTGTGTTGCATGGGGAACACATCAAGTGTAAGAACCGGTGGTGGACATCGCTGTGCGCCAGGGTTGTGGGAGCCAGAACTACTGTCATACCGCCGGGGCATGAGACCATCATACCAGGGAGGATAGATAAATCCCTCGATTCGTGTCATGTCGGAGTTATAGAGCCAGTCGAAAGAGGTGGAGTTGTGGCTAATAAGGGCCTTATACTTGCAAGGTCGTTGGTAAACATGCATGGAGGTACGCTGCCAGTGCGAGTATTGAACCCAGGACTGAAGAAGTACGTTCTACGTTGTGGGGTGACCGCGGGCCGCCTCACAACCGTGGATGAAAGAGACGTGTAAGAGGTGCAACAGAAGGTAGTGGAAAAAGGGATGGAAGACGTACAGTACGTCCCCGGACACCTTCAGGATCTTTGGAAGCGCAGCGTCGAGGGGCTAGATGCATGCTATCATTATGCAGTTGCTGGACTACTGTCAGAGTTCGCAGACGTATTTTCCAAAGGAGACCACGACCTAGGAAGAACTGACTGGGTGAAACACACAATCGACACCGGCGACGCTAGACCGGTAAAGCAGAAACCAAGGCGTCAACCTCTGTGTAACCAAAAAGAGATCGACCGACAGGTGGACGACTTGTTAAAAAGAGGCATCATAGAGCCATCCGACAGTCCATGGGCGTCCAATGTGGTTCTTGTTCGAAAAAAGACAGGACCCAGAGGTTCTGTGTGGACTATAGAGGGCTCAATGATAGGACAATTAAGGACGCCTACCCCGTCCCCCGAATTGACGACACCCTTGACGCACTAGCCGATGCGAGATGGTTTTCGACCCTCGATCTCGCATCCGGCTATTGGCAAGTAGAACTCGATGAAGGGGCCCGTAAAAAGTCTGCCTTTGTTGTGCGCGGGGAATTGTACAGCTGGAGGGTTATGCCCTTTGGGCTGTGCAATGCCCCCGCCACGTTCGAGAGGCTTATGGAAAGAATAGTGCGCGGCCTCCAGTGGGAAACTTTGCTCGTGTATTTAGATGATGTGATAGTGTATGGACGGACCATCAGGGAGGAAATCAACCGCCTGCGGGAAGTACTGCAGAGGTTCCGTGAGGCTGGATTGAAATTAAAGCCGGGAAAATGTCACCTCTTCCGACAGTCTGTGAAATACCTAGGGCATATAGTGTCCGCTGCTGGAGTATCTACGGATCCGGACAAGGTGGAGGCTATAAGGACATGGCCTGCTCCGACTGATGTTAGAGGGGTGAGGAGTTTTCTTGCTATACTACAGGCGGTTTATAAGAGGCTTCGCTGATGTTGCACGCCCGCTTCATAATCTAACAGAGAAAGCACGTGTGTTCCACTGGAGCGACGAGTGCCAGGAGGCGTTTCAAACCTTGAAAACGCACCTGCAAGAGGCGCCGATACTGGCATACCCAGAACCCGAAGGCAAGTTTGTGCTGGACGCCGGTGCTAGTGGAGTCGGCATAGGAGCTGTTTTGTCTCAAGTGCAAAACGGGGAAGAGCGTGTCATAGCCTATGCCAGCCGTGCACTCTCCAAACCCGAGAGGAATTATTGCGTGACGAGCAGAGAGTTACTTGCGATTGTCGTCTATCTCAATCACTTTAAGCAATACCTGTACGGACAGAGGATAACGATACGAACGGACCATGCGGCGTTAAAATGGTTGGTCACTTTTAAGAACCCGGAGGGGCAAGTAGCCCGATGGCTAGAGGTGCTTGGGCAGTACAACTATAGTATTGCATCGCCCTGGGAAGAAACACGGGAACGCCGACGGCCTGTCGCGTAGGCCATGCAAACAGTGTGGAAGAGTGGACGACGAGAACCTAGAGGCACCCGTGCCAGCGAATGTGAGAACGGCTGGGAACGGATCCGCAGAGGGGTGTAGTGAATTACGGATCAGGAGTAGTCTCGCCACAATACTAACAAGAACATTGATATTTCGGTCATTATATGTTTCACACCTTTCATCATATCAATCTGAATCAGATACAGTCAACAGACGAACAAGCCAAATTCAAAAATAAAATACGCATTCGATGAAGCCTCTTATCATTTATACAGAGATCCCATGGCTTCCATTATAATATTCCATAGGCCTATGTTTCTTTAATGGAATTTGTTATGGGTGCTCAATATAAATATAAAATATACTGAACATCAAAAGAAACGCAAGTCCGAGGACAGCAAAAGAAACGCAAGTCCGAGGTCTTGTCAAGTTTTCAAACAGAAGACAAACCATTTTGATTCTAATCACTCATTTAATGAAAAATGCTTTCAATTTGTGAGCTGAAAGTGACTGTTGAAATTGTTGCAATTTCAACAGTCACTTTCAGCATTACAAAACACTCACACACAAATGGAAAATTAAACGAGTACATTTGTTGGGTTACAAACATAAGGTGTTTGGGGATAGTTACGGTTAAAAATCGGAAATCCAAACACCTGGACAGGGTATAGGTAATGATTTTATTACGTTTCTTGATTACCTGTCAACGAATAAAGAAGAAAACGAAGAAGAGTATTAAATAAAATGAAGAAAACAGAGAAGAGAGATAAAAGGACCAGACTGATCTCGAACTCGGCACCCTCTATTAAGTAATCAGACAAGTTAACCGCTGGACCATCTTCGTCCCTAAGGTCTACCTCGTTCTCACTACTAGACGCTGCTGATTGGTTCCTTAACAAATATGAGTATTTTTTTTTCTTTGACTGTCTTTCTTCTTCATACTAGAATGCCCACATGGATTTTATTAAAAAGACATACATTTACAGAAAATGTTGTAGATGGCCTAGTCCCAGCCTCCCCACTGCAGCACACACGTATAACAGTTAACCATATTATACGCTACTAACGTTCGCAGAATATCTATTATAGGCCTATTTAAATATTATGTATCTATTGTTACGAATCTTACCCTTTGATTTTGATAAATATTAGCACCCTCTATTTCACTTCTTCCACTTCCAATATTTTGCTTACGATGCAATTTCAAGCAGTCTAAGTCCCAGGGTTGTTTCCCCGGACCCTCGATTGTCCGCTATGAATATGCAATCCATACAAGGCCGCTACTTTTGCTCATGCATATCCAGCGCTAACGCAATGCATAATGCAACACCAGCGAGAGCCTTGTGTGCGTGCCACACCCTCCCGCCACGTGGCTTGGAGCCGTCCTTTGGACTTAGTCTATTTTCCGAATACTTTCCTCGGAGTCCACCCCTTCACACCGAACACGGTTCGTGGGTGAACCACGGCCAAACAGTCACCGTGACTGTCACGACCAAACAGTCACCGGGAGTCAGTGGAACAGCTCTGCAGTGGTTCATGTCTTATCTGTCAAATCGCTCTCAGTGTGTAGGCATTGGCAATGCAAAGTCAAAAGCTAGCCATCTTGTTTACGGTGTTCCCCAAGGTTCTGTTGGTGGCCCCCTCTTGTTTTCACTGTACCTTCAGCCTGTAGGCAACATCATAAATGCGCACAATATCAAATACCACTGTTATGCTGATGACATTTTCCCATGCTGGCCCTACTCTTTGGAACAGTCTTCCCCTCTTCCTTCGTCAAGCTTCTTCAACCAGTTCTTTCAAACAATTACTCAAAATCTATTTACACTCTAATCCCATTTTTTATTTTGTTGAGCGCCATGAGCGTCACTACGTGATGGATTTGTGCGCTATGTAAGAAGCAACTACTATTATTATTATTGACCCGCTCAGTCATTAGCCGTGGCCCGCGTGTAGTGCTCCCTACCCAAGCACAGCCGCTGTTCCCCTCATGCAGTAATAGCTTAGCATCCAAGCAAATAGCTTAACATGCCCGGTAAGCATTTTCCCCTTGAACACGCCCTCCTTTGTAAGATGTCGATCACTTCACTTTCGTCAAATACCTTACCTTATATGGAACAAGGACCTGTTGTATACCCTGATTTTGCACACGCGTCTACCCTTAGACGCGGAAGCCAAGCTTCTCATTGGCTAAGATGCTAAACTAGGCTAATGTTTTATTAATTCCTACGCCCCAGATTTCTATATAAACCGAGAGATTTCCTGATCTCGGCATGTGCGATTCCGAATGGTATCTGTGCGACTCGATCCGATTCGATCCATGACAGTGCGATATACCGAACTATTACAGTGCAGTGCCTCGTTCGTTGAACCAATGGTGCGGTGCGTCGAAATGGCCATTGCTTCGCCTACATGTAGCTAATACGGTCTGATACACACTCTGGCCCCGTCCAGACACCCCGTGTAGTCAAACACTGGTGGTCCCCGTCGTCGAGACTGACCAGCCGTCCGTCTCTCGGTGTAGCAGTGCCCGTACCCTTTGCCGAGTGACAAGCCGCATGAACGAATGATGGTCCTGGCTGTATCCGATCCCTTTGTAGTTGGTATTGCTCGTACACACCATTCGGAACTCATATTTATGTCTAACTATTAAGTCTCATTATTGAACTACGCTACCACTCTTTTTATATGTCATTAATGCCTTTTATTGTTGTTGAATGCAGAAAAGATAATAAACCACCCCCAACTGATATTGTCACAACAAAGTTTGTGTCCGCCCTATTTTGTTGACCCACAATAGTGGGGAATGCAACACTATTATATTTAAATATGTTTGACTCAAAGAGTTAAAAATGATTTGCAGGAAAGAAATCGACATTTAAGTGGAAAAATTACTTTAAAAAATAAAAAGTTTTGTATGCCATGAATAATTACTATTTTGAATTATTTTTTTAGTTTACCTAAATAAACAGGCATACTGTCGTATAAATCAGCAAAAAATTAATAGCATTGAATGAATAGTGTTATAGGGCTTTATAATTTCCATTGTTTTAGCCAATAACACCCTAATCGATTATGTGTTTATGTGTTTATGTGTTAATGCGATACATGTTTGTGCCGAAGTCTATACATCATTTCGCTTATAGGGATTCGTAATTTCCCAATGTTTTAGCCAATAATACCGGAACCAATATTTAACTAATTAATGTTTCGTGTTTGCACTTCAAACATTCGTTACACAAGTGCGCTTCATAATAAAAGAGTATTAAAAATATAAAATACTATTAAAAAGAAGTAATGCACAATTTGTTTCTCGAAGAGAGATACAATTGTGCTTGTGGTATGCGACCTTGCAGTATTTGCTGACACTGTCATTGCCATTGTGTGCTCACTTGTTGCATGCCAGGGTGGGGATTACTTCCACCCGCACCCCCCCCCCCAAGCAGCGTAGCCATGGGGGCCTGGGGGCACGTGCCCCCCGCAAATTTCCAGTGCCCCCAGGTGCCCCCACGAAAAATCCTCACAGTGCCTTAAAAAACAGAAAAGTAAAAGAAAAGGGAAAAACCCATACCCCTGGGCCCCCCACTGAAAAGCAAAGCCCCCTGTGCCCCCCCCCCACTGAAAAAGTCCTGGCTACGCCGCTTCCCCCCTCCCAACACCGCTTAATATACCATTTTCTCTTCTCCTTTTCCCCTTTTTCACCTTTTGATTTTTAATTAAGGGTTTTTTACTAAACAAAATCAGCAGGACCACACTGTAAGAAATATTGGGCAAACATGGTCGATATGCCAACACTGGTCAACATATCAACAGGTTACACAATTTGTTTACCATTGCCCAATGTTGATTTTTTTTGCAAAAATATGTGAACAGTTGAATAACCTTACCCAACCCCATATTGCCCAACGTTTTTACAGTGCATAGATGGAGGTTGAACTCCCTGATCCCCCGTGGCCATTTGCCACTGCGAAATAGCGCGATTTCATTATTAACGTCAAAGTAATTCGCATCACTTTCTCATTCGCGTGAAGAGTGTACACTCCACAAACTGAGACATTATTTTCAATATTAAAGAAATTCAAAATCATTCAAAAACGCATTCTCTTGTTGTCTTTCCTATTGAGACTTTTTATTTAAATGTGTTACTTGCTACTGCCATACGACAAACAGAAAACCCGATCAGGACGCCCATCCGTCTGGTTATTTGCTATTTTTTATCATGTACAGTAAAGTCTATCCAAACCATTTTTTCTATAATTGTCGGGTGTGCGGGCAGCTTCCCTTTTTAAACTGTAATAACAATTGGAATAAACATTTTCCCCACAGGGAAATATGTTACCCCATTTGTAGCCATTTTAAAGGAAGGGAAAGGTGTTTTGTAATGGAAATTTTTTCCTGGTGAAAACTTCTGGGGCTCTGTTTTGAAAATTGGATTTGCTGCTCCCTCGACACGTTTCTAGCTACGACACATTTCTTGACAAATAAAACGTGCTGGAACCTATTACAAGAAACATTAACAAAATAACACCGCCATTCCCCCATCCCTCAAAATGTTAACACTGCCGGTATACCTTTATAACAACGCCCCTTTAATTTGGTTCAATTGCCCTAATCAAATGGCAGTGCCGTGTATATGTAAATATAACTGCTACCTTCCAGGAGCGTGTTACATAATTGTACCGGTATTAAAATAATTGTGAGAAATGCAATTCCCGGTCTGTGATTCCCAAACTATAATGATCAGTTACGAGCAGGAATTATGGAATGAGAACTGGTTTCCCTGTTCAATGAGTAAAGACAAAAGTGGTTTATTATAATAGCATACTGAAGGGAATCATGATCATAATAATAGAACGGCTAGTGTGTGCTTGAATACTAACTTTCATATTGGATAACAAACCTTAACAAACTAGTCAACAAAATTAATTCATGACACAGCCCTGGATTGGTGTAAGTCCTACCTTTTAAATAGGCCTCAGCATGTTTGTATTGGTAACGCTATCTCCGAGCCTGTTACTCTTGACTATTCTGTACCCCAAGGCTGCGTGCTCGGCCCACAGTGGTTTACTGTTTATACCTTTCCAGTTCGTGATATCATTTTGAAGTATAATTTAAATTACCATGTTTACGCTGATGACACGCAGCTTTACATTACTTTTAAATCTTCTCAAGAACCTGCTGATTCCTGCATTAAAACACTGGAGAAATGTATTCAAGAGATTCGAAGTTGGATGAGACAAAACTTCCTGAAATTGAACGATGAAAAAACAGAATTTGTTCTATTTGGATCACGTCAGCAATTGTCTAAAGTTTCTCTTCCATTTATTACAATTGGTGACTCGCAGATAACCCCCTCATTACATGCACGTAATTTGGGTGTTATATTTGACTCGACAATGACTTTAAAACCACATATCTCCAACATTGTTCGCATATCATCATTTCATATCAGAAATATAAGCCGAATTAGGAAATACTTGAATAAAAGTGCTGCTGAACAAATTATACATGCATTTGTCACATCACGGCTCGATAACGGGAATGCTCTCCTTTACGGTCTTCCGCAGAATCAAATATCTCGTCTTCAGCACATACAAAACACAGCAGCTCGTGTTGTGACTTTGTCCAGAAAGTCATGCCATATCACGCCAATCTTGAAAGAACTGCACTGGCTTCCTGTTTCACAGAGAATTGTTTTTAAACTTATGCTAATTGTTCACAAATCTTTTAATAACATTGCTCCAATTTATATTTCTGAACTACTTAAAGTCTACACTCCATCACGCAATTTGCGCTCCAGCAACATGTCACTCCTCAAGGAACCAACTTCAAAACGGAACTGGGGTGATAGGTCGTTTTCTGTCGCAGCTCCGAGACTCTGGAATCATTTTCCAACTAAACTCAAATCTTGTCATAGTATAACCAGATTCAAGTCGATGCTTAAAACTCATCTTATGTCACAACTCTTCAAAGATGATGTATATTTGTAATTGCATTGTAGGTACATGTATCTCGGTACATAATTTGTTTTCCCTATGCTATCATTGTATATTGTTTGTATTAATGTTTTTTCTTTGTTTCCGCGCCTTGAGCGCCCAGCAGGGTGGATATGTGCGCGCTAAAAATCTTTATTATTATTATTATTATTATTATTATTATTATTATTATTATTATTGACATAGTCCCTATGATTTCATACTTACTGTGGCTTTTAATAGCAGACTCGTGATCATTATCATACATCAGAACAGAATGCCCTCTTTTTCCTGACTCATGTAGACTGCCTTCGATGGCTCCTTTAGCAAAGTAGAAGATGCCACCTCACACAATTAGAACATAGGAATCCCAACCATAATGACTGAAACGTTCCATCATGAAATACCCATTGTTTTTTATTTGTAGACAGTCTGAGTCAGGGTTGGATACCTGTCTTTATTATCCAGTTGGCACTTCCCGAGAAAATTGGTA
Organism: Zoroaster sp. YZ-2022; assembly: GCA_029582265.1. Lineage (NCBI taxonomy): Eukaryota > Metazoa > Echinodermata > Asteroidea > Forcipulatida > Zoroasteridae > Zoroaster > Zoroaster sp. YZ-2022. The sequence continues at coordinate 18,847,181 of CM055827.1, forward strand.
CATTCATCAAGGCAGCAAAGTCGGCTATGCTCAGCAAACTAAAGCTACAAGAGGGTCCGAATTATGCAACTACATCATCTTCAAAGTACAGCTGAGTGGCTCCTCCCATAGCGTTATTCACTCCCCAATAATCGCAACCATCCAGAATGTAAACCAACTGCAGGGAGAAGTTGGCATAATTATGTGCCGCTCTCCACGCGGTGTGAAATGGTTTTTTAGGCAATCTCAATGGCTGGTACTAAACGGGTTTCGGTCCATATATTCAGATACTCAGTTTTGTACACAAAGACAGCAACATTTACATCGATTGCAACATTACAAGAACATGTAATAAATACTAACAAGAACATTGATATTTCAGTAAGTACATGCTTCACACCTTTCATTGTATCAATCTGAATCAGATGCAGGCAACAGACGAATGAAGCCAAATTCAAACTAGAGGTTAAGCTTTTGATGAAAACGCTGACATGGATTTCGGATGTATTGATAACATTGGACACTGATGTCCCAAGTTCTTTGTTTAGTGTTAAGAAAGTTATGATATATTGAAATAAACTGAAAAAGGCACAGGTTTTTGGGATGGTAGATGGCAGGAGACTGATGAGGTGTTTGTTATTGTTCGAAATGTAATGGGCACTAAGCTCAGAAGTAAATGATAAAAAATAGCAGCTAAGTCTGCTGCAACCTACTGTTTCAAAGTCACCAATTGATATAGATAATGTAGATACTTAGAATAATTTATGATCTCACTGATAAATGTTATTGAGATGTGTGACATGAGTATGGCTGTAAATAAATGATAATACTGTTTGCAGTATTAGTTGTACAGATATTAGCACAATATGGCAATAATTTAGGTGTAAATATTGGTTGGTTTATTTAAGAAAGAAATACTTGAGGTGACAGTATTGTTTGCAGTGTATTTTGTGTAGATATTGTTACACTAGTACACATTGCAAGGAAGTGTTCGATGAAAACGAACACAGGGGTTTCGGCTACATGTATATTGATAATCTGTGCTACCGTGAAATAATAGTAATAATAATAATAATAGTAATAATAATGAGAATATAAGTAATAAATGTGGATAGAGAGGACAGAAGTCTGTACCTAGAATTAGGGAATACATAATTTGAAATGATCTGGAGGTGATTAGGGAATTAGGCAATTATTGCATGTAACGTTGAATTAACGTTTACATGCAACTTTATATGTTAAATGTATTGCGACGGTTCAATTTATCGCATACACCTCCTCGCCCCCGTGTACAAAGTATATGCGTTTTCTTCAAAAATCACTGATTTGTTTTGTTACAACAACTATGACTTACACTTTCACAAGCACAAATTTCCCAGTAAATCATACCATACTGCCTCCAAAGTGGACTACGTATTTAAACAAGAGGTCACTTTTACAGCATATAACAATAAAATCACAGATGTTCATGAAAAAATGTGCGGTCACATCTACATACCTTAATATTTGTATCTAGCGATTAAACTGATATTTCCACTTTCACAAGCACTAACTTTCCAGTAAATCATACCATTTCAGTATGACTTTGTTTCAATGTTCTTCTAGACTATTTTTTTTTCAAAAGATCAGTTATACGTTATATGTTTGAATGTTGTACTAGACTATGTCAGTAAACCATACCATTTCGCAATGATTTTGTTTCAATATTCTATTAAAGTACTTTTTCATTTTTTAATGTCAACGTTGCTTCAACGTCCATGCCTACCATTGATTGAACGTAATATCAATGAGCAAACTAATGTTGAAATAACGTTTGCATGTAACGTTAAAGGAACGTTATTGGCAAACATTCACTTGCTCACGTTAATTGAACGTAATATCAATGAGCAAACTAACGTTGAATTAACGTTTGCATGTAACATTAACGTAACGGTAAGGGCAAACGTTAATAGAACGTTGTTTCAATGTTCATGTGCTAATTTGGGTAAATTTTTGTATAAAGTTATATCAGAGGTTAAACTTATATTTCCAGTTTCACAAGCACTAACTTTAAACATTTATATGCTACGTTGATCCAAAATTAAATTAAAAAGCAAACTAAAATGTTGAATTAACGTTCACATGTAATATTAAAGTAACTAGTTAAAAAACCTTAATGTTACGTTGTTTTAATGCCCACGTGCTAACGTTGATTGAACGTAATATCAATGCGCAAACTATCATTGAAATAACGTTTGCATGAAACATTAAAGTTACATTAAGGGCAAACATTTAAAAAAACGTTTGTTTCAACATTCATGTACTATCTGGGTTAATATTAGTGGTAACTGATATTTCGTCTTTCACAAGCACTAACGTACGCTTGCATTTAATGTTAAGGGCAAATGTTGACGTGCTCACGTTCATGTGCTCCAGTTGTCCGTGTCGAGTTGTCACAAGGGTCGAGATGTCTTAATACCCCGCAGCGTCACACTTGTTATGGAGTGGCATTAAGAAGCCACCGTATCCCTACTCTATGTTGTTGTTAAGGGCTATAAATAAACCACTTTCAGTGAATACTACTCACAGAGCTATGCCGTCTTTAGAACATGGTGTCAGAAATTAGCTGAATCCAGCGCCGTTACCGCAAAGGCCCAGCCAAATCCTCGGCAATCTTGGAGAACGGATCACCAGGCATCCGTCGGCAGTACAGACTGATCCTGTCACGCACAGTAGGCTGTGTCAGTATACAAATATAACATGGTTTGAGGGTGGACAGTCGATATTAGCTCCCCGAGGTATTGGAAGTTGACAAACTAGTTCCCGAGGCGAAGCCGAGGGAACTAGTTTGTCAACTTCCAATACCGAGGGGAGCTAATATCGACTGTCCACCCAAAATAAACCATGTTATATTTGTTTTACTATACCTCATACATATTCAGTTGGCATTACAATAATGAGCTCGGGAAACGCGAATTGACATTTACGTGTGCCGCCATCTTTTCATGTGTATGTACATGTAGCTAGGGTGATGTTCGCGCGTGCGTACTACACCCGTGCGACTGTTCCCCGCCGGGACTGTTCCCCGATGCGACAGTCTACTACGCACTACTACGCATGCGTATTTACCCTGTGCGTGTTATACTCGCGGGCGCTTGGTAAACAGCCAAAATAGCATCTGGCACGTGATGGTGAATGGACCAGTGAGAATTCGGCTATCGACCATAAATATGTATGAGGTATAGTAATAAACGATATTTCGCGCGGAGTTTCCGCCGTTATACATATACGCTAGACATGCGATAGCCGTATTTACTATACCTCATACATATTCATGATCGAGAGCCGAATTCTCACTGGTCCATTCACCGTCACGTGCCAGATGCTATTTTTGCTATTTCCCTCGCGCCCGCGAGTATTCACGCACAGGGTAAATACGCATGCGCAGTAGTGCGTAGTAGACTGTCGCATCGGGGAACAGTCCCGGCGGGGAAATAGTCCCAACGATCTGTTCCCCGCATCCGGGAACATGCCAGCGGGGAACAGTAGTACGCACGCGCGAACATCGCCCGAGCTACGTACACATACACATGATGGCGGCACACGTAAATGTCGCGTTTTAATTTACCAAGCTCAATGATGCCGAACTAGAGAATATTGTGAATATGTATGAGGTATAGTAAAACAAATATAACATGGTTTATTTCGGGTGGACAGTCGATATTAGCTCCCCTCGGTATTGGAAGTTGAGAAACTAGTTCCCTCGGCTTCGCCTCGGGAACTAGTTTCTCAACTTCCAATACCTCGGGGAGCTAATATCGACTGTCCACCCTCAAACCATGTTATATTTGTATAATACAATGCACACAGACTTTACGCTATTGTTGTCAACGTGCGTTTCGCTGTAAACTACGGAGGCCTTGAACAGACATATCGCGGTACACATTACACACGCTATACATGTTTGCCATGGCGCACTCGCTCATTCCCCCACCGGCCAAAATGGACATGAAAGGAGACCAGGTCTCCAACTGGCAATTTTTCAAGGCAAGTTGGCAGAACTATCTAGTAGCCACAGAACTGGACAAGAAAGACTCTTCCATCCAAGTTTACTAACAGTAATGGGGAAGGAGTACTACGAAGTAGTACCAAAATCTGCCACTGACAGATGAACACAGAAAGTCACCACAGCAGATCCTAACCAGCCTAGGAGCTCATTTTGACCCTAAACGCAATGTGGTATACGAACGATTCATGTTCAACTCATGTAAGCAAGAACCCAAAGAGAACATTGACACTTTCTTGAACAGACTGAGAAAGTTGGCAACCACATGCAATTATGGACCGCTTCTTGATGAAATGCTTAGAGACAGGCTGGTCATAGGAGTGGCAGGCAACAGCATCCGTGCCCGTCTGCTGCGAGAGTCATCACTGACATTACAGAAAGCCATTGACATCTGCCGCAGCAGTGAACAGGCAGCGATCCACCTACAACAGATGGATCCGGTAGAGGCAGACACAGCTTACTTTGTGAAAAACAAGCAGCGGACACAGAAATCGGGAAAACCCACCAAGCCTCCAAACAGCAATTGCAAGTACTGTGGCAGATCACACAGCAAGGGCAAATGCCCAGCCTATGGAACAACCTGTTCCAAGTGCCAAAAACGCAACCACGATGCGCAAGTATGCCAGTCGTTGGGCAAAGATCGCACCAAACATCAGCCACAGAAATCTACGCAGAAGCTCCACCAAATGGATGGAGAAGAAAGCGATAGCGACGAAAGCATCTATACAGTGTATTCAAAGCCCAAGCAGCAATACTTTGTAGAGCTAGCAGTGGAGACTTCAACAAGGGATCAGACAAAGACCATCAGATTTCAGCTAGACTCCGGTGCAACTTGCAGCACCATGAAGCTGGTAGACTATGAGCAGCTCAGTGACAAGTCTCCGGCGCCATCAAAGACTAGGCTGAAACTGTACAATGGCACAATCATACACCCTGTTGGAGCCGCCAGCTTGAGATGCCAGATCAATGGGGTCACCAGGAAAATCCACTTCGAGATCGTGGAAGGTGCCCCTCATCTCTACTGTCAGGTAGAGCAGCAGAAGCTCTGGGAATAATGCAGTTCGCACAGGAGTGCTTAGTGCATGCAGTGACAGAGTTACAGATTCTTACCAAGGCACAGGTCCTCAGTGTCACTCCAACGCAGAACACCAGGCGCACAGTACCCATTCCAGCGCGGGCAGAGCTGAAACAAAAGCTAGACAGCATGAAAGCCCAAGGCATCCTTGCCCGTGTGACTGAACCTACCAAGTGGATCTACAACATGGTGGTCGTCAGAAAGCCAAACAAAATCAGGGTATGCTTGGATCCACACAACTTGAACAAGGCCATCAAGCGCAACCATTACCCCATTCCCACCGTTGACGAAGTAGCCCCGAGATTGAAGAGCGCCAAGCTCTTCTCGGTGGTAGACGCCAAGGACGGTTTTCTCCAAGTCGTCCTCGATGAGCCCTCGAGTTATCTGACGACATTTTGGACACCTTATGGGCGTTACCGCTGGTTGAGGATGCCCTTTGGCATCTCATCAGCACCGGAAGAATTCCAGCGCAGGCTCCATGAGTGCCTGAAAGGCCTGGAAAACATCACAGTGATCGCAGATGACATCCTAGTATACGGCTCAGGAGAAACGCAGGCCGAAGCAGAGGCCTCACACGACGCCGCATTCACCGCCCTTCTCTCGAGATGCAGAGAGCGGAATCTGAAACTCAGTGCAGCCAAGCTACGGTACAAGCTACCCAGTGTCACATACATGGGTCACGTCTTCAGCTCAGATGGACTATCTCCAGATCTGGAGAAAGTAAAGGCCATACTCAACATGCCTCGCCCTACAGACGCCCTAAGACTCATCGGAGTGGTGACCTACCTGGCTAAATTCTTGCCAGAACTGAGCACAGTATGCGAGTCACTCAGACAAAGACGTTATCTTTGACAGGTTGCCACATCATGACGCGACCCTGGACAAGATCAAGAAGCTCATCACAGAAGCCCCAGTGCTGAGCTACTATGATGTCAACCAAGACGTCGTGATCGAGTGTGATAGCTCCGAGGTTGGGCTAGGAGCCGTCATCACACAAAATGGCCGCCCAGTCGCATACGCCCACGAGCACTATCAGCCACAGAACGCAACTACGCTCAAATAGAAAAAGAGTGTTTGGCAATCGTATTCGCCACCCAGCGCTTTGAGCAATACATTCTTGGCCATGACAAAGTTCTCGTGCTCACAGACCACAAACCTCTGATGAACATCTTCAGAAAGCCAATCGTGGTGAGCCCCAAGCGTCTACAACGTATGTGACTTCGCCTACAGAAGTACTCACTACACGTAGAGTACAAGCAGGGTTCACGGATGTACTTGAGCAATACACTGTCACGAGTTGCATTGCCAACACGTCAAGTCACAGATCAGACACCAGACTATCTGATCTTCTCCGTCACCCAGGAGCAGAAGCTGAACATGGAGTTGGAGAACATCGACCCGACCATTTTCGTCACGGACGAGCATCTGCAGAAGATCAAGAAAGCAACGCTCGCCGACCAAACCATACAAACACTGATGCAGATCATCCAATCAGGATGGCCAGGGAACAAGGCTCAAGTTCCCTTGTGCATCAGGGAGTACTGGCCATACAGAGATGAGCTGTCAACACAAAACGGTCTCATCTTTCGCGGAACCCGTATTATAATCCCAACAGCTCTTCGTACAGAAATGACAGACAGGGCACACGCATCTCACATGGGCGTGCAGTACACAACCAACACGGCACGAGACATAATGTACTGGCCACGTATGCACACAGAACTGGTGGAGGTTGTCCAACTCTGCGCAATCTGCCAGGAGTCACAACCAGCTCTCCACAAGGAGCCCCTCATGACACACCCAGTACCCAAGACACCGTGGCAGTTAGTCGCGAGTGACTGTATTGAGGTCGATGGACAAAACTACTGCGTACTAGTAGACCTTTACTCAGACTACATCGATGTGCGCACCCTGGAAGACATGACGTCCACATCGCTAATCAAGGAACTGAAGCCAGTGTTTGCCACTCATGGCATTCCTCACACCTTGATCACAGACAACAGACCAAACTATGTGTCACACGAGTTCACCCAGTTCGCGAATGAGTGGGACTTCCAACACACCACCTCAAGCCCCTACCACTCCAAATCCAACGGAAAAGCAGAGTCCGCGGTCAAAATCGCCAAAGGACCGGTGACCAAAGCTGCAAAAGGAAACAGTGATGTGTGGAAGGCTATCCTCGAGTGGAGGAACACCACTACACCAGGAATGTCCAGCTCCCCGGCACAGCGTTTAATGTCTCGACGAACGCGATCATTCCTCCCTTGCAAGAACACATTGTACAAGCCCCAGTTCGTAGAGGCCGTCACCGAGCAAGTCGTGACCAAAAGACAGGCAGCTAAACTGTACCACGACCGCACTGCCAAAAGCCTCCCTGATCTAGTTGTCGGACAGCCAGTTCGCGCCAAAACTCACCCAAGGTAGAAGGCTCCCCGTGGACACCTAGAGTGATCAAAGCCAAAGTTGCACTACGCAGCTACATCGTCGAAGTCGGTAGCAAATGCTACAGACGCAACCGCATACAACTCAGAGACAGTCATGAGAGCGCAAAAGCACCTACAACACAAGCCACATGTGTGAGTGCACCTCAGCTCACACTGCTATCAGCTACGACAGAGCCAGCCGGCCCGAGTACCGCCAGTCCAGTCGCTAAGGCACAAGATGTGCATTCCGCTCCCACAGACAAACCTCCAGGACTGAACACTAATACTACCATTACCAGATCCGGTCGCGTTTCCAAACATCCTACGAGACTCATTGAATCACAAATCTGACTTTGTTATGCTTGCATGTAACGTTAAAGTAATGTTACGGTGTAACGTTAAAGTAACATTAAAGGCAAATGTTAATGCAACATTGTTTCAACGTACATATGCTATCTGGCCATCCCTTCAAGCCCAACATGAACGAGGACGAAAAATACGTTTTCTGTTTAATTTTATGTTTGCCGGGGTGTAATAAAGACTGCCTGTCATTTAACCAAAGGTTAAGAAGTTTAGACATAACAAAAACATTCTTTTGACCCGGAAAGAGGCCGAATCTGTTCCAACCGGAGGTCGTTTTGTGAAAGGAGCGTGTCGTCATCACTTTCATTTACATGTCATGATAGTAATTTTTCCCTGTTTTGATGACGTAGAGCCGTGGACGCGTTGTTTGGATCCCCGGCCCCACGCGTAGATACAATGTACATGTACATGTACACACCATAATAATAATAATAATAATGTGTGGATTTATATAGCGCACGTATCCACCAACTAAGTGGTGCTCAAGGCGCATTATATTATTATCCCTGCTCATAAGGCTCATAAGGCTCATAAATCATTCCTGAAACCATCTCAGCTCCCTGGGGAGTATACAGCTCAATTGCTGCCATTTCTAGCGCATATAGAGCAAACCAACTCTGCCTTCACAGGTACCCATTTAACCCCTGGGTGGAGAGAAGCAATTATGATTAAGTGTCTTGCTCAAGGACACAAGTGTCACGGCCGTGATTCGAACCCACATTATGTTGCTAACACCAGAACTTGAATCCGGTAAGCTAGTTTCAATATTACGTGAGTTCGATAATAAAACCCATCAATTGTTTCTGGATCCACACTATATAACTTCACATGGCCTAAGAGAGATACTAATTGTCTTTAGTTTGTCAAAAGTTTGGGGAAAAGCATATTTTGTCTACGCAAACAAGGTATTCCATTGAACGCATGTTAGTTGTCTCTTACTAACGTTAGTCTTACTACTGTACTAGTCTTACCCGTCTCTTCTCCCTTTTCTCGTACGCCTCGCTCGAGCGTTTGGTCCTTTTTGGTGGCCGGCTGTTCGTCCCAGGAAGGTTTGGTGCCTTTATGCTCGGTACAGCGTCCTTCTTCAGGATGTAGTACGATTTTAATCCAAATTCTGACTTAAGTTTAGTTTGGATATCCTGACAATACTCAGTAAAGTGAGCTTTACAAATCAAACTCCACTTCGATAACGTGAAGTCCGAGCTCAACCACAAATCTCAACCACTGCTTCTGAATTTCAGGTCCGGATTTTTATTTGAATTCCTAGTGCACCCACCAACGACGCAAGATTTGGGCATTTTTATTCAGGATGCAAGAAATAAAACTACATTTTCGGCGATTTCCAGAAGGTGATGCGAAGAAAAATTGCATATGTATCGCAGTCGGCAGTTCGTGTAGTCAGGGACACGGCGTGGCTCGCGCATGCAGGGCCCAATTTCATGGCGCTGCTTACCACAGAATTATGCGATTACGGCGCAATAAAAAGCGTGTGATTCTATGCGCCGTAAGCGCAGAATTCCGCAGTAAGCAGTGCCATGAAATTGGGCCCAGCTGGCTGATTGGTGATGCAATCGTGTCCACGGCCTGACGTCATTCATAAAGCTTTTTCACACAGCGCCAACAGCGGTCAATACGCGGAAAAATAGTGCAAAGTCGTCACATAACACACATTTTTATTTCCATATTATTTATTATTCTCTTTTTTTATTTATTATTATTATTTTTTTTTTCTCTTTTGAATTTAGTTCGTAGATACATTATAAAGAAGGCAAAATGTTCCTTGTTGCTTTACATACATCGTTCATGTTCGTCTTTAATATTTGTATCTAGTAATATCAGTGGTTAGAGTGATATTAGGTCAAGTTGTCATAGACTCGAATTGTGTCGTGGGTCAAGTTGTCCCTGTTGAGTTGCCACAAGGGTCGAGATGTCTTAACTCCCCCGCAGCATCACACAAAAGCGTGAATAAAATGATATTTACTGACATAATGATGATCAATGTAATTTCAATCAGCAAAATAACGTTGAAATAACGTAATGATGATGAATGTAATATAAATCAGCAAAATAACATTGAATTATGCATGTAACGTTCAATGTAATGCGTCGGTTGAATTTCTCCCGCATAGGCCTACACCTCTTCGCCCAATTTACAAAGTGTATGCATTCTCACCAAAAATCTTCGCCCCTAACTCCTCTTCTTGTTCATGTGCTATGTGGATTAATATTTGTAACTAGTAATATCAGTGGTTAAAATATCAGTGATATTTCCACTTTTACAAAAACTAACTTACGCTTGCAAATCTTCGCCCCTTACTCCTCTTCTTGTTCATGTGCTATGTGGATTAATATTTGTAACTAGTAATATCAGTGGTTAAAATATCAGTGATATTTCCACTTTTACAAAAACTAACTTACGCTTGCACGTAACGTTAAAGTAACGTTATGGGCAAACATTCACGTTAATTGAACGTAATATCAATGAGCAAAGTTACAAAAACTAACTAACGTTTGCATGTAACGTTAAAGTAACATTGTGGGCAAAATCAATATAACGTTGTTTCAACGTTCATGTGCTATCTGGCCATGAATAAAGCGTGAATAAAATGATATTTACTGACATAATGATGATCAATGTAATTCCAATCAGCAAAATAACGTTGAAATAACGTTTGCATGTAACGGTAAATGTAATGCGTTGGTTGAATTTCTCCCGCATGCACCTCTTCGCCCGTGTACAAAGTTATGCGTTTTCACTAAAAATTTTCACCCCCAACACCTCACCCCGTTCATGTGCTATCTGTGTTAATAACATGTATCCTGTAATATCAGTGGTTAAACTGATATTTCCACTTTCACAAGCACTAACTTACGCTTGCATGTAACGTAAAGTAACGTTAGGGGAAAATGTTAATACAACATTGTTTCAACGTTCATGTGCTATCTGGCCATCCTTAATATTTGTATCTAGTAACATCAGTGGTGAAACTGATATTTTCACTTTCACAAGCACTAACTGATGCTTGCATGTAACGTTAAAGTAACATTAAAGGCAAATGTTAAGGCAACGTTGTTTCAACGTACATGTGCTATCTGGCCAGATCCCTTAATATTTGTATCTAGTAATCAGTGGTTACAGTGATATTGTCACTTTCACAAGCACCAACTTTCCAGTAAATCATACCATTTCACTGTTTTTTTTACAACAAGCATGATTTATAAATACACTTTCACAAGCACTAACTTTGCAGCATGTGTTGTCTGTTATAATTTGTATCTGGTAATATTAGTTTGTTAAACTGGTGTTTCCTCTTTCACAAGCATTAACTTCATATAACGATATGGTATATGTTTTGTATTTATTGTGAAAATGCGAAGTGCTTAATGACAACTCAATCGTGGTTCGTGTTTTGTGTAGGTCGAGTTGTCACAAGGCTCGAGTTGTGTTTGTTAAAATCACGTTTATTTGGTCAATTCAAGCACATGACAAATACTGACATTAAATATGGAATTCTTCGCTTTTAGGTTGTAAGTTATTCTCAGCTGAGTTTGAAACGTCATGAAATTTATGTTTAAATACATTTTTTCGTAGATTTAATCTTGCGTGTACAATAATGCGTCGGTTGAATTTCTCGCATACAACTCTTCCCTCCGTGTACAAAGTATATGCGTTCTCGCCAAAATCTTCGCCCCCGACACCTCTTCTGGTGTACAAAGTATTACCTTGGATATAACGTTATGCGTTCTCGCCAATCTATACGTCTCGCAGATTAGACTGAAATGTTAATCAAATAAAATAATATTTACTGACGTTATTACGTAATTGGTTAGTCACACTACGGGTTTTCACATGGTGCATATTTTGTATTTATGGGTAAATGCTACGTGAACTCGTGGATCGAGTTTTGTTTATGTCGAGTTTTCACAAGGGTCGAGGTGTCTTAACTCCCTGCAGGGTCGCAGGGTCACTATTTGTTTCGGTCGACTTGTCCGTTCTCGCCAATCTATACGTCCCACAGATTAGACTAAAATGGTAATAAAATTACGTAATGATGACGTAATTTGTTCTACAAACTGAGTCACATTACGAGCTTTCATGCTGCATGTTTTGTATTTATGCGAAAATGTGAAAATGCGAAGTATGATAACTCGTAGGTCGAGTTTGCGGAGGTCGAGTTGTCACAAGGCTCGAGCGCTGTCGTGGATCCTAGTTGATCGTTTCGAGTCGTCACAAGGGTCGAGACGTCTTACCCGCCGCAGCGTCTCACTAATATATGTGAATAACATGATATTTATGACGTTATGATGACGTACTTTGTTTTAGGCACTAATTCACATCACGGGCTTTCATATGGTGCATATTGTATATTGTTGTGATGATACTCAGTATGACATCATCCGTTGACAACTTTCACGTGTTAAACCTATGGGGTTTTGGCGGAAACAAGAAACTGAACGAAAACAGTAGGGTTTCGGTGACCAGGCCAAAACCCTATATGCAAACTTCCCAGAGTAACGGGCAATCAAGCATCTTATATACAGCGAACCTAAGGCTTTTATTATAATATTCTATATCTTCCTTGTAGGGAATTCACCCTATTTGTTAGGGGTGACCAATATAAATATAAAATATAATAAGTTGACCGAGTTGTTTGCATCGCACTTAGCAAACATCATTTGGTCGACCCATAAATGAAGCCACTTTAATAAGTCAATCTGTAGTCTATTGTTGAAGAATTCTTTTGTAACATCATTTCACTGTTTTAAAATTTTAAACTTGACCAAACTGTTGTTCTCCTTGAGTAAAATCGGCCCTACATTACAATGACCTCAGGGCAACATGTAAACAAATAAAAGTAAATAAATAAAGTATGCAATAATTTGATGAAAAGGAATTTGTTTAATAAAAAATAAAAACTCACACAAAAACAAAATTACTGTTAGGGTAACAACCGGCCTGTAAACAAAAAAATGATAAACGTAAATGACGTTGGATTGGTATGTTGAGTTACAAATGTAAGGTGTTTGTGGACATTTGTGGCTTTCATTCCTAGCTTTATTGCCATAGCTTTCTCGAAGGGAATTTGAAACAAAACATTTGCCCGGCAGCGACATTGTTACCAATTCCAGTTGACTAATTCCCGGTCTGTGATCTCCAAAACATACGGGTCAGCCACGAACACGAATACCAGAATGAGAACAGATTTCCCCTCTCAATGAGTTACACAAATGACTTATTACACAGCATACACAGCATACACAGCATACTAAAGGGAATCATGATCAAAATACGGTAGACAGTATTAGCTTACTTAGTGGATAACATACCTTAAAATAAGATCTGCTGATATGCAGGTATTACAAGCCATAGTAAGTATGAATTCATAGGGACTATATTAAGTCTAAATTGTCTAAAAATTTATATAAGACAATGTTAGTTTCAAAGAAGGATGCTTGAATATTTTCTTATTTTTTTTGCAACTATCTTCGAGTTTATTTTTTAATGAAAGGTTCATACTTACTCTTGCTTGTAATAGCAGCTTCTTTTAGAGCAGACTCGTGATCATTATCATCGAAACTCATCAGAATAGTATGTCCTCTTTTTCCTGCCTCATGTAGACCGCTTTCGATGGCGCCTTTAGCAAGGTAGAATAAGTAACCCTTTACAAGCAAAACATATGAATCCCAACCATAATGATTGAAAAGTTCACCCATGAAATACCCCGTTGTTTTTGGTTTGTAGACAGTCTGAGTCAGGGTTGGATACCTGTCTTTATTGTCCAGTTCATGTGTGCTGGCACTGCCCGAGAAAATAGGTACATTCACCGAGGCAGCAAAGTCGGCTATGCTCAGCAAGGAAATGCTACAAGAGGGTCCGAAATAGGCAATTACATCATCTTCAAAGTACAGCTGAGTGGCTCCTCCCATAGCGCTATTCACTCCCCAATAATCGCAACCATCCGGAATGTAAATCAACTGCAGAGAGAAGTTGGCATATGCGCCGCTCTCCACGCGGTGTGAAATGGTTTCTTGGGCAATCTCAATGGCTGGTAATAAACGGGTTTCGGTCCATATATTCAGATCCTCAGTTTTGTACACAAAGACAGCAACATTTACATCGATTGCAACATTACAATAACATGTAATAAATACTAACAAGAACACTGATATTTCAGTAATTACATGCTTCACACCTTTCATTGTATCAATCTGAATCAGATGCAGGCAACAGACGAATGAAGCCAAATTCAAAATATGCAAACTTCCCAGAGTAACGGGCAATCAAGCATCTTATATACAGCGAACCCTAAGGCTTTTATTATAATATTCCATATCTTCCTTGCAGGGAATTCACCCTATTTGTTTAGGATGCCCAATATAAATATAAGGTTGACCGAGTTTTTTTCTTCGCACTTAGCAAACATCATTAGATCGACCCATAAATGAAACCACTTGAATAAGTCGATCTGTATAGTCTATTGTTGAATAATTCTTTTGTAACATCATTTCACTGTTTTAAACTTTTAAACTTGACCAAACTGTTGTTCTCCTTGAGTAAAATCGGCACTACTTTACAATGACCTCAGGGCAACATGTAAACAAATAAAAGTAAATAAACAAATAAAGAACAAAATTAAAGTATGGAATAATTTGATGGAAAGAAATTTGTTTAAAAAAAATTAAAATTAAAATAAAAATCACACAAAAATAAAATTACTTTTAGGGTAATAACCGGCCTGTAAATAAAAAACAATAAACGTAAATAACGTTGGGTTGGTATGTTGAGTTACAAATGTAAGGTGTTTGTGGACATTTGTGGCTTTCATTCATAGCTTTCTCGCCATAGCTTTCTCGCCATAGCTTTCTTGAAGGGAATTTGAAACTAAACATTTGCCTGGCAGCGACATTGTTACCGATTCCAGTTTACTAATTCCTGGTCTGTGATCTCCAAAACATACGGGTCAGTCACGAGCACGAATACCAGAATGAGAACAGATTTCCCCGCTCAATGAGTTACACAAATGACTTATTACACAGCATACACAGCATACACAGCATACTGAAGGGAATCATGATCAAAATACGGTAGACAGTATTAGCTTACATAGTGGATAACATACCTTAAAATAAGATCTACTGATAAGCAGATAGTACAAGCCATATTAAGTAGGAATTCATAGGGACTATATTAAGTCTAAATTGTCTAAAAATTTGTATAAGACAATGTTGGTTTCAAAGAAGGATGCTTGACTATTTATTTTTATTTTTATTTTGCAACTATCCTCGAATTTATTTTTTAATGAAAAAATTCATACTTACTCTTGCTTGTAATAGCAGCTTCTTTTAGAGCAGACTCGTGATCATTAACATTGACATCGAAACTCATCAGAATAGTATGTCCTCTTTTTCCTGCCTCATATAGACCGCTTTCGATGGCGCCTTTAGCAAGGTAGAATAAGTAACCCTTTACAAGCAAAACATATGAATCCCAACCATAATGATTGAAAAGTTCCCTCAAGAAATACCCCATTGTTTTTGGTTTGTAGACAGTCTGAGTTAGGGTTGGATACCTGTCTTTATTGTCCAGTTCATGTGTGCTGGCACTGCCCGAGAAAATAGGTATATTCACCGAGGCAGCAAAGTCGGCTATGCTCAGCAAGGAAATGCTACAAGAGGGTCCGAAATAGGCAATTACATCATCTTGAAAGTACAGCTGAGTGGCTTCTCCCATAGCGCTATTCACTCCCCAATAATCGCAACCATCCGGAATGTAAATCAACTGCAGAGAGAAGTTGGCATATGCGCCGTACTCCACGCGGTGTGAAATGGTTTCTTGGGCAATCTCAACGGCTGGTACTAAACGGGTTTCGGTCCATATATTCAGATACTCAGTTTTGTACACAAAGACAGCAATATTTAAACCGATAGCAACATTGCAAGAACATGTAAATACTAACAAGAATACTGATATTTCTGCCATGAATTGAGTAACACCTTCCATGATATTTAACACGAGTTAACCGGCTACTAAAAAACATAAAGTACATTAATTCGATTTTAAATATAAAATGAACCTTCCCTGATTCTGGCAATCAAGGCTCTTATATATGCATTTTGTTTCACTGGTAGCCATTTCATTTAATTTAATTGAAGCTTTTTCAATAGGTGCGTGCCGGATATAATAGGATTTAGGATTTCTATAGTTAGTACCCCCTTGATGGGCCTAATAATTCCCAGGACAGTGGAACCTGGCAAAGCCGTCTACATGTCATTTATTGTATATTTCAGTTCTCTTTCAAGTTCGATCAAGTCTTTTAATCAATCGTTCACTGGATTTAATCAAAACAAGCATTATTTGGATACTTTTAATATCGAGATGGCTCTTAATTGTTATATTGGCCGTGTCGTTATCAATTAAATATGGCTTCACGTGTACCAACCATCCCCACGGGAAGCTAATTTCCCCCCCCCCCCCGACCTTGGTATTATAAATTGAAGGATGTTGACCTTATCTCATTATAAATGCCAATGTTTTAGGGTTATTCAATTTTATGTAGTGAAAAATTATCATTTAATACATATTTGTAATAGAGATATTTGTAATAGAGAAACAAAAAGTCAGCATAAATACTTGTCAACCAGATAAAACAATATAAAAACACCGGTGAGGTCTATTATTTTCCCTATCCAATTATCACTCGTCAGTAGATCACAATGTTGCCTCCTAAATCAAAGAGTTTCAGGGGGCATGATGCATAATCAGCCAAAGTGTGTGCATGTGGCTGCAGTGAAGGCCTACAAAACATGGATGAGTGATGGGAGTCCGTGGACGGAGGTTTCAGCGTGTCATGTCAGTTGAATGGGCAGCGGGAAACACGGCTGAGGACATTGCGATCTTGGTTGCTAGTGAGTCTGGACAGGAGTGGAATCGGATTGAAGATAAGAGATTTACCTATTCTTATATTTAGAAACACAAGCTAAACGGCACATTTATTTATAACCAAAGTTTCTGGTGTACGCGCATCAATCGTATTTACTCATTTTTAGTGATGAAACACGATGCATGGAACAACGAAAGTAAACAGGACGAAGCGACCGCTGGTCACAGAGGTCAAAACAAAATGAACGAATGCGAGCTCAAACGTACCAGTGTGTATCAATACATTTGGATATAGGCGGTGGGGACGATCGAAGAATATAAAGGGTCTATGAAGTGTGTTTTTGTTTTAATGTATTTCTTATTGTTATTTTTCAGTTTATATGAATAAAACACAATTTTAAGTTTATTTTGTGTCTTGAGTGGATTTTTATTTTAATTCAATTTAAAAAAATGTTTCAAATTTTGCACGACGCGAGGTGGCGCTGTTCGTGACGTTACGCGTACACGTACACCTGGGCAGGGAGCCTTACGGGTGCACCCCACTAAATAGTGAGGAATTCATGCGCCGAGCTATTTATCATAAAGTGTATGCCCTCAAATTTTTCTGAAAAACAAAGATTTGAGGCCCATTCATTTGATGGATTGTGTAATAATGGCCCACTATCATAACCTGGGGGTCCTTGGCTTCCAACTGTGAGTATTTTGGACACACTAGGCCCTGAAAAAGTGGTCCTAATTTGATTTCAAGCGTAAGGCCTTTTTCCAAAATGGCTGCTTTTCAGTGTGGACGTTTTCACTACTGTAGAGGGTGGTTTTCATTGGGATGAGAATAACTCCCTGGAAACCTGGACTTTAGAAAGTAAATAGAGAAGAATATAAAAGGTTATATATCGATCAATATTTTTTCTTTGGTTTTAAAAACTGTGGGACTTCTAAGTATTTTTTAATGATTTTTGAATATTTTGTATTTAGCACTGTTTACTATGGCAGTTTATTTAGTGGGGTGCACCCTATAGATTCAAAATGGCGTCGTCCATGGTTTGTTTTGATGGTGGGATTTAAACGTGTGCTTTTGTTTACAGTATCAGTAAGGCTGATAATAAATGAAAAATCTTTACACATTAAATTTTCCCATTCAATATCCTTGTATTTCAGGTCTTTATTGGATGAATACAGTACTGTTACAACAAAAAGGTATGTGGAATTGTGAAATTAATACCATAGTCTGCATGTGCTCTTTTTCGGCTATTGAAATTGTGCATTATCATTGGAAGTTGGTTGTTATTTGTTGTCTTTAATTAGTGTTACATGTGTGTTGCATTAGTAAAATTCACAAAACTATTACAAGTAGTTGTTTCTAAAATAGTACTGGTTCAGGAATGCATGCATTAATAATGAAGGTTTTGAAATTGTGTACAACTGATTGTACCATTCCCTGCCCCCTCTCCATCACCTATCAACTCTCTTTGCAAGGACCTGTATATACACGGGGATGTATGCAGGGTTGGGGATGTTTCTTTCTCTTTGTGGTCTGTTTACCATGAAACAATTTACATTTTACATTTTCTTCTCAGCACATCATGTGAAGAAAGGCTCGTGATTTGCCCCCTCAGCGTATGATTCATTGTGTATGAGGCCCCATTTTCTGTCAACCTGGATCCGCCCCTAATAAGGTTAATTTTGTAAAACTGTCTGAAATTGCCTTTAGATAATATCTCAGATATTGTTTAAATATTCAAGGAGGAAACTAATTGTTATTTAAAGAAATTTTTAAAGAAAAACATTGCACCCAAGAAATACAATAATGCATACACAATGCATGGTTATCCATTGCAAACTGCACAGAAACATCATAGACGAACCAATATGCTTAAAGCTGGCATTTTGCAGTGGATTAATATTTTTCAATTTTTTTTCAGAAACATGACCTCTGCAATATACTCGATGTCCTTAGTGTGTTCCCAAGTCAAATTGAAAAAAATCATCTCTTTATAGGGTGCACCCCACTAAATAGTGAGGAATTCATGCGCCGAGCTATTTATCATAAAGTGTATGCCCTCAAATTTTTCTGAAAAACAAAGATTTGAGGCCCATTCATTTGATGGATTGTGTAATAATGGCCCACTATCATAACCTGGGGGTCCTTGGCTTCCAACTGTGAGTATTTTGGACACACTAGGCCCTGAAAAAGTGGTCCTAATTTGATTTCAAGCGTAAGGCCTTTTTCCAAAATGGCTGCTTTTCAGTGTGGACGTTTTCACTACTGTAGAGGGTGGTTTTCATTGGGATGAGAATAACTCCCTGGAAACCTGGACTTTAGAAAGTAAATAGAGAAGAATATAAAAGGTTATATATCGATCAATATTTTTTCTTTTGGTTTTAAAAACTGTGGGACTTCTAAGTATTTTTTAATGATTTTTGAATATTTTGTATTTAGCACTGTTTACTGTGGGAGTTTATTTAGTGGGGTGCACCCTTACGCTAGGCGGCATGGTCTGGTGCCCAGAGGCGGTACGGGTACCAGTCTAACCATGAGTGCGTCGAGTCGTCACATGTGCTGTACATTATACAATCACTTCCAACTAGATTTCCCGAGATATCAAAGCAAACAAAGGTTTTCATCGTTTGCTAGCATACCTTTTTAACCCATTATTATTGGCTATCATTGTTCAGTGCCGGGCCACTAACATGAACTTCTAGCAACGTGTGTACACAAGACATGTAATAAACATTTACTTAAGTAAAACTTGTAGCTTAGCATGGTGAAGAGGATAAGTAAAGACTGGCAATAGTGCTAAGATCTCCTAGGTATATGTCACAGATTTTATGTCAATATTAAAGGAGGAATGGGAGGAACGCGGCGCCCCATTATTTTATTAATTGTACAAACGGACCAGAAAAAATGGACAAAGGGCAAATACATTCCCAATATGCATACTTTATTGTTTACACTGTTAAAATGGTCTATTTCTTAGACCCTTTAAATCCGCAAATGTATGGGGCGGGTCAAGTATTTATTCTTATTTTACCCTGGTTAAAGGTGGGAAATTAATGGGAAAATAAAAGAAATAACCATTCTCTAATTTTGTTTTAACAAATTACACTGTCAGAGCTGTAGTGATAAATACTAATAAATACCGTATAAGGATATAAGAGTTTAAAGTGAATGGCGCCCTCTATAAAGTTGTATCGCACTTTCACTTGTACTTTGTGATACGTGGTTTACGTTTGACGTCATTGGCATCTAGGTGTGTATTGTGTTTGTTTTATTTTCTCTTTTTTCGTATGCGTTCATACCAGGATCTGCACGATGCCTGTAACTTGAAACTGTGGGGTAGAGGTGGCGATATTTTGTTTGAACTATAGAATTCCATTGTACACTCATCAATATATAAATATACTGAACAGCAAAAGAAACGCAAGTCCGAGGACAGCAAAAGAAACGCAAGTCCGAGGTCTTGTTAAGTTTTCAAACAGAAGACAAACCATTTTAATTCTACAGTGAATGTACAGTGTGGAAGCAAGTTTGAGAGAAAGAGGTTGGGAGCTTTGCTAGCCACCTACCAATAGTCCGCGATAGTTAGATCTGTGCCCCATGTGCTTACATATTACAGGTGCAAAGGCCTTAGCCAGGTGAAGCAGGCACCTTGGACAGATCTTTCCAGCTTTTTGCAGGGCATATTGGCCCTATATGCGGCAGCAATACCCAACTCAAGAGTCTACGATCACTGCAATAATACAAACCGTAAGTTTAAAACCCACTTTTCTTTATGGAGTGTCGTGGCCGAGCGGTCTAGCTTGCCGGGCTCAAGTTCTGGTGTTCAGCAGCAGAATATGGGTTCGAATCCCGGCCGTGACACTTGTGTCCTTGAGCAAGACACTTAACCATAATTGCTTCTCTCCACCCAGGGGTTAAATGGGTAACTGTGAGGTCAGAGTTGGTTGATTAGCCCTATATGCGCTGTAATGGCAGCAATTGAGCTGTATGCTCCCCAGGGAGCTGAGATGCTTTCAGGAATGATTTATGAGCCTTATGAGCCTTATGAGCAGGGGTAATGATATAATGCGCCTTGAGCACCACTTAGTTGGTGGATACGTGCGCTATATAAGTCCACACATTATTATTATTATTATTATTATGACATAAATGCAATGACTGTGTTTGATAACTCTGATTCAAAACGAAAACGCTTTACAAAATAAGGTGATATCCCTTGTGGATTATTTAATGTTAGAATATAGTACCGAAATGTTGAGTGGATTTAAGAGAAGTATTGTTAGTTGTTCCAATACACCCAACTAGATTAACTTACGTTTAAAGGAATACAAACAAGGAAATATTTTTCATTTAAATTGTTGCGATATAAAGCCCATGTTTTCGATAGTTTTGGTTGGTCTATTTCAATTATAGATGGCCTTTAATATGGAGAAGGAGGTTACCTAAACTTGAGAGGGAGAGAGGGACCACCCTGGGACGAGGCCACTAAACTTGCGCCTTACGCCAGCACCGTTGTGAACCGACGGATGATTCCAGCAGAGGGTACACCCCAGTGAAACCTGACGGTGTCAATCATCGATCAACTACGTACACTCCCCCAACCCCACACCCGGATGGGAAATGATAACCAAAATGACAGGAGATGGACTCAAAAAAAGTAAGATTTAATGAAGCAGTTAAAAGAACTGAGAATTCCAGAAAACCAAACAAATGAAAATTGCGAGAGGTTATCAAAAAAATGTAATTAGACTCGACCAAAATGTTGTTGGAATATTCATCGTCTGATAACCCATCCACCACCTATATAGTGTAATATTTGTACAATGTCCAAACACACACTAGTATTTGATTAATTATAATTTTAATGTAGCCTGTAAAGAATTGTAAACAATAAATGAATTTAAAGTGTAGAAGGATTATTGATGTCATTACTTATTTTCTACTGGTTTTTGGACCGGTGTTGACAAGGTTAATATCCAGCGTGGAGTTGATCACAATTATGTATTGTTTCAATGTGTGTAGACACCTACGGCTGTTTTGATATGGCTAGCGGGCGTCATAACTTTCAAGTCTCTGCAGTGCAACGGAAACATTGACCCATTTTTTTTTCTGTAGATCTTTCTATTTGTTTTTCCTGGATTTCAATCCAGAAAATATTGTGGTGTATTGAAATAATATAATTCAATTATCACAATTATCCTTGCAGCTTGTTTCAATAACACGCTTAATGAGAATTAAGTAAAAATGTGACATCGTGAGACCATGATATATATTAAACACACATGCAGTTTAAATATGAACATAGCGGTCCGTATTAATTATGAAAGGTACTTGCTCTGAAGGTGTACACCTATGCAACTGGTACCTATATGACTTGAAGTCCTTTTACGTACCTAGGATTGAGATTGTCTGGGTATCATTAGGGAGTATACCCTGGGTGACGACGACCCCTTCGGCCCTACAAGGGGCCAGGAATAATTATGTCACCTTCATAATATAAATAATGTTTCTTACATAACGAAGAAAGCAATGATGTTACGTGGGGTATATGCCTACTATAGTTAATCATCAGCACAAGAAAACTTTCAATTATTAATCCTAATGGTTTTTTAAATATTATTTGTTTTTAATGTCTGTCAGTACAATTTAGGTAAACACTGTCTTGGTATATAGTCAGTATCTCAGATGCTGTGCTGTTATTTGTCTTTACTGTGCTTATTATACAGTAGGGTTTCATCAAGGAAGCGGCACTGCGCGCTGACAGCGTTAGAATGGCCTATGCCGGCAGTCCGTCTAAATACCTATACCTTCAATGATATATGTATTTCCCGTTCCTCGGCCCGATGACTTTCAACTTCTCAACGACTGGAAACACATTTGAATGGGGTCATGCCTATGTTCCCTCAGCCCTATGTTCCCTCAGCCCTATGTTCCCTCAATGCCTAACATTTTTTTAAAATCCAAATTAGGCCCTATGTTCCCTCAACCCTATGTTCCCTCAACCCTATGTTCCTCATCCCAAAATAGACCCTATGTTGGGATGAGGGAACATAGGGCTGAGGGAACATAGGGTCTATTTTGGGATGAGGGAACATAGGGCTGAGGGAACATAGGGCTGAGGGAACATAAGGCTGAGGGAACTTGAGTACGGTCCCATTTGAATGATTAGAAGTAGAGGAATTTGAATCAGGTTGGCATTTTTTGTGTTAAGTCGTTATAGGTGGAGGCTCGATGTGTGAGTCATATTGCTTGGCACTTCCTATCCTTCATTACTGTCTCGTGCCTCAATGGGATTGACGGTAAGTATGTGCATTACGGAAACATTGAACCCTACCTTTCTCTATTGCATCACCGTGTATGACTGAGCTTTTTAGGTCACATGCTTTTAGGTTAGAGAGGCTTAGTGTGATATCGATCACAATCAAATGGTGAAGCCAATGGGACACGTATGTTATGGTACTACGTGCGCGTGTACTTCTGCCAGCCAATGATTGCCCGCCAGTGGCGTAGCTAGCTATGTTCGCCAGTGGGGGCGAATCGGATCCCAGGGGCCCACCAATCAGATTTTACAGATTTTTAGGGCCCCCTCTTTACCTGGGGCCGTGGGCAACTACCCTTTTGCCCTTATGTAAAAGCGGCCCTGTATACAGGGCCGGGTTTATAAGGGGGAAAAGGGGGAAATTGCCCCGGGCCCCCCTGCCAGAGGGCCCCAGACTAAGGACTTCCTTTATATAAAAAAAAATGTAATAATTATAAAATTAGTTTTATATTTTTTTCGAAGAAATGCGGTTTATCATTCATTTTAGTTCATTTTTTATTTGTCATGTAATTTAATTTCTATGTCGAGGGGCCCCCGAACCTGAAGTGCCCCGGGCCCCTCAAGGTCTAAATCCGGCCCTGCCTGTATAGTCCTGCCTGCTGGTGGGCCCGTCAGTCAGTCCCATAAGCATGTGAAAAAATTCGCATGTGTTAGGGGGGCCCACTTATTCTGGAACTGGAGCCAGGGGGGCGGCCGCCCCCTGCCCCCCCGCTAGCTACGCCACTGTTACCCGCCAAGATCACACACACATCAACTGCAAAATACGCCACGCGTACCGGTAACGCACTATCGCTGTCAAGTCGATCAACCGATCTAGCAATGACTGTGCCCTCGACAGTTCATGCACACGGGTGCGAATAATGGAAATCAATGGTATTTTTGCAGTTGATTTGGACAATATATCCCAAATACAAAACGCAACACGTGTTTGCACATCGCTCGGAAAGTGACTTAAGTAATGTCACTGCATGGGTGTAATAGATGACTTTGATGTGTACAAAGCGCAGCTGACAATGGCAATGTTCATTTCAAAGTTAGTTTAACATGTTCTTTCACATCCAGAGATTTGCTTGAACATTGGAATTATAGTATTTAAAAAGGAAGGGAAATAATAGTACACATTTCCCGTGGAGTATGCTTATAGATCTTATCTATGTTTACATCTGGGATGTCCTATAGAGCACAGGGTGATTTCACTGCAGGGACTGTTTGCATGAATTAAAACAAGTATCAATGAATAAGATAAGAGATATAGTCTTTACTTAAAATAACCAAAACAAAAATTATAATAATGAAGACAGGATTTTTTTATGGTGACTGCTTTATTAGGCTCATTAGTGTAAAGTATGGATGCATTTGCAGACATGTTTAAACAAGGAAGGTTCCTTTACCGTGGATGTGGGTGCAGTTCTCGTCATGTATTGGGGACGTAGGTGTTGGGCTGAAAAGGGGAAGTGAGCAAAGGAAAATCGAACCACACCGATGATTTTGAACAAGTATGCGAACTAAGTGGCACCCCACCTCAGTTGAATATAAGTCAATTCGGTGTTAACAGTATATCATGCATAGGCTGCTGAGAGTTGTTTCAAAATAAACAAAAGGTTTGAACTGTTTCGGTTATGCGTACTGCGTTACCACTGACTGGAACACGAAATTTATCAATTTGTAGCTATATCAGTGTTTAAATGAAACAAGTAAGTGAATTGCAGGTCGGATGTTTTTGGTTTAATACAAAATCTAAATGTTTCTAGAATCTTGTAGAAAAAAATAAACATGTTTCTTTTCCCCCAAAAGGGTTCTTGAATATTTATTGATGAAATTCTTGCACTGGGATATTGACAACTGATTAGATATATGACCCACATTGTATACTCGGTGCTTTCAGTGTATCTACGGAAATAAATAAATAAAAATCATAATCATAATCATGATAATAATCAACAGGCGACTTGGGCGGGATTCGAACCAATGACCTCCTCGATGACAGCTATAAAGCATCACTTACCATATGTTGCATTTATTGATGAAATACTTTCTTCGGGATGTTTAACAATTGATTTTATGTTTGCCCTTTCACTGACCTATCTAAGCAGGGTGTGTGTTCCAAGTGTCATCGGGCATGCTTGGAGTTCTAGAGGTTTAATTACTTAAATATCACAGCAAGAAAGTTTGTACATCAAAAAAACTACATCAAAAATTAAATTAATCCAACAGCTTTGTAGACAAGAACTCAACCAAGACGGCCAACATTCTGTAGTCCGTTTAATTTACTCACTTTTAAAACTGGACCCGTCCCTATATAATCCAGCATGTTTTGAGAATCCGACCAAATATCTAAGTAGACTATTGGGCTCAGCTGCAAAGACCAATTTCCCAATTAAATAAGCATTGGCATATATAAATCCAGACAAACACGAAACGTGTGTATCTGTGAAAAGGGATCACTCTCTTGGATAAACTAGGCCTCCAAAACGGTAGATGACTAACATTATTGTAATCTTGTGTTGACAATTCCGGATGGAGAGTGAGACTTTCATGTCGTAATCGAGATCAACGGGCAATTTAGAGCGGAAAAACAACTGAATCTGACAAAATCTCGTCAACAGATCAACGGAATTTCCCGCTAGTGTATAGTTGGTGCAAAAAGTACTATATTGTTGATAGGAGTTAAAAGATTCACACGTTTCTTCAGCGTATATTTTGTGATTACACAATTGCGGGATCCAGGGAGGGACCAAGAATGGGGGTAGGTGGCCATGGGTGCATCCAGATGACTAAAATTGGGGCTTCCAAAAGGGGGCCACACAATAAACCTATGTTAATTTAAAGATGGACTTCAACGAGAGCTCGTACACTAAATCGTCTGCTGAGTCTTGTTTATGTTGTGTTTAGTTATTATCTCATTATCAGTACGATGGTTTTATTCCCCGTTATTTTGTTTAATTTTGATTGTAAAAAATAGCCCCCCTTCTTAGATTTCTGAGCGAGTGTTTTTTCTCGCCGTTGGCTGCGCGCTTTCATGGTTCCCAGCAAAGGCCCATAGAAATACAATACGAAATGAACGGTGAAATACCAGCGGCCACGTAAACCAGCGTAAGTGTGACGTACTATCTGGGGCATAAATAAAGGAAGCCGTTTTTGTCTTTGTGTTTGGCAATGGGGATTTTACTTGCTCGAAGCTGATACACATGATTTTTCCCCCGTTTTGACGATTTTGTGTAAGACGGCATAATGCCTAGCACATGTGCTGTTGGTGGATGTACAAGAAGTGCCACCAAGAATCCAGAGGTTAGTTTTTTCCGATTTCCGCGGAATCCGGCGGCTTCCAAGGAGTGGGTGAAGTTCGTGAACAATACACGAAAGGATTTCACGTTGACAAAATGGTCGTTGATTTGTTCAGCCCATTTACGGGCGACTGTAGAGATTCTTCCAGTCAAGTGAAAGAAAGTTTTGGTTTGGATACCAAATATCGTTTGAAGCAAGGCTCTGTTCCAACTTTGAAAGCGTCAAATATCGAGAGAAGGCAAGTGAGTACGACTGGGAGTTCGTTTCGTACACGTCGCTTTTTAATGCACTTTGCTGGGGAACACTCATGACATGTGGGCATAAGCAGCGAATGCCAGTCCTTGATAGTACGTCACAACTACGATATGAATTATTCATGAGTTCGGGCTTTTTGCGAAACACGACTTTTCTAGATAGTGAAATGCTGATCAAAATGATTTTTTTTTTACATTAAGAAATTACTTTATTTGAATTTTAATCATATAGAAGTAATCATTACACACTTCTTGTAAGCCTAACAGCATCAAAACACTGTAATATATTCCGTTGAAGTCCATCTTTAAGTAAGACTAATTGCGGTGACACCATGTGAAAATCTCTATTGAGTAATAACTGGAGGTTACAACTCGACATTTCGATTATTATGCTCTGATCATCCTCAGGAGAATGCCGGACTCTGGGAAATGCTGCTGCTTATAAGTAGGCTGCTGGAGGATCAGGCGATGACTGGATGCTTGTCAAAAACAAAAACAAACTGATTTACAGAGAAGGTACGATTCTCTTATGGATAATCCTATCTCAAATGCTGATGCTATTAAAAAGCTAAAGTTAGAGTTCGAAATACTGTTAAAGATGAAGGTGAAAAGCTTCTAAATTCTTCCTGAATCTAGAAAAACAAAAAAACAAATTAGTAAAATTGATAGGTTGATTAATTCTGAAGGAAAATATGTTGATCTTTTCTACTGAGTATTTAAATGACATTACATCCAAAATTGGGGGAAAACATATACCACACTGTAAAAAATTTCTGTATTTTTACACATATTGTTTGTCTGTTTTTTCCTTTTACATGTATTTGATGTAAATAAACCTGTATCTGTGAATATTATTGTATTTATTTTCACATATTTTTTTTTTCATTTTACCCATACTTTCACAATGTAACCATAGAATTTGTAAAAATACAGTCGAATTATGCGATTTCTTTGATTTTTACAGCAGTTGTGTAGTAAATGTGCATGTGTTTGGCTTTCTATAGCAAAATAATAACAGGTCTGTAATTATATTTTACAAAATGTAACGGTTAAATAAAATTACACGGTTAAATAAAATAACAGGCAAAGTGCCGGCAACTCTGTTGACAGCACTTCTGTCAATTTTACAAATAATTTTTTTAGAGTGCAGATGATATCTATTGTGATCTAGAAAGAGATATTAGGGCTGACGAAGTCAAATTAGCTCTCTTCCAAATGAAGAAAAAACAAGTCTCCGGGCTTGGATGGGCTGACAGTGGACTTTTACCAGACTTTTTGGAAAATTATCTGTTCTGATATCTTAGAAGTTTATAACTATTGTTTCAAAAATGGCTGTTTGTGTAACTCTATAAATTCTGCTTTAATTAGAATTATTTATAAAAACAGGGGTAACAGGTGTGAATTGAAAAACTGTCGCCCTATCAGTTTGCTCACTATTGACTATAAGATTTTATCCAAAGTCATTACGAATAGATTAAAACTTGTTATGCCGCTCCTTATAGGAGAACAACAAACTTGCAGGGTTGTCGGAAGGAAAGTTCAAGATAATCTTATGATCTCGCGTGATGTTATCGATTATGTAAATTTAGATAATTTGGAGGCTTCTCTCATTAGTATAGATCAAGAGAAGGCTTTTGATAGAATTAGTTGGAATTACATGTTTACTGTTATGACGAAAATGGGGATTCCTCCGTCTTTGATTAAGTGGGTTAAACTGTTGTATAGTAATCCTAATTGTAATATCATTATTAATAATGTTATTGGCTCTCCGGTTAAAGTCTATCGGGGGATCGGGGTGTCCTCTGTCCCCATCTCCTTTACTCCATATGTGCTGAAGGGCTAGCGAGTTTGGTTAGAACAGATTGTAATTTAAACGGCATTATTACGCCTAAAGGTGAAAGTAGTATTCGGTTAATACAACATGCTGACGACTACATTTTTTGTCAGTGATGAAAATGTTATGCTATTCTTAATACATATTGTAAAGGTTGTGGGTCTAAACTCAATGTAGAAAAGTCTAAAGGTTTGTGGCTCGGAAATGGAATAATAGAACTGATAAACCATGTAACTTTCAGTGGTGTAATCAGCTCAAAATCTTAAGGATTATTGTTGGGAACGATGCCATACCAATAGATAATCGGGAACCAAAAAAAAAAAAAATCCGATGTACTTTAGATAAATGGTATAAACGTAATTTAAACTATAATGGAAAGGTTGTTATTGTAAATAATTTGGTTGGGTCAGTTATTAATTACCTGGGCAGTGTTATAGCCTGTCCGTTGGAGGTTATTAAGAAGATGAGTAATATGATTTGGAATTTCTTTTGGGATGGTAAGATTGAAAAAAAATCAAGAGGAATACAATCACCGGTCCGAAAGAATTTGGGGGAATAGGTCTTGTTGACATCAATTGCAAATTAATGAGTCTTAAGTTGAATTGGATAGCACGCTACTTCTCCTCGAAAGGGAAATGGAGATTATTTTTTGACCATTGGATTAATAAAGCTAGCGCTACTCACCATTTGGGATGGTACATTTTTGCCAATGGGAACAAGTCTCTAAAAACTACGCCTTTCTATAGCGATCTTATCCTCGCCTTTAAGAAAGACGGAGGAAAGTTACATTGTAATTTTTTGAGTGTCCTAGAAACTGGAGAAGTTCCTTTATGGAACAATGTTAGGGTCACGAACGACAATACTACTTTTGGTGGCCCCTTGCTTAAATCAGTTGGTATTCGTAAGATTAAAGATGTTGTTAGACAGGGAAAACTAATTTCCTTCCAGGAAATTCCACATTGTTGTGCCATACAGAATATCAATGCTGGTTGAATAGTAGTGCGTCTTAAACAGCATATTGATTATAACTTAATTGAAGAAAATAGAGAAGGGCCAGCTAACCACATAAGTAATTGGCTAGTTATTAAAAATGATAATGGTAACAAGTCTACTCCGATCTATGAAACTAACGCCAAATCTAATTATGCTAAACATTTTCTGTCCCTTTGTATAGGGTCCAAACGATTTAGCAAAATACCTTTCATTTAGGATATGACCTCGAATGGTCTTTGATATGGAAAAGCGGTTTTAAAAATGTTCTAATGGATCCTGATGATAAACAGTTTCTGTATAAATTAAAACATAGGATCTTACCTACCAAAGATGTTTTGTATAAAATTGGCATAGTTAGAGAACTGACTTGCCTCCTTTGTAATATGGAAGAAGAATTGATTGTACTGGCACTTTAGAAGCCTGGATCTCTGTTGAACATTTTTTGCTCAGAAAATATTCGGGGAACAAACATTTTTATTTGAATGACACTAACAGAATTCTGGGATATAAATTAAAACCGGTTCAGGCTGTCATCGTAGTTAAAATGCGTAGACAAATCGTCCCTAATTTGCCATAGTGACCAATCCGACTCTTTTCAATTTTAAGTTTTCCCGCCCATGAGTACATTCAGGAAGAGACCTACCATTGTATCTAATCCACATGCATGTATTACTTATAGTTTTGGAGATAGAGCATGCATTCAAATGACGGATGCTCTAACTGGCTATTTTTGTCATTTTGCAATGTGACCAATACCGCATTGGTCACTATGCTAACTTAATTCGGGATTGGTCACTATGGCAAATTAGGGACGAAATTTTGAATATTCGGTGTAAAAAAGTTTTTGAGAATTATTCTAGACCTGCGGAAATCGACATCATTACGCAGTTCAGAAATAGTTTAAAACACTTTATTTTTATAGAAAAGGGCAGAATGAAGTCGAAGCCCTTCGAATTGTTATACTAGAAATATAACTCTTTGTTACATTCATACTAATGAGCTGAAGTTTGATTATTAATTTTCCTCTTTACACAAGGGGTTGGGTTGCTTTGCCCTGATTAAATTAGACTTAATTTAAGTTTGTTTTGCTTTTTATCTGTTTTCGTGACTATATGTCACTCTAAATTGTATATATAATTTATTTTATCCAGTTACCTATGTTAATGCTATTTAAAATGGCAATTTATTTATTGAGTAATTTTATTATTGTAGATTCGTGTCAATGTATATGATGTTAGTGAAATAAAAGGAGTCGTATAACTCCATTCAAGAGAATAAAAATTAATAAAGAAAGAAAGAAAGAAATAATTAAATAAATAAATAAATGCCGAATCTTGAGACGAGAGATAAGTGTTGACTGACTCGATGTTGAAACGAAGTCAAAGCGAACGGCAAACATTAAGCTAAAATTCAGTTAGCTAGAAAAGGATTTTTTTTTTTGTTATATACTATGCGACGCTACGTCCTTGACCGCATGATTCGTCTCGTAACCGTTTCCTCAACATTATCAATGATGTACATGTACCTTCCCGTTAATGCAATATAACTCAGCAATGGTGAAATATTGTCTGCGGTTTTAAATTGGTCTTTATTAAAAAAAAACAATAAAAAAAACAAGTCAAGGCCAAACCTCAACCTTTCAAATATATTGGTGATTATGTACTCAGCTGAGACATTTTTTGTTATGAAAAAAGCAGTCGTGTGTGCGGAATTTCATATTTCGAGCAACATATTTCGCTTCAGGGGAGTCAATGGCCTTTTAACGCAATGCACTCACGCAATGGTTGTTGTCACAAGTCTGTACATGAATTTTGGCTATTGGAATTATTTATTATCTAAATTATTATATTAATAATAAATAAATACATTAATGCGTACTTAACATCCTCCTGCTGCACAAAACGAAAAGAAAAAATGCGTCCATCTTAAATAAAGACCAATTTCAAATAAATTTTTAACGAAATTTAGGGAATGTACAACTATGGAAATGTTTGTAAAATGCTTCCACGAGTATTATTATAATAAATTAAACAAACTGAAAGTTTAAACTTTATAATTTGTGTCGTTCATGAGAAATATTAAAGATGCATTAAGATTGTTTGCATGAATTCTAATGTTAAATTTACGCAAGAGTTCTCTTTCCCAAACTCAAACTGGAAATTTTGACAGCACCTCATACAACATTATTTGTAAGGGAGATTGATACCATCAACAGCTTAACAGTAATTTACAGTCTGGTTATTTTTTAATTACCAATATTTTATCTCACCTACAGGCCCAGACTGGGTATGGGATCCTATAATATAGTTAGGAAAAGTCAGACAATTTGAGCGTGATCAGAGGAATTGTTCTGGATATATCATTTAGATAAATCTCACGGGAAACATTGTTCCCCCTTCCCCAGGCTAAATAAGGTTGAAGTCCATTAAAATAGAAAATATGGCAAATGGCTAGACTGAAGTACATCAGAGAAATAATACACGGGGACATATTACCCAAAGCAGGTCCAACCACTTAGATGATGTGGAGGCTCGATTGTTTTTGCCCTGAAGATTGCTTCAGTGTTCCAACGGAGAGTTAAAGTATGCACTAAAATATTACCTGGTCACGCCTCCGTCAATAATGTTCTCCGGCGGTCCGTGAACCAGATGGTCTTTGTTTTGAAGTCAGCCGGTAACGAGGAAACAGTCCTTCCCTATATTAGCGATATACCCTCCCATTCAAATTAACAGTGCGTTTACTTATTATATAATTAACCAAAATTGATTCCCTCTGTGACATAAATTGACGCCACAATCTCCTCTAGAAACAACTGAGCGCCTGCTGATGTTGACCTTGATTCTGAAACATCAAATTATTTAACCTAGTTTCAAAATGCATGAATATATCTTGAAGAATAGTAACATATGGACTAGATTACTGAAGTAATTGTACATACATGATCTTCGTTATTTTGCACCTGTCAATTTTAACCCAGGAATTGAGGTTGTTCACGATCATTTTCAAGTTCTCTGTTGTAAACTTATTTTCCCTCAAATTAAAGGGCAACAGGTGAGTGTCAACACTCACACGTCTGTTCAAGGTTTACAGGAGGTCAAGCGCACCATAGTGACATTGACCCAATATCTCCCAATTAACTAGTGACATTTTGACCTTCAAAACCGAAAACTGCGTAGTTTTATGATCGTTAGAGAAACCACATGCGATTCATATTTGGATCGTATTATTGAACTCTCTTTAAGTCTGTTCAATGTTTATAACATTAACAATCCACTATTAAGTCCACTTGAATTGAAAACACTCATGCAAATAAAGACCTGTCTGAAGATCGTTGCATCAATTAAGGAATTATAGACACCGGATTTTGTCTTGTACATGATCTTGATATAGGAAGCTTACACTTCCGGTTCAGATCGATCTTTGCTAGTGGAGCTGCTGTCATATTATGGGGTTCAGTTGTGCTGATATTGACTGACAGACTCTGGATAGTGGACAAAAGAACCTGTCAAAGTGCATCCAGTCAAACATGCAATAAGATGGCTTTACCAACACAAAGAGCACAACGACCGCGTCATGGGTGATTATCCATACCGTACCCCCAATCGTAAACAAGAAATTACCTCCACTATCCGCATTGTCTATGTATTTCATGTAGCCTGTGCCCTTAGTCACGAATGTCTGAGATTCTAGCCGCTTTTGATGTGTTAAAATAACAACTGGGATGTCAACACCAAAAGTGTCGTTTTAACACCTCATTTTCTGCACAGCATTATGTAAGTGGCCTCTTGGTTTAAGACATCGTTAAAACACATTTCATTGTCATTTCAAATGTTATTGAAAGATCGGAGCTTTAATTCATTTTCTGCAGCTGAGCACATGATCACATAAGCACTGACAAACAAAAATCCGAAGAAGATGCGATAACTAAGACTGAAAAATATTGAGTGCTTGCGACTGACATGTTGTTCACCACATAACGTATTTTCCATGCAGCTGAACGGTGACGTATGTCCTAATGTCCGAATACCGATAGCCTATTTGGTGCTACTATGCCGATTATTAAAGGAAGTTCATCTCAATATAAATAAGTGTTATTACAGCATGTTTGCAAGCATCGGTGGAAATGCACTTAAACGTTGACCTGCATTAAAGGTTAACATAGGTCATACTCGTCTACAAAGTATCCTTGGTCTGGAGATGCGCTCGGGTTTGAACTTGAAGCTTCCAAAAAACCGTGGGAGGTGGGCGTTTTCTGGGTCATCGTGACCACAGATCATGACCCTAAAAACACAGATCCAGATGAGTTGTACAGGTGGGAGATTGCTGCTTGTTCATGTTACCATGGCCCCTGGCCCTTCCATCTGACGAAAGAAGAACACAGTGGGGATCTACCTTCACTGCACCTAGGAAGTTACGGGCCTATCACTTTTTATTTTACATTTATTTATTGAATTTATGAAATGTTTGTACTGGAGATAATGTACAATATTGATACATAAAACAACCTATAAGAGTTTTAGCTTATTTACATTATGTCGTTAAATAGAAAATAGTTAAAAATGCGTTAAGATTTGTTGATTAAAGCTGAAATGGAATTTAGAAAAAAGAGTATACTCTTTTCTAAAATCGAACTGGACTTTATACATTTTGTCTTAACAATGACAGCACCTCAGGCAAAATTATTATAAGAGAAGATTGATACCATCATCAGCTTTACACTAAGTAAGTTCTGTTTTAAAATCCTATCATCAGGGCGGATCCAGGGTCGTGAAAAAGGAGGGGCACACTAAAATAAAAGCTGATAAATGTACACGCACAGTGATAATTTAGGGCTCGCCTCCATGCCCATCCCCCTCCCCCACCCACGGATCCGCCATATTGTTTATAAATAATTTGTGTTCCGGAATATTCATATCACGTTTAATCCTGAACTTGCTTGATATATTATGACACTTCCGTGCGTAAACCACATTGCTATGTTGGCGGGAAAATAAAATTAGAAATGTCCTTCAGAATTGAAGTGAATTTTAAGAATGCTGATGCAAAAGTTCCATATTTAACCACCGAGTCTCCTCAACAATGCGTTGTCTTATTTCATCTTGCACAACGATTTGTGATCCGGAACATTCATATCACGTTTAATCCTGAACTTGCTTAATATATTATGACGCTTCCGTGCGTAAACCACATTGCTATGTTGGCGGGAAAATAAAATTAGAGATGTCCTTCGGAATTGAAGTGAATTTTAAGAATGTTGATGCAACAGTTCTATATTTAACCACCAAGTCTCCTCAACAAGGCGTTGTCTTATTTCATCTTGCACAACGACACAACCGCACTGATCATGGGTTCCTGTTTTCACGCCTGAGGGTGTGGCTTTAAAGGGCAACATAGACTATCGAAATAAAATATATATAGATGTCGCATATTATATAGCCAGATTTAGATGAATCTTATTTTATATTATTAAATAAACAGCCTGTAAACGTTAGTGGGTATAATCGTCTTTCTTTTATGCATTAATGTATATTTAACTGACCGAAAACGAAGCGTCGAGTGAAATTGGTATTCATGCATAAAGTATTAAGGAAATGCGTACGTAGGGATAGATACTTAAAAGGCCTTATATACTGTTTGTAAACCTCAAAATCAAATACCGAAAAAAACAATAATAATAATGATCATAGTTGTACATGAAACTTGGGCCTTATGGGTGCAAAATTGATGATGGTACCGAAGCACCCATTAAATCATTTTGTCTGAAAGGGTATCATTTTAGTAAAATTCGTAAAACAATTTGCCGACTGAATGTTTGTGCTCCTGGGACAAAACTCCAACGTTAAATTGACTATGAACAAACCGAATTCATGTTACTATTGCGATAATGACACAGGGTATAATTAGCTCAAATCTGTACAAGTAGATTATTAAATATTTAGCTTGATCCAAAGAAAGTAATGATACTTTTGAAAGATGTATTGCCAATAATACCAATAGTGTATAATGGCTTATTAGCATTTTAAACGTCATAAACTACATATTATTATTTTGATAATGTGGTGCGTTTTTCAGTTTAAATATAAACAAGCGTTTATAGCATCGAATAGGCCTATGCAAAGAAGAAATGTATATCAGTAAAATCAGGGTGTGTCATGGGAACATGTAGGCTAGGCGATGTTATTCAGACAGTGACAAAAAAATATTTTTGATCAGTTTTAAAGATACACCCAGGGTCAGCCTTCAGGATAAATTTCTTGATAAAATACTGGTAAAGGAAATTACATGGATACGTCATGGACGCAAGACTAGACGTAGTTCAGTCTGGGGTGTCTGTGTCTTTTAATGAGATTAAATTCCGCGTGAGAATGAATACAGGACATTTCCCCAAAAAACCCTGCATTTTAAACATTAGCGGATCGATCCAGAGCGTGAGGGCAAGGAGGACATATGCCACATTTTAATTACTGTGCATGTGCATTTTCGAGACCCTGGATCCGCCCCTATTGGTAATATATAATTATTACACTTATACTGCGCCAGTATCCGCCAAGCTATTGTTACCCCTGTCATTGGGCCAGTTAAATCATTCCTAGGCCAGGATTCGAACCGACACTCTGACGACCCGGCCATTAGAACACAAGTCCGATGCACTAAACCGCTCGGCCATGGCACCCCATAATGTAATACTGTGTGTTTCACAACATTACCAGAACATTAGAACATTACACATAATCCCAGCAAATACTACTTAAGGAGTTGCATCGGCAAACCTCTTCATTCTCCTGAAGAAGATTAGAGCAGGCTAATCGAAACGTTGAGAATAACCCGTGAAGTCCCTATGGTTCTCCCTGAACCATATTAACCCGTGAAGTCCCCGTGGTTCTCCCTGAACCATATTTCTCACTTAGCGACAGTAGAGAAAAACGAGTTGCCCGAAATTGGTTCTCCCTTGAACCTTTCTCACTTAACGAAGGTTGAGATACGAGTTGTGCGATACGGTTCTTTTCAGAACCTGTATCTCAGCTTCACGTTAGTTGAGATAAACACATGGTGTTACCGCAAACCGAAACGATATCGATATTCCACCATGCAAAGCCTCAAAACTTATAACATTAGAACAGTTGTGGTTGCAAGACAAAATAGCGATCCTTTTTTAACAATAGCCATGAACTAATGTTGAGGCCAGACGCCTCCGCCCCCAATGGAATAACAATGATCACGTTCATCGGAAGCTTCTTGGAAAGGTTGTAGAACCAAAACATTGTTTTGTGTCAGTCTGTTCTACAGGTGGAAGTGATAAAGTAAGAAGAACTGGAGCAGAGATGCTGAAGCAGAAACATTGCTGCTGGAAATGTTGATCAACCTTGTCATCCTTGTGTAGGCCTTACCAAGTACTGGAATTACATCTTTCACGAAGTCTATGGGCTTATCTTAATTGTATTTGACGGCATTCTTATAATCGTTTAAAGGGAAGATACAACAGTGGAAACGTCCGTTTATTACAACCTTCTCGTTTTTCAAGAAATATATCGTAAAACTGAACGGTGAAAGTTTCATCACACTGGCTGCTCACGGTTTTGATAAAACATATTCCAGACGACATTTTTCTGAGCTCAGACTTAACAATCAATTTGTTTTCTCTCCAAAATGAAAGCACTTCA
This sequence comes from Zoroaster sp. YZ-2022, assembly GCA_029582265.1. Taxonomy (NCBI): domain Eukaryota; kingdom Metazoa; phylum Echinodermata; class Asteroidea; order Forcipulatida; family Zoroasteridae; genus Zoroaster; species Zoroaster sp. YZ-2022. The sequence continues at coordinate 18,884,291 of CM055827.1, forward strand.
GATGGAATAATTTATTAAGATACCTTTTGCTACTTTTCCAAAATTAACTTCAAGTAAACTTTTAGATAATGTTATTTATATATTATTTTGTTTCTTTATAATCTGGCAATTACTAACCTTTAATATTTGTTGCCGGTCTGTTGGCTGTATGGGAAGGGGGAAAGACAGCAATTTCCCCTAATTTACCTTAACAAAAATACATATCAGCTAAATGTCGAGGTTATTGGAAACGCACCGGTAGTCTGAGTAGTTCCTCTTTCTCCCTCCCACTCTCACCATGCTTGCTATTTGACGCATCACGTCTGGGCTTAATTTATAATACTTTTAAAGGTAAGATACAGAATTGGTAAATTAAAAATAACCAAATGGTCGCATTGTAATGTCCATTTCCATTTCCAATTTAGGAAAGGGTACTTTTTCCTAAATTACATGTATACTAAATATGTGACCCGCTCTGGAAAAAGGTGATATATGTCGCAAAAATTAAAAATTGAGTTTTATATATGGCTGGAAAGCACACAACATAAGCTTTCATTTGGTATATGGTAGAGCTCTGTAGCCCTTACCGTTGTGGAGATAATGGCGTATTTGCATATTGATAATTTCCATGATGACTGATTTACATAACAGAGAAAATGGCCTTTGAAATGTCTTGCGTCATTGAAAAATATGCTGAAAAGCTCACATTAATTCCACCTAGCAACGAACATGTTCCTGTAATGCCATCTGTTTGAAATTTTCGTGGGTGATTTGCTAGTATTTTTCCATTGATGTTACAATTTTTAAAAGATTTTACTCGTTCAGATCATTAGCTTTAATTAATTTGCATAATCATTAAAATATTTGTGGGTGTAAAATAAAGGAATAGAGTGTACAACTTAGTACATTACGTACATTTAAAAAAGGGGGAAATTACCATGGTGTAGGCTTATGATGGAACTTTGTTTGAATCTGGTACTCTATTAATATGTTATCTTATTGCATACATTAAAATTTTATTAAATAATAAATTAATTAAAAAATTATTTTAAAAAAATTAATTAATTTTTATTTTTTCCCCGATACCGAAAAAAAATTACTTGAGAAATTCTTACTAAACCCAAACTAAGTAACAAAGACTATTACTCAAAGAAAGAATATCAAGGAAACAAAAACGCTGGGAACATAGGCCGCCGCGGTAAAGCTGGAAACTGCCGTTGAAATCCCTGGCCTTTACGCGGTCGGCATCACACTCGTGGGCATCATTACTTTCTCTTTCATCCTCGAAGGGAACAATGTCCACAACTAACATTGGTTGGTCTGGGGTCATTTTCACTAACAGTAACCCTGCGGTGTCACTGCCGTCATGCGATTCAGAGGACCCGCCGTCATCGACATCGTCGCCCATGAAATAATCATTCACAAATCCAACGATCTCATCTTCAATACCGTGAAGGTTGGCATCATGAATTTCGTTTAATGCATCGGCAAAACAACGATCCTTCTAACACATTATTACGAAGATATACTAAAGAAAATACAAAACGAACATTGTGGAAAATACGATACTTTGAGAAAGATTGTAACGTTAGTTTCTAAATCGAACAGCCACGTAAACAACGAAAGAGTGAAGCATGCTGCAAGCTAAATTGGCACTAGTGCGCATGCACGGTAGCAAGTATGGGCCGTATTGTCCAATAACGGCCCATGATTGTATACACGTGTTACGAGATGGCGACACCCGTAGAAACAAGGGGTAGTTTGTTTATCAATTTCTTTTCTTCGTAGCTCATTTGCATCTGACCTATGGCCTAAAGCATAACCAAATTTGGAAATAGTGGATGTCAAGCTATCAGACGATACCAAACTTTGCAAGGTGGGTATAGAAGAATTTCGTAATCGAAGGGACAAATCATGGCCTTTTGTCCCGCGTAACGTATTCAGTCTAAAACAAAACAAAACAACAGTGCACACAAAATGATGGATTTTTTTCACTTTATTCATGGAAATAAACATTTCTGTGAATGAAATCTGAAAAAATATAAATCAAAGATGCAATACAAGACACACACAAAAAATCAAATCTGCAATAATTGTTCACCTTCTCAACATGGAATGGCCCATTGTGCATTAATGCATTACGCGACTTATGTCACCTTTATCCGGAGCGGGTCACATATACTAAATCCACATAGGCCTATACAATAAGTAAACGTAAGCAAACTCGTAGAAGCAGTTTTGTCATCAATTCAATTGCCTTTAATACACTTTTTAATGTAATTCACAAAAAACGTTTGTGTGGTTTTTTTTTAATGATAACAACAAACAACGCATAGGCTACTCTTAAGAAGTGTGAAATTAAGATGTAAAAGATATGAATACATCTCACAAAAGAACTTATTAGGACGTACTACATGCATATTTTCAAAATGAATTCGACATTTAACCATTATATTAATACGTTTTTATCAGCATTATTATTACTGTACATTTCCTATAAAATACATAAATTACTAAAAAAAACTTTTTTAAATGCATTTGTAACAATTTCAGCAGTTGTATACATACTCTCATATAAGCGTACATTGTAATAAAAAAAATTAACGAAATGCATATCATCACAAAAATAGGCACTTACCAGTGATGTAGCCAGGATTTTCAGAGTGGGGAGGAGGCAACAAATTGGGGGGGTAAATTTACAGACACAACTCAAATTAACCGACAAATTATGCCAATCAGAAATACCAACAAGTTTGTGACTTTACTGACAGACACTATTTTGATAACAAGTGGGGGCGGCCTTCCCGTCCCCCTTTGGCTACGCCATTGGCTCTTACAGGCAAGTTAAAAGAAAAGGTACAATATTGGTAATTACCTGAATACAAAATTAACGAGTTATCATCCGAAAGCTAACGTGATGTACAAATCATCCTGAAGTGTTGCCAGTGGCATTGCTGAAAGTGTTGACTGTAAGAATTGTTAATGCCTTTTTACACTTCGCATGACTTACAGTAGACTCCGCATTGAGCTGAAAGGTTCACATGTTAGTTGTTGGATATATTATATACTACTCAAAACAATTTAGGGAACACCGGATTTTTAACATCAAATAGGTTTGAAATGTTCCATGAACCGGGATTTTCATTTGCAACCCCCTCTCTCTTTCAGTAGTCATGTCATGAAATGTGTAATCACTACATGCATCCTTTATCATCTGTTTCATTGTGCAGTTGTTTTTCTCATCAATTCTGTGAAACATTGTGTTTATCTGAAATAAATGATCTTGCTTTAACTGAGGTTATTCCGGTGTTCCCTAAATTGTTTTGAGTAGTATATATAAGAATATACGAGTATACAAAAATACTCTTAAGAATATTTTTTGCCAACATTACCAATGCTGTACCTTCTCTTTAAACCTATATGTTTCGTGACTATTTCAGCTTGTGGAGGTCGTTAACATCTGCAAACCAGACTGTGTGGGTTTAATTGAACGAATCCGCCTCTCAACCCTAGTAAACATCAAATGATACAGAAATTGTGCTTGAGATTCACATTCACCCAATCCAAACCAAGGAAGGTTCTACATATTTATTTCGTGGTAAGTTTAATGTCAAAATTTGTCACTGACCAAAATGGGCTATATAACTTCTATAACTATCTGAAAATGTGTTTAATTTTCATTTAATCGGTTTTAGTCTGTGTTTATTGCTCATTATATTGCCCATTTTATGATGAAAACAAATCAATTAAAAGTTAAAACTAATGGTATAAGTTCAGAAATGTCCTTTTTGAAATATGTTTGAATTTTAGAGAATATTATTATTTAATTACACCGCCTGATGGTTTTCATGATGCTTCTCATGATAGATGTATATATGGTTTTTAGTGTTAATCACATCAGAGTATTGGTAAAATTAGCATGTATACCGTTGGATTTTTATTAAATATAGATCTTGGTTATACTTTTATGATATATATTTTGTTTAAACTTTCAGTTATTTACTTTTAATAATTCTGTCATAGATTTGTTTAACTTGTATTATATATTTGGTATATTTTATATTCTTAGAAGTTTTATATTTAATGGATTTTGGCGCTATATGAGAGTTTGTTGATATTGTTATTATTATTATTATTATTATTAATTGCCTACACGTTGACATTTGTGTATGAAAGGTGAAGAAAATCCAGAACTAAAAGGTACCTCTGAAATGTCACTTTGCTTTCCAGACAGCTGGGCTTTAAGTACGGTTCCGATCCCATGTCTCCCATTACAGACAGAACTAGGCCAGCTCACATGCGTCAGCCGACAGACGTCTCAGGGCCGATGAAATACGTATAGACTACTGATTTAAGCCATGTCAACATTGAATATCAATGCACTTGAATATCAGCGTGATCTGTACATGTATATGGAGTCATTTAGTTTGTTTTCTTCAGCTCAATCACGTCGAATTATCCGTATAGTATAACATGAATTAACCCAGTGGAAAATAAGTGATACCGGTTTCGGTCTGTTATTCGTACACCAAGGCAGGCCTCCACGTGGCTTCCGTGCGTGAAGTCCATCGCTGACATCCATCAAGCACCTGGGCCTATTGCAGATTTGTTATACCATGTTGTCTGGTGAGTGGACACAGCCTTCGAAAGATCTTTTGCATTATAACAAGTTTATTCAAAAGGCGCAATTATGGTGTTTTTATGGCTGTGCCTTAAGCCAGGGATTGGAAATACACGGTATAAAATATGAGGCACACCAAAAACGTATCGTAAATGTACATACATTGTTATGGAAAGTGCATATCCCCCCCCCCCCCCCGAATCCACCATCGCTAAAGCCGCAAAAAAGGTTCTGGTTACAATAGTCGCTTCACCTCCAGACCCCGGCTAGTCAATACTGCCTTGTTTATTTGTATTGAATTATTTAATTTGTTTGAAAAAATTGGGATTAAAACCAGTATATATTGTTAACCTTATGCATCAACTTCTTTCACAGTGTCGTTAATGAGAAAATAGTGAACATGCATCGTTCGTACTCATTCCATGGTGGAATTTCTGTCTTCGGATGTCAGAAATTAATTTTGGAAATAATTTCACCAATTGTATTAATATGCATCTATACTGTGACATTTGACCATAAGTTTCATACTGTACTTTCGAGCTTTCATCTCTCTTGAAATATTTCAAATATTTGCATTTAATTTATTTAAAAAATAGTAAATCACAGCTCATTGATCATCGGCGTCAAACGTTCCAACCATTACCATACAGGCGTCACGTTCTACCGTTCTCTCTCCCTTGCTTCACGTGTATGCCTACATTGCTCATGGGGCTGGTGCTGAGCCTCACCCACCGTGCACAGGGTCAAGAACTTGAGAAGTGAGTCCTTGGTGTATTCAGTATAAAAGCTTCCTATTCAGTCCGTGTGACAGTTTGGATATAATAGCTCAGAGGATATACACATCGTTACACGTGCTCACCCACAGACCGGCTATGCAGTCATGTCAATTCAGTTTCGAGAGTAGATCTATAATTGGTAAACAGTTCAGCCAGCAATATGACAATTGACTGGGAGACTTCAGGGTTATTAATTGGCAAAAATGTTCGTCAAAGCAAATCTTTGTCAATGAGAATTGAAGTTTTATTGAATTGAAGCGTATTCCGGACGATATAAACGTTTTCTATAAAGCTTTGCAATATTATGTTTTCTTCTTCTTCTTCTTCTTCTTCTTCTTCTTCTTTCATACTCGACAGTAAATTCCATATAGCGGTTGATTTGTCATGGAGACAACTACCTACATGGCAATTGCCTCACCTTCAGTGTCTACAAATAGTTTGTTGTACGCGGTAGAAATCTTATGCATGCAATGTTGTAGAGTTGCAGACGTGAAGTCTTTTGGAAATAATGTTATATTTAATCAAAGCAAACAAATCTGAAACTTAAGTTTTTTTCGGGATAGATGTGCTCTTCCATTTACAAAATGTCTTTCCTGCATACCGAGAGTTCTTAAATTGCCTTTAGCATGGTACCCAGACTTCGCGACAATGACGAATAACTCATCGTCCTCGTCTTGTTCCTCAGCAGACTCGAGGCACTTGGCTGTGGAGAGCGGAACTAGCAGCACTAGTCCCACAATGCTCCTTCGACCGATGCGACGGTCCTGCAAGAAATTGTTACTGCTTTTTATGATTGGGGTGACTGTGTGTCTCGGAATCGTCTTACACATCTCTCCACAAAGCATCCATCTTGATCATCTGCAACAGGCATACGATGAGTTCTCTCAGGCAGCTGATGGCTTATTGAATAATCATGGACACGGGAGGTAAGTTGAACTGCTTTAAAGCCAGTTTTGACACTTCTGGTAAAATGCCTGAAAATGCACCAATACTTTATAAGAATCAAGAGATGTGTGATATACTAACCTGTGAAAGTTTCAGGGACTTTCAGCTTATTTTGTTGTGCTGTTAACGAGCGAATAATGAAAATACATTAATACATTTTATATTCATTTTAACGTGGAGTTCACTTCTCTGGAAAACAAATATTCAGTTGGGAAGTAATGGTACTGATATTATTAAAACGATATCACCTCTGACTAACTGTAATCCTTTCGACTTGTTCATGTGTAAACAAAAATAATTATAATGTGTACAAACTTTGCTAATAATTAGTAGGTTTAATCAAGTTGGTTCGGGCAAGTTCGACAACTGTGCAAACTGCTCGACACAATTTCCTAAATGTTTCTCTTGTAACTCAACAAATTCTACCCACTGACATTCTTTCAGACGTTCTGTCACATCGACTTCTACGAAAGCTGCACTCTAAGGAAACAAAATAGCAAATTGTGTAACGTTTATTGTGCTCGCTCGTCAGGGGAACGGTCTTTTGTGGAAACTTAATCCGTATAATATAAGCCTAAAGAAATTCATTTTGAAAGAAGTCTGGTTTTGATTATAATGATCCCATTTGAGTCATTACGTGTGCATGCAAACAAAAGTTAGGCCAAGAAGTAAAAACATTGTGTGTATCCTACGTGCAAAACTGGTCTAACTTTCGGGAACATTTGGAGTCCTTTTTTATACATTTTTTTTAAACCTATAATCATAATTAATTCAATAATGTATTCTATCATATGCCTAGGCCTATATCAATTGCAGTTAAGATAAATGATCATGGTTTTATATAGAACAGTCTTGTCAAACATGGTTCTTTTGGATTATGTTTAACGCATGATCCTTTCTTTGTTTTGTTCCATTAAATCTGTTGACAAGTTCAAGGACGACCAGTTGGTTCACACGTTTGACTTAATAGCCTTCTATACTGTATGCAATGTTTTGTGCAATCACCTGCATGGAATATCTGGATAGATGTTGATTAGTGAAGGAAATACCCTGTTAATTCGTTGTTTTTGAAGTCTCGTTGACACCCTTAGTGAAATGCACTTCTTCTATAAGGATCAAGAAGTTATAAACAAATCTGTAGACGTTCAACGAAATTGATCTAAATATTTTGGAGGGCATTTTGCAATACTGTGGAAGTGTGGAACATGTATAATGCAACATGGGGCTAAGTACGATCAAAGTGCCGGCCACATGTTTTCCCCCTTAAGCCACTATACACTATTGGTAATCATGAAAAACATAAATAAGTACACTTTTACATGCAACATAGGTGCACACTGAAAATAGTATCATCTGTAATACTTTTAGTGAAATCAGTGAAATAATTTCCAAAAGTAATGTCTGTCTTCATGAAAACAGAAATTTCCACGATGGAATGAATACCAATATGTTAGTCTAAACGCATTTTCTCTTTGTTCTAAGCTGTAACTTTCATTTGTTTTTACATATATCTTGATTTTAAAAAATATGGATTTATTTGCAGAAGTGTATACTGGTTTTAAAATCTCATTATGATTTGTGTAGACTTCCTTACCGCAGTACATCATAAAATATAGTGTATTCAACCTACGTCTATTTTGTTTTGTTTTGTTTTTATTCTACTTCAAATAAATCTTCGAAACGGACGAGGCAACTTAAGGCAAGTTCAGGGCCGGTCAAACCTTTGTTTCAGACGTTTAGCTTGACGTGTCCATGGGGAACCGTGAATGCTTACACACAATTATTTGCTGTAAATCTGTGCTATTAAATGTCATCCAGTAATCAATTTGAAACTAAATCAAAATAATTGCAAAATTAATTCAGAACACTTCAGCTGTTGTGTCAGCTCTAAATCTCCTTGACACAAGATCTCAAGGGCGTTGTGAAGCCCAGATTATTAGTAAGTACAATACGGCTTTGTAATATTTAAGTGCCGACCCGTATTCTTTACTTTAAACAAATAACATTGTATTTTTAGGTGTTCGTGCGACAGCGCGAACACCTCTTGAAATTGTTCTGTTTTTATTTTTTATTTTTTATTTTTTTATATATTTTTTTTATGGAATTTATATAAACTGTTAGTGTCCAGCAAATTTATGTAAAACTTAAAAACAAAGGAAACAAAAACATCCAACATTTTTTCTCAACAACGTGAGACCCTATGTGGTGACACTTTCACTTAATTATAATATATTTCTTGAAAACTTAAGGGTTGAAATATCGCACGTTGTACCTTGCCTTGAATACTTACTCGTAATATAATTATACAGTAACCATTATTTTGAATTGCTAATTATTTTCATAATTAACTAAAGATCAGTGTGATCAGAATAAGACTTTGCAATGTAATAATAATAGTAATGTGGACTTATATAGCGCACGTATCCACCAAACTGGTGCTCAAGGCGCATTATATTACCCCTGCTCATCAGGCGCATAAATCATTCCTGAAACCATCTCAGCTCAATTGCTGCCATTACAGCGCATATAGGGCTAATCAAACACAACAACCAACTCTGCCCTCACAGGTACCCATTTACCCCTGGGTGGAGAGAAGCAATTATAATAATAATAATAATAATAATAATAATAATAATAATAATAATAATAATAATAATAATAATAATAATAATAATAATAATAATAATAATAATAATAATAATAATAATAATAATAATAATAATAATAATAATAATAATAATAATAATAATAATAATAATAATAATAATAATAATGACTTATATAGCGCACGTATCCACCAAACTGGTGCTCAAGGCGCATTATGTTATTACCCCTGCTCATCAGGCTCATAAATCATTCCTGAAACCATCTCAGCTCCCTGGGGAGTATACAGCTCAATTGCTGCCATTACAGCGCATATAGGGTTAATCAAACACAATAACCAACTCTGCCCTCACAGGTACCCATTTACCCCTGGGTGGAGAGAAGCAATTATGGTAAAGTGTCTTGCTCAAGGACACAAGCACCATGGTCGCGGTTGGGATTCGAACCCACATTCTGACGACTCAGCCATCAAAACACAAATCCGATGCACTAAACCGCTCGACCATGGCACTCCATTATGGTAAAGTGTCTTGCTCAAGGACACAAACACCACGGTCGCGGTTGGGATTCGAACTCACATTCTGACGACTCAGCCATCAGAACACAAATCCGATGCACTAAACCGCTCGACCATGGCACTCCATGTAGTATTATATTCACTAAGAAATACCATGGGAAAACATACACTTCTACATGTGTTTAAGAAATAAAGCAGGTTGTCCGATAAGCAAACAGGGTACAAAAGATGCCCAAAGGTATTGCTGGCTAATACTGGAAAAGCCGCTGCAATTTCTCGACCAGGCTGAACCGTCCTAAAATCCCAAATCGTCTCTCTTGTGATTTACACGACCTTTCAATTTATTTATGTTTATTTATAGCCAGCATAATAAAATAACTTTCACAGATCCTACCATCTGATCTGTGTAACAAATATTGTTGATGATCAAGGTAAGGAATAGGTTTAGGTTATTTGAACAATTTGGTGTATTAGCTTTGCCGGGGGAGGGGAGGCAGAGGGCGGCCGCCTTCACTTCTTGGCAAAATAGTGTCTGTTGGTAATTCACAAGCTTGCTGGAATTTCTGAACGTCTGAAAGCCGGGAATTCAATCTGTATTTTCAGATACTTTGTTGGTCCATTTGAGTTTTGTGTCGGTACATTTAGCCTCAAAAAATGTTTACGCCACTGGTCCGAGATGCTGTCACTTTCTGTACATGTTAAATAGATCCAAATTTGAAAAAAGGGGCATCCTATTATTTTTAAATGTTAGATGAATACGAACACATTCTAAATGCATATTCGTTTGTTCTCGTTAACGAAGCAACACAATAAGCTACAGTAGTTGCTTGATGTACATCTTGATTTTAAGAAGAAAAAAATTAAATTGTACCTTTAAAACAATTATTTGGTGAGTCAAAACGGTGTTTTGAAGCCAGTAAACGTTTGAATCATGTATATGTATCAAAATCAACCCGTGAATGTTTCCTGTATATTTAACGAGATTATCAGTACTTCATTAAAATGTATGCTGGGGTAACGTCTCCGGAAGACTAACTTTATTAGGGAAATAATTTGACTAATTGTACTAAAATGATATCACGTAATAGATAAATATTTCCAGTGATATTTTGATACCATCATCAAGTTTACACGACGTAAGTTTTAATGTAAATCCGTGATCATTTAAGTTTACGGGGATACCAATTGGCTGGTCCATACTGTATAATAATCAAGAGATATATATGAATAAACCAACATTTAAAATTTCAGCTTTTCGTAAATTTCGAGTGACGTAAGATGCATTCAGTTTGAAAATTATATTGCTAATTTTACTAAAGCATGATTTCAAACAGATTTCAAGGGATGGTTGACCTTCATCACTTCACGTCAAGGATAAGGCAATACTGGGATTAACTGAGTTTACCAACAGTGTACAGTAGCTTTAACCACTGAGAAAAGAACAATTGCGAAATAACCATTCTGTTAATATAGTGCCTGGTTGTGAACATCGTCGGTCAAAAGAGCTACCCCCATTCCCTGCCGTAATTATAGACACCGTAATCATAGTACAACAAGAATTTACTGCCTCTGGCCTTATAAATGAGATACTTCCAACGCTATCACATCATTTATTATATATGACATTGTCACGAGAACACAGAAAACATTATTTTCAGCTGTCTTGCCCGGTAATTCCTGAAAACAAGTTCGTCTCAAGTGTGTTAATTTGAGGGATACCGTACCCTTGGGACCCTAGTAAATTCGGGTTGACGGTTCACATATCAAAACACCCAGCTGTAAAACGGAAGGTCATTTCCCCCTGTTTTTGAAGCAACTTTGCACTTTTGGAAGATGGGGGGGAAATAACATGTGCCGCAACTTATTCGACGGAGTAAAAATGAGCCTGTCTGCGTGAGGTCTAGACCAGACCATACCCTCCAAATTTTACAATATTTTCAACTCACTGTCCGAGACTGCTTTATACAATACATGCAAGTAAATGGAGGATAGGTGATTCAGATACGTCTATAATTTCCGGAAGAATCATGTTACATTGAGAAAATTCTCTAAATTCAAAACAGAAACGCCTTTATACCTGAAAGCGGAAAGAATATCGCTGTAGGGCCTGTGAAAGGTAAAATAGCTGGTTGACCTTTTATGTTAATAAAATGTGACGCAGACGGTTTTATAATCGAGAGTCAGATAATGCAAACCTGCTTTTACAGGTATACATACTCTATAAGTTTCAGCTTATATCGTTATTTCGTTAACATATTTGTAAAAATTATTCATTCTAACGTGAAATTTAGGAAAGAACAGACCCCCTCTTTCCTAAATTCAAAATCCTTTCCTAAATTGGAAATTCGTTTTACTTTGCTTAAAACTCAATTTCACAAAAGGTAGGCTAAGTTTGATTATTTGATCATTTGAATAACCAAATTTGATCATTTGGTTATTTCTGAATTACCAGTGTTATACCTTACCTTTTAGTTTGAATGATTTTGTCTAGACAATACTGTTTCGATTGTTTTTTTTTTTAAGGGGCGGGCATGGCCAGAAACAGGGTAGGAAAAAAGGGGAGCTTGCGGCAAGGGAGTGGGTGTACTAGCGATGTTACGGTAATAGTTGAAAATTTGATCAACTGGGGCCGGGGTGCACCCTCTCGAAAAATGTGAAGCCAAACAAATATTATATAAACAAAATATATTGAAACAATATAATAACATATAATGTTTTTGGTGGTTTATTTGATAAAGGTTGTTTTTCTCGTATACAAGCATTAAAGGATTGGGGCACACCGGCAGCGCCATCATTTGTTTAATTTCTCTATGGTTTAATTCACCACTTTGCCAGGTTCCAGGCCATATAGAATCGAAGCAGGTCGTTTCGTACCCAAGTCGTTTCGTACCCAAGTCGTTTCGTACCCAAGTCGTTTCGTACCCAAGTCGTTTCGTACCCAGGTCGTTTCGTACCCAAGTCGTTTCGTACCCAGTCAATTACGACGTGGAGGGCTGGCACCGGAGACTAAATGGGCGGGCAGGACGTCACACCGTCCCATTCTACAACGTCGTCATGCTCCTGCATGCTGAATCCAGCTACGTTAACGTCCAGCTCAAGCTCGTAAAAGAGTCGAGACTGTGCCGGAACCAGCGGCGGATGTACCGGCAGGTTCAAGGTAAAATCTTCAAGTTGTGGGACGACTACCAAGCCGGCCGCCTCACAACATCGGGACTACTGGCAGCCTGCAAGTACCTGACAGGTCCAGCCCTGTAAGCCACAACAACAAGCCAACAACAAACAAACCGGTCCTTTTCAGGACCACCAATTCTATAAAGAGAGATTGATACCATGCATTAAGTGAAGAATAAAGACGGAAATAAATGTGTTTTTCTCCACAGGTTAAAAAAAAATTATGCAATGCAATTTTTTTTCCCGTTACTGTAAAACAGTGCCAAACTGATCACAAAATTGATCACAAAATTGATCACTGATTGAAAAAATTGGAAATTGAATAACAATCATAATAAAAAGAAATGCAAATAATGCTGGGAATAGATTTTATTACAATTTCACAAATTCAAATTCATTATTGCTTAATCATAAAATTTATGGGAAAATAATTATTTAGTAAATCCAAAATAATCAAGACTTGAAAATTATAGAAAAGGGAAGACAGTGATAAATTTGCAAAAACAAATAATAATAAAAAGAAATGCAAATAATTCTGGGAATAGATTTCATTATTAGATTTTATTTCATGCTGGGAATTGAATTTATTAAATCCAAGCTCAAAAAAACCAAACGAAACAAACCGCAGCGACAACACATTTCCCGTGAACCCATCAACAGTGATTGACAGTCACATTGTTGTTCAATATAAAAGGACTTGGAACCCTTTGTTACTGTGCTATGAAGCCTGGGTACGAAACGACTTGGGTACGAAACGACTTGGGTACGAAACGACTTGGGTACAATACGACTTGGGTACGAAACGACTTGGGTACGAAACGACTTGGGTACGAAACGACCGACATCCTATAGAATACTGCATACATCAGTGCTTCTCTCAGATGTCATGATTATGAGGAGCAAGGGAGGACGCGTTTCCTCCATCCGAGGCCTATTCTCCCTCTTACGGGTTCCCCTCCCACTCGGAATTCGGATCTCTAAGAAATGCATAAAGGCCTGTAAAAAGTTTGCTTCAGACAACGTGCCCCCCTGAAAACCCCGGTGCGCCTTCCCACAAGTTCCCCCTAATAAACCAACCCTAGTTTCGCTACTCCTTATCGCCAATTGACATGTTAATTCTTTTGAATTGAATTGTTGCCCTTCTACGGAGCCCCTAAGGGGCAGGTAAAGAACAAATCGGGGAGGTAAAATAATATTATTTTATTTATTTGTTTCCATCTGTCCCTTAAGGGGCTCTCAGTGCTACGGCGACCTCGGAAATAGTTTTCATATCCCAATAAATTAAATGGCATATCAAGGATTCCGTACAGCTCAATCATTTCGAGTTAACGAAATATTATTTCGAGGTAACGAAATGATTTCGAGGGAACGAAATGATTTCGTGGGAACGAAATATTATTTCGAGGGAACGAAATAATTTATTTCGTTCCCTCGAAGTAAAATATTTCATTCCCACGAAATGTTATTTCGAGGGAACGAAATGTTATTTCGAGGGAACGAAATGTTATTTCGAGGGAACGAAATGATTTCGAGGAAACGAAATAATATTTCGTGGGAACGAAATAATATTTCGAGGGAACGAAATTAATTCGAGGGAACGAAATGTTATTTCGAGGGAACGAAATATTAATTCGAGGGAACGAAATACATTTCCTTTTTTCTTTTTTTTTACCTGTCCTATTTTTTCTTTACCTGTCCCCTTAGGGGCTCCGTACGCTTCAAAGAGTTTACTTGTATAATTATGACTTCGTCGATATTTTGCCAATATAATTTGGTACGCTTTCAGGCCCACTCCGAATGTTCGTTTGTTGATCAGCTGTTGGGAAAACTATAGAAAATATATCAAGCTCATTTTCCCCCATTATGCCACGCGTACCTTATTCGCTTTCAATTATGTCAAAATGTCGTGTCACATCTGGAAGTAATCATACTGCTAACTGGGTTATTATTGTTCATGGAAGTGAGCGTCTCGCATGGAAAGTTATTTTCCCCACAGCTTTTATATTTTCTATAGTTTGCCCAACAGCTGATTTCACAGACCAATTAAAGATATATTCAGTATATTGGCGGTCCAGGGTAGGACCAACGCCCCCTCCCCCCCCCCCGCACACACACACACATACACACACACACACACACACCCACTCTCTCACATATGCCCACTTGTGGGGTACTCCTTTGTTTCGTTCTATTATCCCTGTTTTCGTTCTATTATCCCTTTTCTATTGAATTCCCCTGTGGGGTACCAGGATTTCTAAAGATTCTCTGTGGGGTACCATTGTTCCATTGTGTTTGGTACCCCACAACGAATGGCGTGTAAGAACACACACACACACATTAACGCCCCCTACATACATTCACTACATCTTTGTCTATGATGTAAACTGAGGGGTACCATTGTTCCATTGTGTTTGGTACCCCACAACGAATGGCGTGTAAGAACACACACACACACATTAACGCCCCCTACATACATTCACTACATCTTTGTCTATGATGTAAACTGAGGACCTCCTGATGTTCCCCTCTTTTGTTCCTTCTTTTGTTCCCTTTGCAAACAATAACCGCCAACCAGTGACCCATTGTTATATTTTGTTCTAAGCCCTTGGTTTACGCTATAAACAACCCCAGACGCATCTTCACACTTATACAAAATGGAACTGAAACAAATCTAAAGTTAAAAGGGGAAAATGTGCACAATATTGCTCTGTTTTACGGAATAAACTAAAGTACATGTACTTTGAGCAAACACAAATACAACATCTGAGATTTTGGAATTGTTTGTTTAAGGGTGCCCCACCTCTGAAATTCTGGATCCGTTGCTAATCAGAAAGTGTTGAAAGAGATGTATTAAAGGGAAGTCACAACATTTTGTGTAGTCGCGCATTTTCATTTCAACCACGGACCGCACCTTCCTGTACATTCGACATAACAATTCCGTTTGTCTTTCATTTTGTCTAAGATGAAAGCACTTCAGACAGTATCATTTATCCGTACGATTGATTCTTTTACCAACTTGACGCTAGATAATAACCCTTAAATTTGATAATCTCAGATTATTACATTCACGAATAATTATCTGAAAGGATTACCAATGGTGCACCTTCCCTTGAAGGCTCCTACACTTCTTTCAATCAATTTAAGGCTTATTGAAAAATACTTCGGTCAAGGTTTCATTCCTGATGGTGTCCATGCTGAGGGGCCATCTGGCAAAGGCGGGAAATGCTGACAACGCCTTATGTTTGAGGCGTTGAGCAACGTAATGTTTTTACCACTGGCAACCTCAAGGCCTAGTGTAAGGTTCTGCAAACAAACGTGACCTCAATATAGCCTTCAGAGGAACAAATTCGCAACAAATTGAGCCCAAGTATCTATTAAAAACTCCGGTATAAACTGATTTCAAAAGCTTCCAATCATCCGTAATGACGTACTCTCATTTCAGGAAACAGGAACCATTTTCAAAAATTGCCAGTGTTTTCTGTATAAGAAAATGACTTGGACTCTGCATTGAGCTGAAACTATCACAGGTGTAGGTCTATATATTGATTCAACGTATACAAAATAAGCAGTTTTTACGACATAACCAAAGTGGTACCTTCCCTTTTAATAAACGTTTTTAAAATGTATTTATTTATTTATTTATTTATTTATTTATTTATTTATTTATTTATTTATTTATTTATGTATTTATTTATTTATTTATGCATTTTTGTTATGTAAGACAAGTAGGCCAAGGCCTAAATTCTTTCTTTGTACCTTTTAAATGTAAGGTATAAAATCTTAAGCCCGCTTGTGGGCGAACGAGTGAATGAGTGAGTATAAAATCGGTACTTAAAAAGTAATACAATTAACCTACATTTTGTGGTAAAATTGTTCAGTGTGTAAACATGTAAACATGATGATAATGTTAATCCTACCTGGAAATATTTGTGTCTGAGGTGCTTAGAAATAAATGTTTGTCCTATATTGCACATAAGAATGAATACAATAAAGTGATTGACACAACGTTATGAGCTGAAACTTGCCAACTTAGCCAACGATGTAACTTTCCTGTAAATTCAAGTTTAGACAAATATCCTGCGAGCTTATTCGAGCTTCGATGAATTTGCACTTGCTACGCTAGCCACCGATGTAATTGCAAATGTCATCTTGCCCTTGCCTTGATTGATGCAACAGTGATCTGACGTCATATAAAGCTTCCATTCCTCTGACGTTATTGACAGCGAATCAGGTATCGTATTAAAGATGGCACGGATGCAGACAATATCAAACATTAAGAAACCAACTTGAAGGTTAATATACAAACATTGAAAATTTCTTACCGTATGGAATGATGAAATTAAAGCATGACTGTACTTGACTGCAATGGTGCTGATTAATCAAACTTATACTTGATCTGAATGGAGCGATTCCTTTTTTAAAGGGTCTATGATGTGTGTTTTTGTCTTTATTTATTTGTTGTTGTTATTTTATCAGTTTATATGAATAAAAAAACAATTTTAAGTTTGTTTTGTGTCTTGAATAGATTTTTAAATTTTAATTAAATTTAAAAAAATGTTTCAAATTTTGAACGACGCGAGGTGGCTGTTCGTGACGTACACCTGGGCAGGGAGCCTTATGCTAGGCGGCATGGTCTGGTTCCCAGAGGTGGTACGGGTACCAGTCTAACAATGAGTGCGTCGAGTTGTCACATGTGCTCTACATACAATCATTTCCAACCCCGAGAGAACAAAGCAAACATGGCCGAATCTTCGTCATTTACATCTGAACCCGAAGAATTTGATCAGTCTGGAACAGATTCTCCGGACAGTAGTGAGATTTCAAACGACGATGAGCAGAGAAATGAGGGTCTCGGAATTCAACCGTACATGTATGACCCAGCGATAGACGACGACAATGACAGGTCCCAACCACTGATTTCGCCCGTGTAAGCTTCACATTTGCCGTCTGTAGTGTGCATCACTTGGAAATATATGAAGACTTACACCTTCTTGTAGTGGTGTTGCTGCACCCAGCAGCAACACACCTTGACGGCATTTGCAAAAATACGGTATTTAGAACCAAAAAAAGAAAGACTGTTGACATTAACTTTGTAAAAATTCAATAGTAAAGCACGACACAGAGTGCACGTAAACACCGGCTAGTGCTAAAATCTCCCAGGTCTACGTCACAGATTTTATGTTGATAAGGAAGAATGGGAGGACCGCGGCGCCCCCTCCCCCATTTGGAATTAATTTTTTTAATTGTATACAGTTTAACGGACGCAGAAAAATGGACAAAGGGCAAATATATTCTCCAATAGGCATACTTTATTGTTTACACTGTTAAAACGGTCTATTTTATAGACCCTTTAAATTATATCTTGCATAATTGAATACTGTCATATTGTCACTGTTCAAGATGTTATTTTTTTTGTCAAATAGGTGGCTGATACTATTTTAATTTTTGTTGTCAAAAAGGTGGTTGAATACATTTTGTTATCAATATTCAATACATTTTGTTTTCAATAATGTTGGCGTAGTTCTTAGCTTGAATTTCAGCTTTAAGTTTGATGAATGTCATTCTTTCAATGCAGAATGCCTGCACGCAAAATGGTTGATTTATAATGGTTTTACTGACTACATGGAGAGTAATTATGCCGCAGTCGTGTGCATTTTGTGGCCTCAATTTGACCTGATTCATTTGATAACCCGGAAACATTTTTCAATCAGAACGAACGTGTCTTCAGATTGTCAGTATGCAAGGAATCACAACTACGCTATTCGTCAAATAATCTAACTCGATGTCCTGGTTTCATCCAGATGGTTATATGAATAGGCCTAACAACAAAACATGGCGAATCAGAACCATCGAGTGATATCCATTTCATGATTTTTGTTTACGTTTAGTTGCCATTTACCCCCTCGTATTTGGATGTAGGTGTTTGAAATCACAGTATTTGGAAATGTACGTTCATTTCAAGAAATTTAACTATCCCTGTGAAGCGTTCATCACAAAAGCCAGTGTACTCACGTATTTAAAAAACAACATGAAATGTTTATCTGTGATGAAAGCACTTTAGACAAATTAATTGCTCGGTACCAATTTTACACCAAGTGTAAGCTTAGAAATAATGTTGACACACCCTGATGAAGGACAGTTTGTCACCCCCCCCCCAAAAAAAAAAAAACCTTCACCCACATGGCAAACAGGGCACAAAAGTACCTCAAACTAACCCAAACCAAGACCGTTACGCTTTTAAATGTACCTCCCCTTAAATTCATGTTTTACTGGTGGTTAGGCCTAAGTAGTTTGTGGTGACAACCACTCGATATGAAGTTCTTAAGCTTGGATTGATTGATTGATTGAGCGGTGATTGTATTGCAACATTGAAGGATAATGTTGCCGCAGGCCAGGCCCTGGTCACATCATTGAACATGTGACAAAGTGACAAAACATCTGTTACCTCATCAGTCGTCTGTGTCTGGTCATTTGACAGCAACATTATCTGGCATAAAGTACATGTACAATACACAATATTTGCACATGTTATGTAGGTCTAACAATGGATCCATTTTGTTGCCGAGTCTGTAGAACCCATTATGAAAGTCTTTGTCACTATTCATGTGGGGTTAAAGGTGTCCCACAGTCTATAGATGATATGTGATGCGTATTCACGTGCCTGTTGTTAATGCCACATCTACTGAATTCAGTGATGGCGGATCTTGTTACAAATCATGAATACAAACATAATTCAAAAAATATCGCGGCACCCGTTGCTATATAGAATTCTAACCAGCCAAACGACATCGGGCAAGCTCGGTGGTCGAGAGGTTAAGACGTCTGCACTAGTAAGCAGGAGTTCGTGGGTTCGAATCCCGCACGAGTCGCTTGTGAAGTTTTTTTTACCACAGACACTCGAAAAGCACCGAGTATACAGTGCTATACATAATAAAAAATAATAATGTGTGGACTTATATAGCGCACGTATCCACCAACTAAGTGGTGCTCAAGGCGCATTATATCATTACCCCTGCTCATAAGGCTCACAAGGCTCATAAATCATTCCTGAAACCATCTCAGCTCCCTGGGGAGCATGCAGCTCAATTGCTGCCATTACAGCGCATATAGGGCTAATCAACCAACTCTGCCCTCACAGGTACCCATTTAACCCCTGAGTGAAGAGAAGCAATTATGATTAAGTGTCTTGCTCAAGGACACAAGTGTCACGGCCGGGATTCGAACCCACATTCTGCTGCTAACACCAGAACTTCAGTCCGGTAAGCTAGACCGCTCGGCCACGACACACGTCGGTGTAGGGCAAAATTAAGTCAATTGTTTATCACCCGACGCAAGAATTTCATCAAACTACAAAAAATCCGATTTAAAAAAATAATTAATCAGATGTTTATTGTATTTTTATGATTATGATGATGATTATTATTATCATTTTCATTATTTTGTGGAAGTTCCATCACAATAGATGTTTATGATTTTTAGAAAACGACGAAAAAATTCATGGGTTTAAAAAATCATTGTAAATTTGACCGAAAAACAATTTTTCATGTTTGATACGTGTTCCAAAGTTTAATTTTTAAACCAAGTAAATTTTTAAACAATAATTAAATCGTTAATTTTATTATTTGGAAATTACCAATTGTGTACCTATCCCTTAAAGAAATTTACTTCAGTTAAAATACTTTTTTTTTTTAATACTGCCATGAAGTGTCAGGTAAAACTCCAATGATGCACTATACACGGACGGTTAGATTTGCAGACATTTTCAGACATTTAGTTTGACATCAAATAAAGGAACAAACTTTACAGTTGGCAATTACTAATTACAGTTCGTGGTCAATATGCTTAACCGCATTGAACGAATATACATTAGTACTCATCTAAACTGCTCACTCGTACAGAAGGGGTCACCCAAGCATTTCCAGATTGGGACTATTAGTATTCTCATGGGGAGTTTATGGCACTCTTGTATTTATGCTAATAAAATATCTGAAAAATATTTATAAAATTGAGTTTAAACTAGAAGACGCATGTAGCATAAAATACCGGTATGTATCTACATAAAATTGTATCTACATAGGCCCTTTAAGAATGAATATGCACACACTTTCCAGACATGATTTGAAAATTCATGAACACGACAAAGTGCGCACCAGATGTAAACACGTGTGACATGACATGTCATAGCTCATAATCCATCAATTGCAGTCATTAGTTGGTAATTTCAAACGTACGTCATTATTGGTAATATAGGAACTGTACTATGTTATTTTCACATTGGAAACTACCATCTGTATTATCACTTATCAGATGTCGGCCATGGAGTACTGTAAAGTACTAAATGTACATTTGGCCATGGACAATGTCAATATACAGGCTACCGACTAAATGCGATTCCAGAATTGCACTATTATCTTACATAAGCTATTTTAAGAAGGTGTCAAGCTCGAATCTACCACTGACAGTTCAAATTTATATTTGTCTTTGTTTTATTTATTATTATTATTTTTTTTTTTATGAATACATTAATTCAGAAGCATAGCCTTTCTGAATTTTAGTATTCATTGTTGTGGACGATCTTTATAAGTCCAAAATTAATTTCAAGAATACAAATGCATATAAATGGGAGAGTGTACAATGACAATTCTGGACTACAGTGAAATATTTTGCCGACAGGATACGATCTGCCTACTCCGGCTTTCTCCGTCATTCGTGGTTAAGTAGAAGAGCTGGCCTTTGACTGGGGTTTGTTTCATAAAACGATCACCGTCTTTTTATGCACGCACCAACAGCAGTCAGCCGCACCGGGACGTGTACAGACTGTACGCTCATGATTGTGTATACCATGGATAGTTGCCTATTTTCCTTCAACTGTACTTTTCAGTTATATATCATTTTTTCACAACGATAAATTGTATACTTCACTAAAGGGAGTATACAACTTAAGTAATAACTTGTAACACATAAAAACTTGGTTGTAGGATAGTAATGATATTAATCATCCTGAAAAGTTATTCCGTTTTATATGTTGTGATATATATTCAAGCAATCGTGAATACAGACTAAAATCTGAAATTGCCATTTACACACATGCATACAAAAAATTCAATTAAAAATGTACTGATTTTCTCGTTAAGGACAAAGTTGAAACTTTCACAGGTTGGTTTCTACCTATCTATTCATTCTTATCAAGTATGGATGCATTTACTAGCATTTTACCAATCCTTTCAAATTACTGAACTCGGAGGACCCTACCCTGAAGCGTTGGGCCCTGGACCCTGCTAGTACCCGGAAAGAGCGCACCGACATAAAAAAAAAAATTCAGTTGGCGCCCCTGCGGAGACAGTCCCAAAGGTTCACTAAGAACATTGACCGGGGACGTTCCTATGAATTTTGTCCATGATTGGAGATATCTACAAACTAAATGAATCATTTGGTTAAAGGCAACAACAGCACTATTTTGACTCATGTCGCGTGACATTATATAGGTCTACAGCAAAATTGACTAAATTCCTAAGCGTCCCGTTGTCGTTATGTGGTAATTCTCACTTCGGCTATAAGTTGTGGATTGTTTTTATTTGAGATGTCCAGCTCCATTATGATTGATCATCGGCGATTATAAAAAATATATGGACATCTCGGAAGAATTGCAGAATCGCAAAATGCTTCCTGAAAAAAGGGGAACTTCCATGAAAGCCTCTTACTTTCCTGAAAGAAGGAAACTTCCCCTGACTGCACCGCCGCCGAAGCACCCACCTCATGTTCTACCCAGCCTACGAACCTACCTAAAACACTGCTTGGTTTAAATCTCCTATATGCCTGCACTATTGGTATTTACATGAAACTTACTGGTGTGAAGTTAATTATTGTATCAAACATTTGAAATTATTTCTGTTTGAGGCGCTATCATAGTAGTACAATTAGTCATATTGGAATGAATACGAACAATCTGCATTTCTCTCTAACATTTTGGTTAACAAAGAGAGTATAGCACATCGCCTACAGTTTATTTGTTTCCATTATTACCAACATTGTACATTTCTGTTAATATGTCATTGTTTTCTGTTTCAAATTCTGCTTAGTCAGTTCATACATGAAAAGCCTTAGGATGTGCAGTTACAGGGCTGGGTTTCCCTATATTCCCTAAAGAGGTATTATTGCGATGCCCTTTAGTCTTTTTGGATTTCGAACAAGAATTTGAAGGCTAACAAGATACTTAATCTTACATAAAACACTTAAGTGCCCCAAGGGGGAATATTTTCATGTTTTTACTGGGTTAGCTCAATGTTCAGTCATTCCATTACACTGAACAACACCATCAGCTGGTGACTGTGTCATGTCAGTGACTGAAGTTGGGTTCAATGACGCATCCGTCGATGGATAGAATAGCATCTTGATATAACATTCAAGTATTATATAATTTAAAAGAGCCACTACAGCTGTTTCATGTATCCGGCCTCGTCGGTCAACGTGACGTCACTCATCCCTTGTCCTTGATGTGATAACCCAATTGCGAAACTGGGGTTGATAGTTCAATGGGAAGGGGAACATTTTGGAGGCACCTGGGTTTTCAGTGAAACATTTGACTGAGGAGCACTTTGACTGGTTCATATGCTTTCTAATGATCCGCATTCCGAGCGGACGGGCACCCGGGGTTGGTCAGGTCTGAGGGACCGTCCCCCCCCCCTCCCCCCACCGCCATAGTCACGACGATGTTAAAACAAAAGAGGTTTTATATTTACTTTAAAATACAATTAGGGGTGTATCAAAGTCGAACACACGGACCTTCATTCCATGGCCCAAGACGACAATGCAACAATCCATTGTGTATTATATTGGTATTGGTATTTATTGGAAAAGCCAATCATACATGATTGGCAGCCACATGGCTGAATTATTCATGCTTACAAAAGGTATCATACATTACAAATTATACAACTATTTCAAATATGTAAATGACACAAGCATATATCTAAATAATTAGGAAACTGGGTGTATAATACAAGGTGGTGATATGGGAAAAGATAATGAAACCTGTCATTAAAGTTGATGATGATGATGATGGTGATGATGGTGATGATGGTGATGATGGTGATGATGGTGATGATGGTGATGATGGTGATGATGGTGATGATGGTGGTGATGGTGGTGATGGTGGTGATGGTGGTGATGGTGGTGATGATGGTGATGATGGTGATGATGGTGATGATGGTGATGATGGTGATGATGGTGATGATGGTGATGATGGTGATGATGGTGATGATGGTGATGGTGATGATGGTGATGATGGTGATGATGGTGATGGTGATGATGGTGATGATGGTGATGATGATGATGATGATGATGATGATGATGATGATGATGATGATGATGATGATGAAACAAATGAATAAATCCAATTTAACGATTCTAATAATTACATACATAATTCGTCAATCACCCCCGCCAGCACCCCAGCGATGTGTTCATTGTCTAGTGCACGAATTAAAGCACCAAACTTAAATTTGCTAGAAGCAAACTTAAATTTTCGAGAATGGTATTAAAGTTCGATGTTATCGTCACAATGTTCATTCGTCAATGAAACATTTCCTCCAACACGTCAAGTTGTATTATTTTATATTTTCTGGAAATTGTAATTTCCTCTAAAATATTTAGTTCCTGAAAAGCTTCATCGGAAATGCCACGCTAGACAATATGGCGCCACATATTGCGAATTAATGTGAAAGTATAGGCTCAATTACTAACGGACAAAATGAGTAATCGACGTGAGAGGGAACTAACAAAATACTTCATGTTTAAAGGTAATGTATATAGGATTGGTAGTTCAAAGATAATACAATTGTAGCTGTAACGTGAAACTATATAGCTGAGGATTATCAATCTTCCAAATAAATAGTTTTAGTATGAAGTGCTCTAAATTTTAAGAAACATTTTATCTTTTCCGGTTCGAATTGGGACAGATTACTATTTCCTAAATAAATTCCTCGTTAACTAGAGTGTCTATACGAACACACTGAATGCATTTTGGCAATTTTCTGGTTAACCGCTTAACGTAATTAGCTTAAACTTTCAAATGTTGGCTCTTTAATGTATATATTGATTCAAAGGGAGTAGCCAACGCATACCCTTACGATACATTGCTCATGTTTATTTAAGACGACCCACAAAATAGAATTTATAAAGCGAACGAATTTTGAAAGATTATATCATTAAAACAAAAGTTATGAAATTCAGATATTGGAAACTATAAATAAAAGTGCTATTTCATTCGCGGTTGATTCTGATTGACAGCCGGTCTGGCCAATCGGAAAACTGCCCACTTCATAGGCCCATTACACGCACTATGGTAAATTGTGTGGTCACCTGCAACTTGAGGATTTAACTGCGGGCTCCCGCATTATTTTTTAATTTCAGATTTTAATTAACGGGTACTAATCCGTGACGGATTTTTTCGTTCAATGTCTCAAACAAAACTTAGCTTCCCTAAAGGCACAATATCGACACGATTAGAGTGCCAGTTTGAGATTAACAAAAAAACAGTGTGACTGAAAACAAAACCCCATATAATAAGGTCATATAACCGTTGCTGCTGCAATGAGCCAGTGATTTTCAGACACTGTCTTCATCTTAAACTAGAACACTGATTCCATGCCCTGTTGAAAGTCTGCTCTGATCGTGACGATATTTCCCTTTAACCCCAGAAAAATAGCAAGCCAACATTTTAATCTATTTTTACCGTCAAATCTGCCCAATCACGGGCGATATTATTTTTAAAAGCAGTTTTGGCAAAATTGCCAATGCTATACTTTTCAATCCCCGACTGAAATTTCACACACTATATATGGGCACTACGAAAAGGCTGTTTGTCTCAAGGTAGCAAGTTTCCCCCTGAGAAATGCCACTGCACTTGTAAGCTCCCCTTTGACCTCAAAGGGCCTTACAGTTAATGACGCACCCTATAGTCTCCAGGCCTAAATCTTCGTTTGGTCAAATCTCGCAGGAAAACCCAGTGTGTAGTATACCGGTACATTATGTAGTGATACAACTTCATCAGCGAAGTCAAGTGATTTAGTAATCCACATGTAGGCAGAAAGAACATGTAGGCCTACATGTATATGTGTTCTTGACATTGTTTTCGTCTATCCTCTGTACGCCCATTTTTTGCTTATTTTGCTTATTAAGCAGCAGCATTTCCCAGAGTCCGGCATTCTCCTGAGGACGATCAGAGCACACTGATGGAAACGTCGAGTTGTACCTCCAGTTCTTTTCAGAACTAATTACTACTCAATTGAGAATTTCACATGGTGTCACCGCAATTAGTCTTACTTATCCTCTTCACCATGCAAAGCTACAAGGTTTACTTATTTTGCTTTTACAATTATGTGATCGCCATTTTCATTTACGTCAATGGCACTAAATTTCTAGCTAACCAGGACTAGTAAAAAAATGTTCTTTGACCAACCTATATAAAACTAAATTTATTTTAAGAATTAACTTTTATTAACATATTACCTTTTCCATTAAGATCAATGTGTAGGTTGGTGAAGATCAGTGTAATTATAATATTCCTTTTTCCGTCTTGCATTGGATTGTTAACATTCATATGAAAACAAGCATTAGGGCGACCCTGGACACTCTACTGGTTATTAGCCGGCATGCGGTCAATTTGTTTGACTGACCATGTCAACACTCTGGTGCAAGGGTTTATGGAGTTCTAAAAAGGACACAGGCACATTGCAAGAAGAGTGTTCACGCGTCGCACTATAAGTGGTTTTTTTTTGGTTGTAAGCGTCGTATTAGAATTCACCCGTCGCGTCGCAGTGTTGTCGCGTTGCACTAGAAGTATTCAACGTTGCGTTTTTTGTCTCGTATGAAGAGCCGTATGTGATTAAATTTCGACTTATTAATATATAAGACTAAACTAAATGTTAAATAGCCAAACCATATATGTAATGGCAAAGCCATATTTTTATGTGTAAAGCCATATATTTACGAGCAAAACCAAATATACAAAACCGGCGACCAGATTAGTCGGCAGCTAGCATGCATACTAAAAATGAATTTCGGAATTTATATTCCTTTAAAAAAGTCTTCCACAGCCCAGACATTATTATTTTACAGAAAGGCTTTGCTTCTGAATTAATGTGGTAGTTAACAAAAAATTATTGCAAATTCTTTTACAAATATTTACAAAACCTAGTCTCGATCCCGATACTACCTATATGGAAGGTGAGCCTTTTAACCACTAGACTACCATGCCACTCGAATTTGTCGGTGAATTTATACATTTATAAAATTGTTTTATGCAGAAAAAATATTTCTCAGGCCTATTGGGTTTACTCGTCCCCACTAACCAGGGCCGTAGTGATCGGGGGAGGGGATGTGAGGGTATTTAGAGCCTCAGTTGGCAAATCAAAGGTACTAGAACAAGGGTTGGTCCATAATAAATGTTCAGTCGGCAAACCCAGAGCTATGATTTCAGATTAATTTTGCTCTTCAAAAATGAAGTTCTAACGTCAAGCCACCTACATGTACGTACTATTACGGTAACGTTGGTCAACGTGATCATGATCTTGATGGCCACAGTTGTTTTTCCCTATCGTTCTAGAGAGAAAATCACCGAATGGATCCACTTAAAAATTGTTCGGGTAAATGTTGGTATCATGTACTAAATAGTAATTTAAAAATGTATAATCCACAAGGATCAGTATCACAAAACTCTGTGTGAAATCATAATGCCATGTCCGGAAACTGACGTCGCAACTTTACCTGAACTGTATGTCACAACTTTATTGATAACTACATGTTATGGTCTAAGTATGTGTAAATTTTGAAGGCCCTGTGAACTTTGGAACTACTTTTTTTTGGTTCGACAAGTCTCATCGAGAAGGAGAAGAAAAAAAACTAGAGCTCAAGTGTTTGTTAGAACAAACACACGATGTTCGTGTCAACTTCCGGTTCAATCAAATTATCATCGATGATGTCAATCATATTTTACAAAGGTGTATCATCTTTTACAATAACAATATCAATTTCATATTCGAAAGTCCTATCAATGTTGCTTTAGAATGTGTTGAATATGAACTTCCTGTTGGGACTGGTAGTAAAGGTCAGATCAGGTGATTTCAAAAGTCATGTATATGACACAATCAAACTTCCTCATGATCATCAAAAAATAACGTTAGTACCTGCTTTAGTTCAATATCTGAGATTGGAAAACAATCCCTTTTAAAAAATGCCGCTAGGGGACGCTTTGAACTTTGATGACGTCATCAAACATATTTTTTTAAAGATAAGTTGTCACTAATCACTTTATTCACAGAACTCATATTCAAATTTCCTATGGTTTTTGAGATAGAAAATTATTATTTTTTAAACCCGCCGCCAGAGGGCGCTCTGAAAGGCGATGACGTCATCAGTTACATTTTTGAAAAGTTCACATGTCAATAGTAATTTCGTCCACGAAAGGCACGCCCAAAAACCATATCGTGTTGGCTGCAGACCCTATAAAAGTGCTTTAGAATGTTTTTTGACACATCTTATGGTCTAAGTATTGTGTCAAGTTTGAAGGCCCTGTGAACTCAAAACCGAACAATTTCAAGAGTTGTTCGCGCTGTCGCACGAACACCTAAAAAACCAAACAAAAACTAACAATTTCAAAGAGGTGTTCGCGCTGTCGCACGAACACCTAAATAACTTAGCCCCATACTTAGCCCCAAGTCTCTGGACATATTCCGCGCCGTAGGCCACAGAACTGGGCTCGCAAAAAATAAGAAATTATCTCAAAAATCGAACTTGGAATATCCACCCTAATATTTTACATAAAATAGTCAATGTGCTATTCGGCTGATATTCGTGCTTCATGAAGCACATTAGCTCTGGTTTTTACTTTGTAATACACTGTATTTAGAGAAAGAGAGAGAAATTTAGAGCTGCGGTTTCGGCTGGTTTCGGTCTTTCCGGTCCTAGACGCTTTGAACGAATAGTGATTTTACAATACGATTATACCTGCAGTTTTGAATAGAAGTTACTGACAATACTTTAAGAAACCTTTCTGATTTTTGCTCGCGGCTTATGCCGAAACGTACCTGATCACCATGATGAGTAGTTCAAAATCAAAGAGGAAACGATTTAACCTAGAGTGCCTGGAATGTCGTCGATTGCTACTTTATATGGTGTTCTAAAACGGTCACATGCACATTGAACGAAGAGTGTGTATGCGTCGCATTAGGATTCACGCGTCGCACTAGAAGTGTTGTCGCGTCGCATTAGAAGTGTTGTCGCGTCGCACTAGAAGTGTTGTCGCGTCGCACTAGAAGTGTGTCGCGTCGCACTAGAAGTGTTGTCGCGTCGCACTAGAAGTGTTGTCGCGTCGCACTAGAAGTGTTGTCGCGTCGCACTAGAAGTGTTGTTGCGTCGCACTAGAAGTGTTGTTGCGTCACACTAGAAGTGTGTCGCGTCGCACTAGAAGTGTTGCCGCGTCGCACTAGAAGTGTTGTCGCGTCGCACTAGAAGTGTTGTCGCGTCGCACT
This sequence comes from Zoroaster sp. YZ-2022, assembly GCA_029582265.1. NCBI lineage: Eukaryota > Metazoa > Echinodermata > Asteroidea > Forcipulatida > Zoroasteridae > Zoroaster > Zoroaster sp. YZ-2022. The sequence continues at coordinate 18,913,433 of CM055827.1, forward strand.
AGAAGTGTTATCGCGTCGCACTAGAAGTGTTCACCGTTGCAGTTTTTTCTCGTATGAAGAGCCGTATGTGACTAAATTTTGACTAATTAATATATACGACTAAAATAAATGTAAATCCAGATATTTACCAGAAAAAACAATTATACAAAAGCGGCAACCAGACTGGTTGAATTTTGGGATTTGGGACTAAACATGAATTTTGGGATTTATATTCCTTTAAAAAAGTCCTCCACAGCCCATACATTATTGTTTTCCAGAAAGGTTTTGTTTCTGAATTAGTGTTGTAGTTAACAAAAAATGTTGCTAATCCTGTTACAAATATTTACAACCTCAACCTAGTCTCGATCCCAACTACCTACATGGCTAAACCACAAGACTACCATACCACTCGAATTTGGCGATGAATTAAGTACAGAAAAACCTTTGTAAAATTGTATTTATAAAATAATATTAATATAAATTGTTCAGAAAAATATTGCGCAGGCCTACAGGGTTCAGTCGTCCTCACCGCCCAGGGCCGTAGCGAGCGGGGGCGGGGGGTATGGGGTGTGACACCCCAATAATTGTTCTCAGCCGGCAAATCAAAGGTACTAGAGCAAGGGTTGGTCCATAATAAATTTTCAGTCGGCAACATTTGTATGTTTTATATACCGATGCCTCTTTTCACAACAAACTATTTTAAAGCAGAACCATACCCTAAATTCATGGTCACACAATAATGTAATTATATGGGGGGGGGGGCTAGATGACAGATAATTAAAAGCAAAAAGGACACAAACAGATGATTTTATTTTTATATAAACTTGTTTTCAAGCATCAACCATTATATACTGTTAATTTAAAGGAATATTATGTACATGTACAACACTGTCCCAAATAATTATGTCCCACAAGTTGCATTTTGCGATAATCAAATTTGTTACACAACTAACTGTATTAACTATAGGCAGGAACACATTTATATATGTTATGGAATACATCATTCATCAAATGTTTCGTTTGAAGCCTTTTTGTCTATAATTTCAGTATAAGTATTTTTTCAAAATGATTTTTTAAAGTTCATGAGACAAACATTTCACATAATAAACAACCTGAATGTATTTTCACTATTGCTGAAGCTATTCATATAGGCTGGAGTTATGCATCAACAAAATAATACATAATCCTAACAGAAAAGAAATATATTTTACAACAAAAAAACTTTCTTAGTGGGTAGACATTCACAGGTCAGTAAGTCTGACCAAGTTCCAATTTTTCAGTGTAACTTTGACTTGTGTTACCATAAAATGACTGAGACTCAAGGTTTGAGGAATACGTGTCTGCTATAAAAGTTTAATACATACTTAATACAAAGTTGATGACCAGTTGTAACAGTTGTACTTAAAGAATTGCCAATCATGAAAAATTGTTTTGACATTTATTAATATTTCATTAGTAGTGTTACTTTCCTTCTGTTTCTCTGATTTTTGGATGTTACGAACCTCGAATAGTGACTGGGTTATTTTAATTTCTGATTATTCCTATTATTTTACTTTATTGCATTTTCCACTTTTTTTTTTATTGTTGCTGATTCCTCAGTTAGATCAGATTGCTTACACTTTTATTGTAATCTACTGAATGACAGGTTTTATTATTCATCTCGTTTCCACTTATCATTTTGTTGTAAACCTTGTTGTAAAAAATTAATATTTCCGACTTATTTGTAAATTTATAGCCCACCATTGTTCAGTCACTGTGAGAATTACAAACCCTAAATTCACTATATTACTCGTTACATGTATTCCAGATGAAGACCATCTAGACTTATGCCTCCAGTTTTGCAGTTTTCTTAGTTTCCATATTAATTGTGTTAGTACCGGTCGTTATATCATTAAATTCATTACCAATTTTTACGATACTCTGTGGCAAACGAACAGTATGTACATTGTCTACTCTATTCATGCCATAGTACAGTATCACTTGTTATCATCAGCCAAGGTATGGCCTTGGGTGGTTTGTTTACATTCTGGCAGAGACCTTTGGTCTGCCTAGGGACTTTGTTTTGGTACAGTAGCTCATTAGTATGTTAGGGCTAGCCAGAGATTTAAGTGTTTTGGAATAAGCCACGAATATATAAAACATATCACTGGCTGAAATATCGCGAGATGGCAATTTTAGTTGGCAGAATAAAATCGCCCACCCTGCTTGCTGAGGACCTGGTTGGTGGGGACGAGTGAACCCAACAGGCCTGTGCAATATTTTTCTGCATTAAAGAATTTATATTATTTTATAAATACAATTTTATAAAGGTTCCTTTGTAATTAATTCACCAACAAATTCGAGTGGCATGGCAGTGTACTTGTTAGAAGGCTCACCTTCCATGTAGGGAGTATCGGGATCGAGACTAGGTTTAGGTTGTAAACCTTGTTTTGTTAACTACAACACTAATTCAGAAACAAAACCTTTCTGTAAAACAATAATGTGTGGGCTGTGGAGGACTTTTTTAAAGGAATATAAATCCCAAAATTCATGGTTAGTACCGTATGCATGCTAGCTGCCGACCAGTCTGGTCGCCGCTTTTGTATAATTGGTTTTGCTAGTAAATATATGGATTTACATTTATTTTAGTCGTATATATTAATTAGTCGAAATTTAGTCACATACGGCTCTTCATACGAGAAAAAACCGCAACGGTGAACAACACTTCTAGTGCGACGCGACAACACTTCTAGTGGGAAGCGACAACACTTCTAGTGCGACGCGACACACTTCTTGTGCGACGCGACAACACTTCTAGTGCTACGGGACAACACTTCTAGTGCGACGCGACAACACTTCTAGTGCGACGCGACAACACTTCTAATGCGACGCGACAACACTTCTAGTGCGACGCGTGAATCCTAATGCGACGCTTACACACTCTTCTTGCAATGTGCATGTGGCCGTTTTAGAACACCATAACTTTCCTAACTATAGGTTTGCCGACTGAAAATTTATTATGGACCAACCCTTCTTCTAGTACCTTTGATTTGCCGACCGAGGCTGTAAATGCCGACTGAGAACATATTATTGGGGTGTCACACCCCCTCACATCCCCTCACCCCGCTCGCTACGGCCCTGAGTGAACCATGTAGGTCTGCGCAATGTTTTTCTGCATTAAAGAATTTATATTATTTTATAAATACAATTTTTAAAAGGTTTTTCTGTAATTAATTCACCCGCAAATTCCAGTGGCATGGTAGTCTAGTGGTTAGAAGGCTCACCTTCCAAGTAGGGAGTATTGGGATCGAGACTAGGTTTTGTAAATATTTGTAAAAGAATTTGTAATATTTTTTGTTAACTACCACATTAATTCAGAAACAAAACTTTTCTATATAATAATAATGTCTGGGCTGTGGAGGACTTTTTTAAAGGAATATAAATCCCAACATTCGTTTTTAGTACCGTATGCTACCGTACCGCATGCTAGATGCTGACCAGTCTGGTTGCCAGTTTTGTATAATTGGTTTTGCTAGCAAATAGGCATATGGCTTTGCACATAAAAATATGGCTTTGTCATTAAATATATGGTTTGGCTATTTAACATTTATTTTAGTCTTATATATTAATTAGTCGAAATTTAGACACATGCTTCTACTTCTAGTGCGACGCAACAACACTTCTAGTGCGACGCGATAACCCTTCTAGTGCGACGCGACAATACTTCTAGTGCGACGCAATAACGCTTCTAGTGCGACGCGTGAATTCTAATGCAACGCTTACACATTTCTAGTGCGACGCGTGAACACTCTTCTTGCAATGTGCCTGTGTCCTCTTTAGAACACCATAGGTTTATGATAACCAGATGTCGAACTGCGTGTTGGTTCTCATAACGAGCTATAAATTACCTGATCATGGTCGGGCTGATTATGAGTGCAACTGATACCTGGAAAATCGCGTGCTGCATGATGGGGTATACCAGTTGACCATAACACCCAAGGTAAAATTAGGAACAATTTTTTCAGGCCCTGCTTTCTACAAAATACACACACTTGTAAGTCAAGGACGCCAGGTCATGACATTGGACCATTTTTACTCAGTCCTTCAAATGGACCTCAATACTTTTTCAGAAACATTTACACCAAGCAAATTAAACCCAATGAGCTCGGCAAATGAAATTGGTCACTATTGCATTTCGTGAGGTGCATCCATAATATATACCAAACAAGTGTTACAACCTTCACTCACCAACGCTTCATTTGACCATAGAGACATTTCTCTATGATTTCATTGAACCTCGCCGCATTTACACGTAATTATTTTTCTGCATTTTCCTTATTCTACATCTGAATACTACAGTTTTAATACGGAGTTATAGTAATTGTATATACCTTCGTGTCATGTCGATTTACCAGTATTTTCAGAGTTTGGAGGGGGAACAAACAACAATTTATCGACCACGAAAAACACAAATGAACCGACACAATTTCTTATTACAAGACAATTATAAATGCATGGAATACACAAACTAAATGGGAGTGTGCCTACAATGTCTCACTTACCCAAACTATATATAATGTTTCAACACAGAGAATGTCACCTTCCGAAACACAGTTTACCCAATAGTGTTCACATCATTCTCACAAACCTCATATCAACCCTACATATTTTATTTAACATAGGTCCCCCTATACTCCCTACGGTATGTTTAAATACTATCGAAAACCCAATCATGATCGGGTAACTTAGCTTGTTGACCATAATGAGGACCCACATTCAAATTAGGATAACTTTTTTCAGGCCCTATTGTATTCAAAATACTCACACTTCAAGGACCCCAGGCAGCGGCGTAGCCAGGACTTTTTCAGTGGGGGGGGCATTGCTTTTCAGTGGGGGGGCCCAGGGGGTATGGGTTTTTCCCTTTTCTTTTTCTTTTCTGTTTTTTGGGGCACTATGAGGATTTTTGGGGGGGGGCACGTGCCCCTCCCCCCCCCCGGTCCCCCTCCCCCCCCCCCGGTCCCCCTCCCCCCCCCCGTGGCTACGCCGCTGGTCATGATATTGGACCACTTTTACACAGTCCCTCAAACGAATATAATTATGGACCTCAAATCTTACTTTTTCAGACAAATTTACGGCATACAAATTAAACCTAATGAGGTCGGCAAATGAATTTGGTCACTATTTTATTATTTAGTGACGTACATCCATAATACCAATTGCATAATACCAAGTGTTACAATCATGACTCGCTAACACTTCATTTGTTATTCCTTGTACTATAGTTTTAATACGTAGTTAATGTAGTAATTTTACATACCTTCGTAATCATTTACGTAATGTGTCAATACGATAATTATATTTCGATTTGCCAGTGCAGTATTTGTTTGAGTTTGCGAGGGGGGGCAACAAATTTACCGACTCAACAAACACAAATGTACCGAAAAAATAGCGCAATTATATGGAGTGGGGTGCATTGTATATATACACAAACTGAATAGGAGTGGGCCTACAATTTCCCACTTACCAAAAGTTGAACACCTCAGTCAAAACACTCAACGCCGGGGGAGTCGGTGGGGATAGTCGTGAGAAATGTTGAGGGCAGGGTACGCGTGGACATTTTTCCCACCCCTCATCAATGTGAACATTTTAATAATCACTCAAAGGAGGGGAGGCTACTATTATTCGTGAATTTACCAGGACATTTCTGTTCAGACGTCTCCATGCAGCTCTTCGCAATGTCCATCAACAAGGCCCAGCAATGATAAACCGTTACTCATGAAGTTGCATCCCAAACTCCCTATCAATGTTTCTACAAAGAGAATGCCCAAAAGTGTTCACATCATTCCCACAAACCTCATATCAACCCTACATATTTTATTTCACATAATCATAATATACTTCCTATGTTTACATACTATCAAAAATCCGATCATGATCGGGTATAAACTTAGCCTGTTACCAATGTAGTGCAAGTTTTTAGCTGTTTAAACTACACGCACGTGTTGCATCTCGGTCTTGCTTTCTGGTTCCCGTATGTTCTACAAAGGTGTTATTCAATTGAAAAATAAACCATGTCTATAACTATTATTGTGGGTTATTGTTATATATAGACAATATCCAGGGAGGATGGTCAGTTTAGTTATCATTAGCTTAGACCAGCATACATCACGCAAGTCAGTTTGCACTTGTGCGGTGTGGTATATGCAAGGATCAGGAGACCAAGAAGGTAGTGAATTGCAGGTGCGTAGCGAGCCTTCTTAGTGTGGAGGGCAAAGCCATTTTTGGTCCCCATTTTAAGGTTCAGAAGATTTAAGTTTAAGTAACACTTGTACTGATATGACCTTTCATGGCATCATGTGTAGGCCCTACTCTTCAGTTACGCTGCAGGAATTGTAATGAAAATTAGTAACTAAAATACACAATCACATCCCCGCCCACCCAAGATATCAGCCAGTCACTATAGACTAGAGTCAGATATCAGCCAGTCACTATAAACTAGAGTCAGATGCAAAAGCAAATCATGTTATATACTAATATGGTTCTTTCTTGACAAATCCAATATACAAAGTGATGTTTTACTCATGGTATGGTTACGTTTCAGCATTGGACAACTAAACCGTGAATAAAACATCTCTCTTTATTTGATTTGTCAAGAACGAACATTATTCTGTTTACAAACAATCCAAATGAACTTTATGTAAAAATCCTGTTGGTATATCTTATACATTATGATCACTTTCTTGGTTGTGTTAAAGTATAGGGGCCTAACAGTATATTAACAATATCAAACGTAAATACTAGTACATGTATGTAGCTCAGTATAAAATAATAAGAAGCAGATCACATCGTATAAAAACAAGTACCGAGTATAAATAAATGGTTATTTTTTTCTGTTCCAGTCTGTCTTGTCTTTTGCCAAATGTTTGCCGTCCCCATGTTATCCCTGAAAATTTCTATTTGGAAAAGTTCCCCCCCCCCCTCACTGGCTACGCCACTGGTGAATTGTAATTTATTTGTAATATAATCAATAAAACGGATTTGCATGATTTTTTCCCTTTTCTTTCCGAAAAACATTAATGATCACAGCGTTACGTGAAACTTACTTGGTTTACAAAATATGCTAATGATGGTATCAAACATCCGTTAAAAATGTTTTGTCCGAGGTACTGTCATTTTAGTCAAATTAAATAATTTCCTATACTGTCATCCAAAGACAGAAATTCCACGTTGAAATGAAATCTTAACTATGTGGATGCATTGAAATGTTTATAACTTAACTATCGCCATCAAGAAGAAGCAGCAAATAGACTTCTTCTCTGGGAACCCAAACATGGATCATCAGGTACACGACACAAGACATATGTGCAGGTTCTCCTTGATGACACTGGATTAGAAAACACTTCAGAACTGGCATCCCTAATGGAGGACCGCAGAGTTTGGAAGTCTAGTTATGCTGTTGTCTGCACCCATGATGATAATGATGGTCGACTGCGGTCGAAATGATGATGATAACTTAAACGTTGAAATAACAATGAAATAACGTTGAAATAACAATGAAATAAGCTGGAAATGTTAATTTGTTGGTTATTCATATATCTCTTGAATCTTAGAAATAAAATGGATGCATTTACAAAAAAAAAAAAAAATTAAATTTTGCTTTAACGAATTCCCTGCTGGTAAACATGGTCTAACTTAATTTGCTGTAGGATCTCATGGCCACCTTTAATACATTGCAATTTTGAGTTTAATGTTCATCTTTGGCTGCAAAACTATGAACCTTGGCTTTTAGCAAAACGGCGGTCATTTGCGGCAGCTAAGTGCTTTCATTCGATTAATAGCACAGGCGATGCCGCGACCGATTGGAATGTGCACGTTGAAGGAAACCAAACTCAAGTTTGTGTGTGTGTGTGGGGGTGTGTGTGTGTGTGTGTGTGTTAAGATTCACACCTTGGAACAAACACCCCACCGCGCCCTCCCATGATGAGTCTGGTATAGTAGACCTATGTGATGTAAATTAAATTTCAATAAAGAAGGATCATTGTAATTCAATAAACATTTTATTCCTTGAAGCAATATTTCAAACACACTTGGGAAATAAACCCAGCAGAACAGCGTAATTTCGTGTTTTGTGGGGGTTTATTTATTTGTTTTGATTTTTGCAGACCCTTCTAACATCTTCCATGAGATGATGGTATAATATACCATATATTTATGTAGATCTTTGCCAATTATTTCAGTTTCCCTTGATGCCAAAAACTGTTCGTCGTGTTGTTTATGTAAAGCAGTAGTCCTAAACTAGGACGATGTTTAAATTAGTAATAGTTCACACTCACAGGTCATAATTGACCCGGGAAAGTAATTTTACCATCAACAAAAATTGACCAGAGCTTTATTTAAAGATTTATCTCCCGTGTCTGGGCCAATTTGAGACATCAAAATTCTATTTTGTGGGTGGTCTTTATAGCAAAACACTGCCGATATATCTTTAATTTGGTAATCTCTGCCTCTCAGCATTCGATCAATTTTTTTTTTTTTTTCAATTCAATTCATTTTATTTCCATATCAATACCATTGGTAGCAAACAAAATTATTATAACAAAACGAAAGAAGCAAAATTAATAAGAGAAGTGATAATCATGAATAATATATATACGAGTGGTATGATATGGAGGGGGCTCATATAAAGCAAGCTTGTTAATTATGAGCTCCCTATAACTGGAAGTGAACTGTTCACGTTCTCGAGATCAAGAACGTGAACAGAGCACAAGCGAAAGGTTTTAGGTTGGTACAAGACAAACACGTAAACGCATAAAATAAACAAATGCACAAAATAAGCAAAAGAAAAGGCAGTATCAAATAAATTTTACGGTATAAAAATAGATAAATGTTTTTAGATGACATTTTAAATTACATACATCAGTAATCAACTTGCAGAAATATTTTAAACCAAAAAACTTCATAACAGCATCAAACGCACATGGATAATAAATTCAAACATCTGAACTTACATAAGCCATTGAAATAAAAATTTGATAACATGTACATGCAGGCGCAGGTTAGAAATTATTTTATGAGAGCAAAATAGGAATTAATGATACACGTAATGCCTAAATAAATTGAAATGCATTGAAATGCATGCTATTCAGGAATACAAGAGTATGCTACTATGAACATATCATTAAATAAATTAAGTATAAGTTTATGGATACTTATAGTTATTTAAAATTAATCTCTTAAAATTATATTTAAAAGAATTTAAAGTTTTGTGGTTGGCAAGGGGTGTATTAAGAGAGTTCCATAATTTCGGCCTATTATACTTGATTGATTTCTGGGCAAGATGAGTACGAGTAAATGGTATGTGATAATGAGAGGCTTGACGAGTTGAATAGGAATGAACACATTTGTATTTCTAGAGAAAATGGTAGCAAGACTATATGGAATTTCATTGTGGGCGAGTTGAAACATAAATATGCCAAGGTAGTAATTATAAAGGTCTTTAACTCTTAATATTAAGAAAAGCGGATCGGTATGTGCAATAAAACTAGATTTTGTAATAATACGAAGGGCCTTTTTTTGGAGGAGAAATAATCTATTAAGAATTGTTTGGGCGGCATTTCCCCATGCTAAAATACCATAGTTAATATATGACGAGATTAAAGTAGTATAGAGTGAAAATAGAATATGTTGGGGGAGATATAGCTTGAGCCTATTAATAATACCTATGTTTCTTGAAATGATTTTTACATAAATAGTCTATGTGAATTCTCCAAGATAGCTTATTGTCTATATGTAACCCTAGGAATTTGACACTAACAGTATAAGAGAGGTATTTCGTTTGTATACATGATCTGAGTTAAAGTTTCTATAATTTATGCCCAAGTAACACACTTTGTTTAGTACCACTTCCTATAATGGGATTGTCTAACATCCAGAGTTGTTATTGACAGGATGTGAGATTGTTTCAAATCCCATACGCCCTCCAATCCTACCTTAGAGATCCTACCTACGACTTATGACCTTCACCACAAGGCTATGGTCACCGAACCCGCCTCGGCCGTGTGATGCCAGTTGACAGCTATGCTGACAGTCCACTGTCAACGCTTTGGCAATTGGCAAAACGTGCCTAAGTCATCCGTAACAATCTCTCATCCCAAAATAAATGAACAATTTGTTAAGTCCCACGGCCGGACACATTTCCTTGTTATTGTTAAAGTGACGCGTATATCTTCTTTCAGTCGAATGCAGTAGGGGACCGACGGCTCTCTGCGTGCTATTTTCTTTGGTGAGAAATAAAAATGTTTGTAATCTTAACCCAAATTCTTAGGTTGCCCTAATTACAGCTGCAATTTTACGTAGTCAACTTCGTATGGTTTCTCTGAGTTGACCCTGAATATTTAGCCCAAAACCAGAGCATCCCTCTGAGATTATAATGAAATTTGTTGAAGGCAATTTTTGTAGCAATCCTGATTTAAACTGTTAAGCCAATTCTTTAATCAGGCCTTGTCCACACTTGTAACGGTAGGACGTAACTAGTAATTTACAAGTACCTTATCTTCACCTCATGCTATGGTCCCACAGGAATATTTCGATCTTTCTGTCGAAATATATTTCGATTCTTGGTTTTTTTGTTATTTTTAATAATTTCGTCAAAATCTCGTATAAATATCGACAAAATATCTTTTTTCCGTGAGAAATTTTTTTTGGGTGTATTTTCTCGACAATTTCGATTCATTTTCGATTTTATTTCGACGACTTTCGACTGTTTAGATTGATTTCGATTTTTTTTCGATTAATTTTCGATTTAAAAAAAAAAATTGGGACAAATGTTTCGATTTATTTCGACTGTTACGATTGTTTAGACTATTTAGACATGTTAGATTTATTTCGACTGTTTTTCGAACTTTTAGACTGTTAAGACTATTTCGATTTCATTTTCGACAGTTTCGATAAAATTTCGACAAAATTTCGATAAATTTGATCGAAACTTCATCGAAAAATATTGGTCAGGTTTAATAATTTTCGATTAATGATTTTTTGTTTCGACAAATATCGACAAATATCGACAAATATCGACAGTTTCGATTTTTTTAGACTCTTTAGACTATTTCAACTTTTCTCGAAAATTTTTTGTAAAAAATCAAAAATCTTGACGAAACACGATCGAGAGAGTCGAAATCTCTGTGAGACCATAGCATCAGATTCAGAGGTACACATATCTGTATTGCATATCAACTGACATGTACTTTTACTTCATCTATCAACTCCAAATAAGTCAAACCTACATTAAGTGCAATGGTTTTATACTATATTGTATTTACTTTTGGTTTGAACTCCACAGTTTAAAGACGTGTTTTGAGTTATTATGCTGAATAAGAAATTCCATAAGTCAAGTAGGATATAAGTACCGGTAATTTTGTGTTCACTTAAATGATCGAAAATGTTATAATGAAAGTTCAGTTTTATTTTTGGTCACTCAAAATACAGTGAAATCATAAAACAATGTTAATGATTGAGACTACTGAATAAAAACAATTCGTATCGAAGGTGCATTTTTAGCCAATTTTTATTTTATTTTTGCCCAGCAATTTCTTTTGACGACAATAATTCTTCATCGGGTGTTTCATCAATTTGTGGTGTGTAGCTTACATTAAAACTGATCTATTTCGATTGTGTTTGTTTACATTTAGATTAGATACCGAAAATGACGAGACACAGAATGATTCGGCCAAAGCGAGGCTGGACGCTATCTTGAATCGTCCATGGTTCTTTAATAAAGATGCAGCAGACGAGGCTAGGTAAATATTATTAATGTTATTTGTTGGATTATATTTAATACTTTCTCATAGGCTAAATAGCTGTGATATATAATTGTGGCGTAGTGGTACCCGGTACTTGCCTCGCCTTTTATTTCCGTGACACGGGTTCAAATCCCAACGGGACCTGGACTGACATTGTGGATTGGTACTTGGCTAAGTAGGGTTTTCGGAGGTTTTCGTGATTTCCCACTATTAAACTTGTAAGTTTCGCCAATTCAAAAGTGGACCCTGAAGGAAAACAATGATTATTACTGATCAGGTAACTGGATGAAATGTCAAAGTTGCCCTTCCCTTTAAAGTACCTGGGTACTAATAATTGCTGATGACACCTAACTGTTTTTGTATATATATTTTTTTCGGATCGCGGCGACCCATTTTAAAACTGCCCTAAATGTAAGAAAACAACTCAGAAGTTAATCTTTGTTAAAAGATTGGAACGAATCACATTTTAAAAATATTTTAACATATTTTCATGCGGAACATTTTTAAAGATACAACTATGAAACTGCAAAGATTTTAGGTAATAAATAGTACCACTATTGATCTGAATGATTTTCAGCTGCATTCATTATCAATTTTTACTAAAGTCATAAACAAAACTATTCTAAGTAGTCAACGTGAGCCAAGTAGAGGACTCCAAACCACTCAAGACGTCATCCGTGTTGGAAATTTTTTGTCGAAAAGCTAATGAGGTCATTTCTTGAGAGCATTGCCTTCGCCGCGCAACTCAACATGCTGCCAAGTTTCTGAATAAAAGCATGTTTAACTTAAGTCAATGTTCTGCCCATGTCTCCCTGAATATGACTGGATGTCGGCAATCATTAGGTGCTTCCGATAAGAGTTACAATCAATGTGAGTGTTTCTATACATCCACCTATCACTAGCAATACATCCAATTAGAAAGTATTTTGTTAGTAAAATGACCTAACATGATGACGGAGTTTAAACATTTTAGTCAGAGGTGCGCAGGTATCGAAACCTAAGGCCAAATGAGTGGTTTCTGGTCTCCGCGCGCGCGGCCTCAGACCCGCGTGTCGGCATATTTATTTATTTTTATTTAGTTATTTTTCTGTTTGCTATGAAACGATGTCCAACTGGTATATGAATAAGGTATATGAATGTTTTCCCGATTTGTGAGGCCTCCCTTGGCCACCATACTTTGTATATGGGACATTTGGTCCCCGCGTATACATATATCACGTATTTCCCTGTTGGCAAAAAAATTAATTAATTAATTAAAAAATTGTTTTAAAATAATAATAAAAACAGCGCGTTTTTTTTGTTTTTTTTACTGTCAATCACTCTAAACAAGGCCAATTAGCCACTATAGTGTAAGGGGTTACATAATATGCGATATGTCATCCACCATTTAAGCAAGATTACATTGGTTGATGTTTTTCTTAAACTTAATTAGATCGTAAGTTGGTGGAAAACAATCAGCAGGAAGGTCGTTCCATTGTAATGCTGTTCTAGGGAAGAAGCTATCCAAATGGAACTTACTCTTGATTTTGGGGAGTCGAAGATAGTGAGGGTGTTCACCTGCTTGTTTAGCAAAGCGAGTAACACGAGAAAAATCCCTGCGCTTAAGTACTAGCTCATGTAGCTCAGAAGAACAATCCCCGTAATAATAACGGTAGAACAGTGAAAGGCTGGCTACATTCCTACGATTAACAGAGAAGATATGCTACCGTGCAGTAACCCGGGGAAATGTCACTTTAAATCATTAGCCGAAATTAGATATGATATAAACTTGGTTCCATATAGGGCCTATACAATGGACATTTTGTTTCACTCTAGATAAAAGCTTCGAATGGCTGACCGACTTAAAAGGTTTGACCATCTGTACTGTTTTGTCAGTACAAACTGACTGATATCAAACTGAATGATAAAAATAATAACAATGGATACATTCATGGCATAATATATTTGGACCCCCTGACATACACTGTAAAACAAAACATGTAAATTTACAGGCAACTCTATTTCCAACAATTTGCTGTATTACAATTTTACATAACAAGTGTGTTAAACTGATTTACACAATTTCTGTAAACTCTTAATAATGAAACTGCAGTACGTTTCCATATTTTGTTTGTTTTACCCATTCTGATTCTCTTTATCGGCCCACAAAGCATTATGTCCAAACAAAATATGGAAACGTACTGCAGTTTCATTATTAAGCGTTTACATAAATTGTGTAAATCAGTTTAACACACTTGTTATGTAAAATTGTAATACCGCAAATTGTTGGAAATAGAGTTGCCTGCTTTTTGCTGTAAATTTACATGTTTTCTTTTTTACAGTGTACCGACATATATGCCTTACAAAACACTCACCAGGTAATATGTTCGATGGTCATCTAAAAAACTTGTATTTATTATGATGATAATTATACTATCTAACAGTAAAAATTTACTTAAATTTACTTTACTCATCTATTGTTTTATAGAAAAGACATGAAACAGTACTTCAATCCCTATGACGTCATCACCATGACCTCAGATGACGTCTCCACTGGGCAGCTGAGACGCTTTTATTTGTCGAAGAAACTCAGTGTCAACCTCGTTCCTCCAGGCCTTCATCGACTCTTGCCGAGGCGGTTACTGTATCGTAACCAGCACTTCAAGAAATGTTCCCTGGTTGGTAACAGCGGAGTTCTAAAAAACAGCAGCTGTGGGCACGAGATCGACTCATCTGATTTCATAATTAGGTGTAATTTTGCCACCATAAAGGGTTACGAGAAAGATGTTGGCACGCGGACTGATGTTGCGACCTTTAATCCCAGCATAATAGAAAAATACAAAAGATTATCCAACAAGGAGGAATCTTTAAGATTTGAAAATGACTTGAGAAAGTACAATGGAAAATACGTGTTGTGGGTGCCAGTTTTCAATCGTCAGTATGTTACATTTACAATCAGAACTTTACTGGATTTTTTCGAGAGGCATCTTGGCAACATTAAAAATGTTCAGCTGGCATTTCCAGGGAATGTCCTCCCCGATATATCAGAGTAAGTATCGTGGATTATAATGTATAGACCTATGTCGTGTTGTTAGTGTTGCTAACAATATGTAGATGGTAATCTGCCACAGATGTGTATTCAGGGTCTCGTAGGGGAAGGGTACACGACAAAACAGTCATTGGGAACACTACCAGAAAAAAGGGAGTAAAATTTCAGCTATGCGAATACATGGGAGAAAACACTACCCCTTGCCCCGCCCCAGATCCGCTAATGCCCTGCCAATGTGTTCTCTGCATGGTTCATTTACTTTTGAAGATTCTACACAATGGAATGGCTGACAGAGACAAGTTTGCAGAAACACTCAAATGAACTTTGTTTCTTCTGATCTGGATTCTCATAAATATTGAACTATTTGTATTGTAATTCTCTATCACCACTTTATCTGTTGCCTTGTTTAAATTAAAGAAATTGTGTTCACCCCCATGTCCGAAGTAGAACAGCCACTTTAATGTGAACCTTAGTTTCAGGAATAGATTAGTACGTTCCAGCTGCAAACAACCAACCTGTGAGAGTTTGAGCTATCAGCCCTCACGTTTGAAAGAAAATTGGAAAATTCGTTTTGTTTTTAATTTGCATTTTTCATCTACACAGTAGTTAACAGAGGACGGTTCTCATTTCCAGAGTGGACAGTATTGAATTTTAGTCTCGGTACCAAGTCGTACATTTGAACTTAAAGCAATGGGCAATAATTTAACTTTTTTTGAAAATGACAGCACATCCGACAAACGTATTTGTAGGGAAGATTGATTCCACTATCAGCTTTTTTCTGAGTAAGTTTACATTATAATTAGATAGTTTGGTTATATTGGAATTACCCATTATATCTTACCATAAAACAAGATTTTTCTTCGTCTTGTTCATCTGTAGTTACTGGGCATCAAAAGGGGTTGATGAAGAGCGGATAAGCACTGGTCTGCTGATGTACAACTTGGCTAGCGCCCTCTGCGACGAGATCCACATGTATGGGTTTTACCCTTTCCCAGAATTCAAAGGGAAACCCATACCATATCACTACGATCACCCTTCAGACCGGGTCGGCAAGAAGTACGACTATGGCTACCAACGCTTCCACGAGCTTCCGGACGAATTTGTGTATCTAAAGAAACTGCACACCCTCGGGGTTGTAAACCTGCATGTTGGGGAGTGTCCTAATGCACATTCATAGAAAAACGAAGCGAGAGCTTTATTGTGAATGTCCAAATCCCCCAGTCTTTTTCCCTTTCTTTTTTCCCGCTTTTATTTTTGTGCGCAGCATTGTGAATTTGACCATAGCTTTTCCAAGGACGAACTAGGATAATTTTAACTTATAAAACAAACACTTTTTCTTTCTTATTTTCACAAGAAGAGATTAATTCTACCCACTCGCAAGGATAAAAGAAATACCGGTACGCCTCCTGCACAAACCGTCTTTTGTTAGAAGACTTAATTTCGAAAGAGCGAGTTAATATGTACCGGTATGCATAGTTCTCTGGATCTTTTGATTTTTTTTTTTTTTTGGCTGGTTAGCTATCTCATTAACCTTTTTTCAAACTTTAAATAATTGAATTGAGTAACTGTTGTCTGTATTTTTTAAGTATATAACAACATTACATTACATTGATTTCAACTCGTGCAATAGTTGCAAAGCATTACACAAAATACTGCATTAATAGGCTACTTAATGATATAGGCCCTACCTCCATTTCATTTTCTGTAAGTTCAACTTTATATCTGAATCAACTTAAAATTGCTGCATGGCGTTAGTCCAAATGTATACCAAAATAATAAATTATTTAAACTTTAAATCATAATTATGCATGTGTAAACAGTACTCTTTGCTGTATAAATTAATTTACATAACATACGCAAATGTTCACAGATGTTGAATAAATTTTGATCTCGAATACTTCAAAGGGATAGTATCGTCACGATCAGCAGACAAGGCATGGAATGGGTGTCCTAGTTTAAGATGAACACAGTGACTGAAAAATAATGGCTCATTTATGCAGCAGCAACGGTAATATGACCTTATCATGTAGGGTATTATTCTCACTCAGTCACTGAGTTGATCTAAAACCAGCACTCCGATTCCATGCCCTGTTGATCGTCACGATATTGTCCCTTTAAAGTGGAACTCAAGTGTTCTGCATGGTTGTACCATTGCTATCACGGTAAATCTTGTTGATAAGTGCAGAAATTAAATAAGATGACTGCAATATTGGTATTCTCCATATAAAGATTCTGTGAGTCCTTATCGTTATGGCCTGAAAACGCACAAAAAGCCCAGCTGGCCTGATTCGGTATAGTATTTAATGAAATGTCAAATTTGAAACGTATATCACCAATTACAAGAAAAATAGAAGCAAAAAAATGCCGCTAAAAATAATAGCGAATCAGGGAATCGCCATCTTTAGGAGAAAATATATGGCAAATGTAGCGAAAACGAAGCTAGTATTTTTGTTAATTACTTAACATTTGTAAAAACATGTTTATGTTACATTATACAGTACCTTAAAAAGGCTGGGCAATATATTTTGTATGATACAAAATGATATAGCCACGCCCACTCCAAGATTATTCTAGTATATATCCTGAAGAAGTTAACACCATTAATTAATTATCTTGGGCAACCTTGTCCCCATGGTCTAAATTGTATGTGTGTGCAGGGGCGTAAATATAGACAGTGCGGCTGCACTGGGGCCCGTGGGGTGGTAGGGCCCGTAGAGAGAGCAGGCCATTCGACATTGTGTTGCAGAGAACGGGCCCCTGCACGCACTTCGAATCACCACCTTGGAAGTACGTCTGTGTTCAAAGAAGAACTGACTTAAAATTTAAGAGATGCCATTTGCTATATATGTCCTCGAAAAGGCAAACCCATGTCAGTCATGGTTTTCATTTTTTGGGGTAGTGCGGTAGTCTGTAGAAATCTACAACAAAAATAATATGCTTATTCTACATAAACTATAAGTTAGGTCGCCGCCGAGCGCCTGTTTCATTGTGTAGCCTAGATGTGTTTTTCAGATGTGGGTAAAGCCGCTGCGGGTGCAAACCAAACCATGCATTTCATATAGTTGGTTGATTAGTTGTTGACTTGATTGACCGTCTGGTTACGTTAGCGTGTCAGAGCGCTATCCATGGTTCTGATAGCGCAATAGCCTAAGTAACTAATTCGACTGTAAAATCCAACACATTGCTGGTAAAATATATAGGCCTACGCTTTGATGCGTGTGTGTGTGTGTGTGTGTGTGCGTGTGTGAGCGCAT
Source organism: Zoroaster sp. YZ-2022 (assembly GCA_029582265.1). NCBI lineage: Eukaryota > Metazoa > Echinodermata > Asteroidea > Forcipulatida > Zoroasteridae > Zoroaster > Zoroaster sp. YZ-2022. The sequence goes on from CM055827.1 coordinate 18,931,471, forward strand.
TCAAACCGGGGACGTATAACAAAAGGGACAATGGTCCCCGGTTGCTCTCACAATGGAGAACAATCCGTCCCCGTATTTTTGGACAAAGGAATTTGACAAAGGAAGTCCCCGAATGCCGGTGTTTACACGTGTGTGTGTGTGTGTGTGTGTGTGTACGTGTTTATGGTGTAAACCGAGGACATATAACAAAAGAGAACAATATGTCCTAGGTTTGCGCAAGTGTCCTCGGTATGTAAATGTGTACAAATCTAATGGGAGAAGCCTCAAAAAGTTAAAGTCCAACAACAAAGGGAACAAAAGAGGTGAACAATAGGATGTCAAACGGTGTCCTCGGTTTACACCATACACAAGACTGTGTGTGTGTGTGTGTGTGTGTGTATATATATATATATATATATATATATATATATATATATATATATATATATGTATATATATATGTATATATATATGTATATATATATATATATATATATATATATATATATATATATATATATATATATATATATATAAACGGGTAGCGAGCAAAGAAAAATTGGCTGACGCCGGACTCGAACCCGCGACCTCTCGATTACCGTACGAGCGCTCTACCAACTGAGCTAACCAGCAACTATGTTGGTGGGCGGTCCACTTATGCCAATTATCTATTGCTCTATGGGGCCAGGCCAAACCATATCTGCCGAGTAGCCAGGGATCAAGCCCCGGTCAGATGCAGACAACCTGGGTAACGGCAGTAGCGGGAAACCAAGGTTGGATTGTTTTATAGTTTGAGGGACATTTCGGTATCCCCCATATCCATGCTGAGACTTCCGCACGAACTGCACTGTATAGTAAATGCGTCATACAAACTTTTAAGCGGGTCACATCCCCAGCCATTACTTTTCTCATTGTAATCCATCATTTTGGACATTGCCAGGCTCAGAGAAAACTGGGGTTGAATGTCCATGGGTTTTCAATCAAGATGGCATCCTTGTCGAAAGTAGGGCGTATTTCCGACTCAAAATACGTGGCCCTCGATGGGTTACCATTATTGATGCAACGTGCGGGTTTGCACCTTTACTTCTGGATCCAGCTACATCACACTTAACGAACAGTATAGCAGATTTGTACTACTGTATTAATTATTTTATCCTGCAAAAACTGAGGTGTTAAAATAACTCCAGTGGTGTCAACTTTATTCATCCATGGTGTTTATATTGTGCGAGTTGCCTAATATAAACACCAATGGTGTAGTTTTAACACAGTTTTTGCAGTGTATCTGTTGAGGAATGATTTTTCCTTCACGATCAAGAACTCCATTTTCCAAGTTGTATTAAACGGGTCTTTCTCCTGACATGCAAAAAAATAAAATAAAAATACACCAGCGGTGTTCTTTGAGGCATCTCACCCAAATTAGACAATCATGGAAACAAATAGTATACATCAGGAGTACGGTTTATATAAAGCCTATGCACTGACGTCACAAACTGAAGGGCGCCCTCAGACACGCATACGCATCGTGCATGCATGTCTTTATCCTATCAAGGATAGAGACAGGCACCCGGCGTACCATTCAAGGGATTTCATTGGATACGTTGTGCCGATGATCTGACTTCACACTTCGAGGCTCGCGCGCTAGACTGGTCTTTATCTGTTCCACTATAATAGCTACCAATAAAGGTCAAAGTTGAGTCTCCCCCAAACTGAGTGGCCGGTATCTGGCGTAGTTCACGAGCCTCGAAGCGTGACGTCAGATCTTCAGGCTAACAAGAATGGCTTTTTTGCCAGTCAGGGAGGGAATCCTTCAGTTTGAGAAATGCATAAGGTATAGTAATGGTGATGTCACTTTACTAAAATTAATCCTCTGTCGTCAATGTAATACCGAAAACAAATGGTAACTATTTTGTTTCAAGGCCTGTATGTATTATGAAATAAAGTTTTGCATCGACAAATATGTTAAAAAAAAAAAAAATTCTTGTTTTTCATCCTCAGACCTGAAGGTGGATAGGGGCTCATTTCCCCCACCGGCCCTCCATAAATTCTGTAATCTTCAGCCGATTTCCATGAAACTTAGTAGGTAAACAAGATCTATCGGAGGAAGTTTTACAAACCTCCATAAGTCACCAGATTTTGGAAAATCTTCCTCATTTTTGGAAAAAACACTATTTTACCCTATAAAATCCTTCATTTTCATCCATTGGCCATGAAACTTGGATCAGAGATTGTCTGGGTAATTTTGTACAAAAAACTCTTTTTTTCAATTTTGTTTTCGAAAGTACAATATAGGCAGATACAATCACTTTTTATGTCGTAAATTCAAAATTGAGGAAAATCATTAACGTAATGGCGGCCATATTAGATTCCCAAAAAACATCCCACATCACACTATGGTTATAGCGCCTTCTAGCGGCAGTCTAAGTGACGTCACATTGTTGCTTATTCAGAAGACAACATTTGTACCAAATTTCATGGCAAACAGATTAAGGAAGTTATGGGGAAAATACTATTTTTGACCGAAAAGGAGGCAAAATTACAAAAATGGGTATAGCGCCGCTAACGGTGACCTATGAAAGTTTTCATGGCCTCAAGGGAAATTTCCACAGGGACTGTACACGTTGGTATGATTACGTGACGACGTAGTGTTTGTACAGAGCGCAAGCTACAGGGTTTTGTACACATGGGTTGAATCGTTTGAGAATCGTTGCACACATTTAACCCTAATTTTAATGGAAGGGCATTAACTTGATTTGTTACATCCTTTGCATTTATCCACATACAAATTGTCTCAAACGTCTAGGGGATCAAACAATGAAATTTTTGTTTACAATGATTACAGTTCATGCGTTTAACTCAGTGTCCCAATAATTATCAATATACATGTAGCCGAAACCCCTGTGTTCGTTTTCATCGAACACTCCGTTGAAATTTGGTACTATTGTAGTAATATCTGCACAGATAATACTGCAAACAATAATGTCAATTTCGAACAATAACAAACACCTCATCAGTCTCCTGCCACCCACTGTCCCCAAAAAATTCCCACTCACAGTCTCATCTACCCACCCGTCTGTCGATCAGGTCTTGCCTAAAATTACGTTTGGACTAGTTAGTACTACTTGGACGCCTAAGGAACACACAATGTAACTTTTGTATACAATGACTACAATGAATGCGCATTTTCAGCTTAATTCAATATATCAATTTTCTTAACACTAAACAAAGAACTTGGGACATCAGTGCCCAATATTATCAATACATCTGAAACCCATGTCAGCGTTTTCATCAAAAGCTTAACCTCTAGTTTATTTTGGTTGTATTATTATTTGTTTTAAACGACTTTTTCCCATAGGGGTATGAACGTTTGCCTGATTTGCGCGACCTCTCTTAGCTACCATTAGTGTATGGACAATTTTGTCTGGTTCCAATAACCGTCTCGTATTTCAATTCACTGGCTGGCACCAAAAAAAAAGTTTCAGCTCATTACATTGTGAAATACTCGAGAAAAAAGTTGAAAATGAATTAAGATTACCTCAGGGCTTGACGGAGCCAGAGTGTGTATCAGACCGCACTAGCTAGACAAGCCAATGGTCAATCGACGCACTGCACCATTGGTTCAACGAACGAGGCACTGGACTGTCGCAACAAGTCATAGTTCGGTCTATCGCACTGTCATAGATCGAATCACACTAAAGATATTATTCGGAACCGCACTTCTGCCGAGAGAAGGAAATCTGGGGTTTATATAGGAATCTGGGGCCTAGGAATGAATAAAACATTAGCCTAGTTTAGCGTCTTAGCCAATGAGAAGCTTGCTTTCCCCGTCTAAGGGTAGAAACTTGTGCAAAATCAGGTTATACAACAGGTCCTCGTTCCATATAAGGAAAGGTATTTGACGAAAGTAAAGTGAGTGACAACTTAAAGTAAAGTGAGTGACAACTTAAAAAGAAGGGCATGTTCAATGGGGTAATGCTTACCGGGGATGCTAAGCTATTGCATAATAATAATGTAATAATAATGTATAGATTTATATAGCGCACGTATCCACCAACTAAGTGGCGCTCAAGGCGCATTATATTATTATCCCTGCTCATAAGGCTCATAAGGCTCATAAATCATTCCTGAAACCATCTCAGCTCCCTGGGGAGTATACAGCTCAATTGCTGCCATTTCTAGCGCATATAGAGCAAACCATCTCTGCCTTCACAGGTACCCATTTAACCCCTGGGTGGAGAGAAGCAATTATGGTTAAGTGTCTTGCTCAAGGACACAGGTGTCACGGCCGGGGCTCGAACCCACACTCTGCTGCTGGCAACACCAGAACTTGAGTTCAGTGCGCTAGACCGCACGACAATCCACTTTACGTGCATTATACAACACACGGGACCTACGGCTTTACGTCCCATCCGAAGGACGAAGCAATTATGGTTAAGTACCTTGCTCAAGGACACAAGTGTCACGACCGGGGCTCGAACCCACACCCTGCTGCTGGCAACACCAGAACTTGAGTTCGGTGCGCTAGACCGCTCGGCCACGACACTCCATGTGGGGGGAGCGGTTGTGCATGGGAGCAAGACACACGGACCAAGGCCTGTGACGGAGCGGGTCAGTCACGGTGACTGTTTGGCTGTGCTTCACCCACGAACCGTGTTCGGTGTGTAGACCAAAGGACGGGCTCCAAGCCACATGGTGGGAGGGCGTGGCACGCACGCAAGGTTCGCGCTGGTGTTGCATTATGCATTGCGTTGGCACTGGATATGCAGGAGCATATGTAAGGATTGCATATTCATAGCGGACAATCGAGGGTCCGGTACGCCATGTAAAACAAACCCTGGGAATTAGAGAAATAGAAATTGCATCATAAGCAAAATATTTAACAGTGAAAGGAGTGAAATAGAGGGCGCTAATATTATCAAAAGCAAATGGTAAGATTCGTAACAATCAAGAGAGATCTGCTGAAACCAATGTGTGAAAGTTTTAGCTCATTTCATTTTGTCATTAACGAGAAAATAATGAAAATGCATGTGTTATATTCATTCCTATGTAGATCATGGCCGTGATCCATTTAAATTTGTGTTATACATTTCACATTTTTCGAATAAATTACAGCATACGCCCTCAACCAGTGGCGTAGCGAAGGCATTTTCGTTGGGGGTGTGGGGCCAATTTGCCGACTGACATCAGAGTTGGGGGCGCATTTTTGTTTTTGCTTGTAAATTTACCGACACAACTCATGACCAATGACCAGACAAATTTACTTGGTTTCCCCCCCCCCCCCAAAAATGGACATAACAAACGACTTATAACAAACAAATATACTTAGAAACATGATATATTTGCAGTCGGCAAACCCATACCTCAAGGTTTGCCGAGTGAAAATTTAGTCTGGATCAACCCTTGTTCTCGTACCTTTGATGCTTTATTTGCCGATTGAGGCTCTAAATGCCGACTGAGAAAAATTATTGGGGGGTGTCACCCCCACCCCCCCCCCCCCCCCGCTCGCTACGGCCCTGCCGTCAACAGCTTATGCTCAGTGCGGATACGTTAGTACAACGCACAACGCACTCTCTACAAACGCTCGGTGGCTGACAGGTGAAACTGTCGGCAGACTGCCGTCGATCGGCCGACTGCATGCAGTAGTTAGTGTACAACTTCGCCTGTGTAATTGTCAAGGTTTTACGGTTATGTTTTGTACTTATTGTGCAGAATCTATGTTTGAGGTGTTACAAAACAATTAATATTTATTGCGTTTCACTTATTGTTTGAAACTGATCGTCTCGCCACAGGAATATATAACGTTCAAGGGATCACCTCGAGACAATTATAAGTTATCCCACAAGCGCAAGTGTAACACGGACAAATATAGCGCTTCTGTGTCCCATATGCCACGAGGCAGACAGGTTTATCCAACTGCTGTCGACCAATCAGAATCGAGGATTCAAGCAAACTGGAGGATTAACAGTTTTTATATCAATGGGATTTCATAAAGAGCGCGGTAGAATTACCTCAGCTAGTTCAGTGTGGGCTTACACTCTGCTGATGACAGTCACATTTGAAAGAGAAATTACACCGTGACAAAAAAGTTTCCAAGTCTGTATTGCCATCATGAACCGTAAACATATTGTTCTACTTGTCCTTTTTATTTGGGGTCAAACAGTTTCTTCTGATTTAACTCGAAAACAGAAGAAGACCATTCTCAATTTTCACAATGATTTCCGAAGCAGAGCATCTCCACAGGCTTCTAATATGATGAAACTGGTAAGTTGAGTACAACTTATAGTATCATATGGTATAAACACGAGTATTAATAAATATCTTAGATTTGTGGAAACAAACCTGTTTTTGTTTTTGTTTTTGTTTTTTGTTTAGCAGGCACCTACCAAATGTTGTTGGGCCACCCAGCACCAACATATCATAATACATTAATATACATTAGTTAATGGAAACTCCTCGAGTTCCTGAGCCCCCGAGCACCCTCCCCCCCCCCCCCCCTTGGTCAAGCAAGTAGCCAGAAATTTGCCAAGTGAAGGACGGCAGAAAAGAATTTTGGAAAAAAGTAGACCCCGGACAACTTTTTCGCCTGGGAAAATATTTTGATTGAGGTGTGACCTCAACAATCCCCCAACCCCTTTTAAAAGTAAAAATTGAGTCAAATATTACGCTGTGGGGCAAATTTGTATTTATTTATTATTTTTTTTAAACCAAGGGGCGACTGCCCCCCGTCCCCTTTGCTATGTGCCTTCCTTGATTGTGCCACTGACCACGGAGGTGGGGAGTTCGCATATACAGTCACGTAAAATAGAAATGTTCCAATGAAATAGACAATTGCAGTAAATTATAGCTAACATCGCAAAACAAAATCACGGACGATACCGGTACATCTGTTATAATTGGTTTTGCCTTATCAGGAGTGGGACAATAATTTAGCCAGAGTAGCACAAGACTGGGCAGACACCTGCGCATTTGGTCACAACGGCGTGTCGTCTACTAACCGATGGGATTGGGTCGGGGAGAATATTGCGTTCAGCTCTGAGACGAACATCCAAAACATGATAAAGATGTGGGAACTCGAGAAGGAGATTTACCAGTACAGCTCTAACAACTGTAGGCCCGTCCCTAGGAACAAACTGCTGTCAACGTGTGGTCACTACACACAGGTAGGAAAATGCAAATTGTATAGCCCTCTTGAGAGACAACTACTCGCAAACGAGAATGTAATTAACATTTTGGCAACATGGAACTTACTGCTGGTAATAAACTTGGAATATATGCTTGTATACGAACAATCGTTCCAGCATGTTTTAACAAATAATTAACAAAATTGTTGTTACTTTTTACAATCCGCCATCTTGAAATGAAGCGGAACCAATGACAAACTTCGGTTGACGTTTGGTAAGAATAATGACGTCATTACAGCACAACCGAACTCGCGAAATGGCTTAACCAATGACTGCAGCCCAAACGTGTTTCTGGTTAGGGTCGCGAAAACGCGCCCCTAGTCCCACGCGCCCAATTGTTCGCCACACTGATGGGTCGCCTGCGTCTAGTTAAAATTGCGTCTAGTTCTCTACGAACTAGTTTCGCGTGGAAACGCCTATCCCATGATGCTCCACGGCAGGCCGGGCCGCGTTTTTTTTTTTTACACCGCAGCGACGGGTTTTGTGCGCATTTCGCCCTTGTGTCAAGACTATGAACCCATTCAGCACGCATGCGCGCGAAGGGAATTTCGACACGCAAAAAAAACCTACCATCAACGGAGAGGGAATGGCTCCATGAGTTCCACTGCAGAGCGCCATGGTCGACTGCAGCTTGGAGTTTTCTATCGTCGCGCGCCTAGGGTTTCGTAGTCTCTCTCTCAAGACCGGAATTGGCACTTTTACTGCACAAAACCCGTCGCTGCGGTGTAAAAAAAAAATACGCGGCCGGGCCGGGGAGCGAGCAAAACCCGGTGCGTGCGAGCATTTGGAGTACGATGCTGTGGTATGGATTATAGGAGGTTGGCACACTTCATGTTTTAGGTGATAGACTATCTTTCAAAATTCGTTCGCTTTATAAATTATATTGTGTGGGTCGTCTTAGCCAAACACGGGTGATATATTTTTAATGAACAAAATGGGGAAGAAGTTAATAAGTAACTCAAAGAAGCTTTCATAACGAACATAGTTTTCTAACAGTGCTGCAGTTAATCACTCGTCTCAAGTCATTGCGCTACACCGATAAGACTTGACTTAATTCGATACACGATTAGCCCTCAAAGACCTGTGACCTCGAACGTGATGTTATGATCAAAAATAATTTTAAAGGAAGCATACAATTTGAATTTACCCAAGTTGTATATATCTGAGTGACTCGCTGCATGACTTGACATGAGCTTCAGAATTCAATGACTCGTAACGCCACTTATAATTATAGTAAACAACAGCACCTTCTTCCATGAGTTAAACATTGAAATGAATGCACACAACAATAAACTGCTATGATTTATCTTAAATGTATTCAGATGGTTTGGGCCGACACAAGGTACGTTGGGTGCGGCTTCAAAGCAGGCTGCCCGCAGGGGCCCCCAAATCGCCTAGTCTGTAACTATGGAGAGGGGTAAGTTTATATATTAGTATATCTCTACTGATAGTAAGGGTGACAATAAGGGGACATGAGGCTGGCAGACGCGTGTAGCCATTTACGCTGTTAGCGATGGTCACCTAAATAGTCAGGAGTGGATTATAGAAGAATGATAGGGGCTTCACGAAGCAGTGTTGAAAATTCTTTCAGAGTTGCATCTATTCTAACGTGAAAATTAGGAAAGGGTACTGGAAACTATTTCACTTTCCTTGTATAACGGCACGTCAGACAAAAACAACTTTTTGGGAAGATTGATAACATCATAAGATTTACGCCAAGAAAGTTTAACATACAATTCGACTATTTAGGTTATTTTGTTACCTTACCTCTAAGTCGCAATTGTGTCCAGAGATGGGGATGTGAAGGAGATCACCCCATCCCCTTTATATGGTGGCCCACAAAAACAAATAATTGAACAAATTCCTCTGTAACATTATTATTGCACATTTGAATTTGTTAAGGAACCATCGTTTTCAAATAGATTCCCAAAATTTCTAAACAATTCAAAAATCTCACAAATTGTCATTTTAAATTCCAATGTCAAAACAATTTGAAACATTTTGGAAAAACGAGATGACATTCATGAGCGCCGTTAGAAGTTATACATTTTGAATCAACTTATTCCTCCCCCCACCCCCTGCCCCCAAACACAAACACAGCTAACCACTGGTGTCCATTGTTTTATGGATTGTTAGTGATATACCTTCATGGTTTTCTCGGCAGGGGCAATATTCGTGGCATGAAGCCCTACAGAACTGGACGAAAGTGTAGCTCTTGCCCAAATGGGTACAAAGGCTGCAGTTACGGGTTATGCAGTAAGTATACAAAACTAAAGTGTGCGTTATATTGTAAAGCCTATGTGACAAGATCTTGGGCGCTGTAGTGCTGAAGCAAAAACTGGGAATCATCTCAGAAGCAAATTGGTTAAAACAACCAACCAATATGTGTCCAACCGATTGTATTGGTCAATTTAGACAATACATCGGTTAACAGGGTCACTACTTGTGTTAGATTCCTGGTAAATCTAATCAACAGCAATTATTATTGGTTAATCAACCAAAATCTTGATTCAAAATGACCAATGATTACCATTGATTGGACAAAATTTACCAATTGATTGGTCGTTTTAAATAATCTGTTTAAATGTTCAGTTTAATATAACTGGTCATAAAAGTGGCGGCTTACCGTTGTGAAAATGCACAAACAAATAATAAGAAAGGGGATTTCAAATAAAGAATACATCATACAAACAATACAAAAGACGCGATTCTAAGTAGTAGTCTTTGACTACCAAGCCTTGCATTATTGAACCAAACCCAGTGTAATATCGTAGCATGGGATGCTCATAATATTGCCATCTGCCCATTATCACCAATGGTCCAGTCCCAGACATAGTGAGCTGACTATATACACACCTTCTATACAACAAACAAGGCCTTGTTCGTAAACAACTAATTGGATACTGATCTAATTGCATAAAATTAAAAACCGTACTGATCGATGTCTACTTGAGACTTGCGACTTTTTAATAATATCTTTTTGGTAATGAAACCAGCGTTTTCTCAAAAGCGCCTATAACACCGTAGCTGGTAAGCCTGAAGAAATTAATTGTTGAGAGACGACGATAAAGTACTTTACTGTTCACTATAGATGTGAGAAGAAAACCCAAAAATAATACACTAGGTAAACCCACATGTCATCACGGGTCTGAGTGGGATTCGAACCTGGGACCACAGACAAATAAAGCAAAGCTCAAACACATGCTAGTGTAACTCACGCAAGACAAACACATGTATATCAAACAACATTATTTGTATCGGTATGCTAACCACGTTTTGTGTTGATTGTGATCCATTTACTGATTTACTTTATTATTATTACTTCTTTTTTTCGATAGCTCGTCGTTAGACATAACGATAGATAGCCTCCCGTGGATTACCAGCAACATAACCCCACGACGTCTAAGTGCTGATGAGAGTCACACACATACCGGTCTGCATCTATGTGTAAAGTCCATGAAACCTCCATGATGGAACGGGTGTCAATGGTATGACTGAAAAATCGTGAGCTAAAACAACAGTCATAATCAATGATGCAAATTAGCTAAGTGTGGCAACATTGGCTTTTACGGGAGCTATTTTTCTTTTGAGTAGATACATATTAAAGATGTAGGCAATATATTCCGTGTATTTTGTTATTTCACTTGTATTTTTTCTGTATTGGTATACCTGTTTAGTCATTAAAGGAAGTTAATTACGTACAAATCACATCTTTTGCCGAAGTTGTTGAAGTTAAACAGTCATTTGCTGCCATTATTTGACCAGCTTATGTCGAAACGTCATAACGTAAACTCATTTATATTGCTTGATTACCGTGTTCGCATTCCCGGATCGAGTATTTACTTTCAACTAAAATTTAATTCCTTAGGCTAAAAAAGTCTCCGGTATCTGGTCCTAGGTCTTCAAAATCGGTGCGGTGAAAGATTTTTTATTTATTTTTGTAACCTTTTTTGTACACTCCTATATTGGCAACAGCCGAGTGATTTACTCAATATTTGTATCCGCAGTTATTGGAACGCAGTTATTGGAACCAGACCAAATTCCCCATACAAAAATTATGGGGATGCAAGAGGCCGCACAAATCGGGCATACGTTCATATCCTATGTGGAAAAGGTTGTTTAAATCACACACAGCAGTTTGTTCAAAGTATAATCTAATATAAATGACTTTTCAATTATTGTAATAAAATATAACTTGAAAAACGTCATTGAAAGGTGCAACACAATTTTGGAACTTAATGTTGTAGGTCTGGTTTCACAATAATAATAGACTCTGACTGTCGTCATATTTTCAAGAGTCAGCCAGACTCTCATGATTATAAATTACGATTCCGAGAAACCAAATTTTAATTTATTTTACGAAAATAGCATTTGTACAATCATTTGTTTTACCTGAGCTAATATTCTCAAACCGATATATGGACACTTGAATGTTCAGGCTTACTTGGTCTACAACACCGGCAGAATCGACAAGATCCAAGGACATGATGGCACGGAGAAAGTAGGTAAAAGTGTTCAGTTTCATCCTTGGAAATCGCTCGATATTCGTCACATTCTAATTAAAAAGTCTCTCTAGTTTTGCAAAAAAATCGTTTATTTCTAATAGGCCCACATGGTAGCGCAATATTTCTGTATTTGCTCACTTTTGAAGAAAAAATCCAGTGATTTACCAACGAAAAGTCTCCCCAAACAAAATAAGCCTTTGATTATAAAATAGGCATATTAGCCTATGTGAAATAAAATTGAATCAATAAATTATGTTACTTTGTACTTCACTTTTATTGCGTCTTGCGTACGCCTTCTTAATAATTATAGGGGGATAAATGCATTTGTAATCAACTATATGCAAGAAACTGGCAGTTGGGTGGGGAGTGTTGTGTGGAGGGTGGGGAAGGGGAGCGTGGAGGAGAGGGTTGGGTGGGGAGGGGACCGTTAGGGAATTGGGGAAAGGAGAAGCGAGAGGCCTTGAATAACTATTTATCAAAGACAATTATTCAAAATATAACAATACAGAACTGGAAGTCACAAAAATCTCACTATATTTACTGAGTTAGTTTTTCCGTATGGGAAATCGTGTTTCATGTAGGTCTATAATATATAAAGGGCTGTTTTGCTTCCCAATGTGTTTGTCTTTTTTTTTTAACTATATGTCTTTGGGAAGACAGTGCATCTGAACTACATTAGGCCTATCTGGTTGACAACTCAAACCCCAAGCATAGCAGCCTGTAAAGTTTTATATCCATAATATACGCCCGAAATCGTTCCACGAAATGACCGTCATAGTTTAAGTCAAATTTCATCAACATAATTATTGCCAACATTAACCAATTTTATAGAGATATTTTAACGCAATCTTTGTTTACGCCACTTTTCAACAGATAAGTCATCGGGAATCTGAATAAAATAGTCATGTTTACTTAAACTCACGCTGAAATACTGTAAAAAGCCATTTTTCTCTGAACCCCTTTTTTCTCGAAATTTTAAAGTCCCGTTTGTTTACATCGCGGCAGCTTACAGTACGCACGTGGAAAAATGTTTGTAACTGAGATTCTCTGAATATGCATTGCATAGGTATAAATTTCGGTTGGACCAATACACTCTAACATGATATTGATGGCTAATCATGGCAGATTACCAGGGAGGAGATTTTTAAAGTTTCATTGTTCCTATTTGGGGGTGAAGTGGTCAGGCAGCATGATTCGGTACAGCAACCGTGAAACTTGGGACACGACCCGGCGATCCGGACCCAGGCAAGGCATGCACCACATGCATCCGTTTGTTGTTATCACAGCATTGGACTGTTGGTTGTTTTGATGTTCAACTTAAGCAAGGCCAAGGAACGAATCAAAAAATCATGACAGAATTCGATTCTAGTGATAGCTAATACTGCGTTATTTCAGAGGGTTTTATAATTTTAAGCGACATTTCAAACTCTAGCAACTTTGATGGCATTGAAAGATACCAAAGCAGTGGATGTTGACCGAGCAGCGGTGGTTGTCCGCGGATCTATCTGAACCGTATCCAGTTCGAGCCAAGTAATACGATGAGGAAGCGATGCTTCCCCACGTAAACGTGGATTGTCCATCTCCTCAAAACTGACTGGTGACATTTTATACCAAACTTGTAGTCTGGCTGTAACTTTGACCGAGTTGTATACAAAGCGAATCCACTCTCGTCGGGTCACTGCATTTTTGGATGGAAATCTGTGAAAGTTGACTTCAGAATTCCTAGATCCATTCCTCGAGCAGCCTCCAACAGCATAATAGTATGAGCATGGTTCTGGTCTATGACCGTCTATCAAATATTATGACCAAAATCCAAAACACAATTCCAGATAATAACGATAATATTAGAAGAAATTTATCGGACAATTTTCCTCACGAACAAGCATTATGCAGCTACTCACGGACATGATTTTATTTCATTTGATGATGTGTCTCATATGATTTGCAATAGGCCTACATAATAAACAGTTGGTCGTTTTACGAATTGGCTGAAAAAGAGTCCAGAATGTTACTGTAGTCGTTATCATGGATGACTAAGTCAGAAAAAGGTGAATTAAGTCCTGTTTAAATGGTGTGCATTCCCTTTAATTGTAATAAATAATCATCGTGATTATTACAGATCTACATTAATTGATGCCGGAGATGCTGAACATTTCAAATGCAATTTTATGCAGATACATATTTAAGCAAATATACATGCTTCTGGACAGTTTAAATAAAATGGAAAGTCTATTTTTGACATAAAGTGAAGATTGATTATACTGTTGAAATATAGGTTTTCCCAGCCAAATTCGTAAATTTAGCTCAAAATCATCATTCAATTTTCTAAAATAGTAAGTTAATTCATGTCAATTAAAATAAATGCGCATACAATTTAAAAATTCTTACCAACATCAATTTCGCCTAAGCTTTTCGCCGGCGTACAAGTCATTCAAATTCGTTATTGGGCAAGCATTTGTGACATTTGTACAATGAAATTCACACTGTTACACTTGAATTTCAAAGTAGCAATTGGTTGACTCATTGCTTAGAGCCTGCCACTTAATTTTTGTCAAAGGAAACAGTCCAACGTAACTTAATGACCCCAACAAATTGTGAGAAATTGCAAATTGCAAATCCTCATTCAAGCCAATGTGGCGAAATTGAAGGACGGATGTACATCACTAAAATGAATGACGCAAATGCGACATTTTATATGTGCTACCACAACAATTTCCGTGTCTGAAAACGAAATTGAATGCCTGAATTCTTAATTCGAACCGTGGTGGCAACCAGATTAGCAAAATCGCTTTAAAACGAACGCACGGAAATGCATTTGATTGCTAAATTGGCGAAGTTGGCCGGGAAACCTATATTAAAAAAACAAAATCCCGCTTATCCTTGACAAATGAAGGCGCTGTTTTGTGACAACTAAACAGGAGCTCAGTGTCACAACAACACTGAAAGTGCACAAAATCAAAACCCCCAAACCTTGTCCAAGAAAACAGTAGTTGCCTCAAAAAGGTATATAGTATCCAAACACGTGGTTAACAAGACAACGTAACAAATTAACGTAGACAAGTATAGGTTGATGAAATTCTTGCGTCGGGTGATAAACAAATGATTTAATTTGGCCTACACCGACGTGTGTAGGGCAAAATTAAATCAAATTTAGATAATTCACTTTTGAAAAGACAAGGAATTCTGTCAACTATACAAGTTTCCCGGCCAATTTCAAAACTGTTTTGATCATTTTCGTTAAAGAACATTAAAATTCCCTTTTTTCGGGCCAGAAATCGGTACAGGATGCGCACTGACGACAACATCCTTGGTTAAGGCTACTTGCCACTGAGGGCGCGGTAAGCACTGATAACGTCATCAAACATGATTTGTGAAAAGGTTAGATCTCACTTATTACAACAATGTAACGTTTGAGTAATTTCCCAACCATTTCTTCCGTTTCAATCATGTGATTGCCTTTATACTTTACAATGGTATTGTTCACTGTGTGGAGGGGCGTCGTGGCGGAGGGAACATGTCCCATTCAATATTTATGAGGGGACGGCAATGGGAAATTATTACTCATGTATACCCACATATATTGTAAAGCACGGGGGGATTGGGGCGTGGGCGGGGCGAACATGGCCCCCTCCAACATTTATGACGGACGGGGTTTATGGCAAATGTCCCCAATAATTATCGCTTCTCAACGAAACTAAAACCTTCGTATTTGTATCTTACAGACACCCATTATATTAAGGTCTACGTTTTTTCTCACAATTTTATTCGTACCCATTCCACATATATTATAGCACAAACCTTGAAACTTCAACCTAAGAACTGCCCAACACATTCCTCTCCTCATCTTAAATACCCCATTTTGGGAACCCCAGCCAGTTTCCATGCATGGTAATTACTTCATAAGTTCCATTAGAATTACCCTTAGGCCAAAAAGTCTCCAGTTTTTAGTCTCCAGCGCGTGTCGCCTCAGACCCGGCCCGCGCGTCGGCATTTTTAAGAATTTATTTATTTTTTCAGTCGGCAGTTAGAGCCTTAGTCGGCAAATGAAGAGTCAAAGGTACCAGAACAAGGGTTGGTCCAGAATCAATTTTCAGTAGGCGAACCTAGAGCTATGGGTTTGCCGACTGCAAATGTATTGTGTTTCTAAGCACTGGAGATTTGCCGAGTTTGTTATCAATAGTTTTTACTTTGTAATACGTTGTATTTTACTCACAGAACCAGCTGCGGTTTCGGGTGGAAGTCCCCCCCCCCCCGAACGACTTTTGAGATCGTCCATTTTGGGGGGAAACATTTAAAGTAAATTTGTCTGTTCATAATAGTTTGGTGTCGGTAAATTTACCCCCAAAAAAGTTGCCCCCCCCCCGCCCCACATACACACACTCTGAAAATCCTAGCTACGCGACTGATGTCAGTCGCAAAAGGTGTATCAAACAAGGCATAGTGTTGTATTTCATTGTAGTTACAGTAGGGCCTACTGCCTGAGACAGCCCTTTTTTTCTTTCTCCTTAGTCAACATTTGTTGAAATGTTGTAAATTGTAACATTGTAAATTGGGGTGCAGGTTGCAGGGGACAATCGTTATGGGTTATGGAACAATGGCTTGTTTATTCATGCTGCAAGAGTAGGTGCACTGAGACACCAATTTGACTGATTTCAAGTTATTTATTTTATGGTGGAGGGCAGCGGCGTAGCCACAGGGGGGAGCCTGGGGGGCACGTGCCCCCCCCCCACAAATTTCCAGTACCCCCCCAGGTGCCCCCCACGAAAAATCCTCATAGTGCCCCAAAAACAGAAAAGAAAAAGAAATGGGGAAAAACCCATACCCCTGCCCCCCATTGAAAAGCAATGCCCCCTGTGCCCCCCACTGAAAAAGTCCTGGCTACGCCGCTGGTGGAGGGCATATTCCCTTCTGAGTCCGCATGTTTGAAGTGAGGGCATTTACAAAATAATCCATTTCATCCTCCAACTGACAACACCACTTTATTAATATTAGAATTATGGCAAAACTCCATCATCCATGGTATAGGAAAACATATTTGTTTCAATAAATCTGATGCCATATTGCAAAATATTTTTGTTAATTGTAACCCCGGCCTTAAAACCTTCCAGAGAAAAACGTCACTGAAAAAAAAAAAAATTATAATCAAAATGTCACATTAATTCCTTTCTCTATGTTCCATTGCACGAACAAGCGAACATAGTGTGCATGGGTCCTTTCTCTATGGTATAACTAACTACGTGGCTGTCTGAGTGAAGTGAGCACCGAATTTGGTGCCAGCACCAAATTCAGTGCTGGCATCAAATTTCAAATACCGCCAAAGGCCGTCAATATCCATCATTGACACTAACGCGAGTGTAAAAAATGGAAATCGGTGTGTGATGTGACCATAGAGTTTTTTTCAGAACTTATAACTCTATGGATGTGACTGATTTTGGCCAAATATAAGTTCTTATTCTATATTAAATGTCAGCACGAAAATTGGGCCCGAAATCCGGCCAGCCGATGTTTATGTTGGCACAAAATTTCCATTCTGTGTAATTTCAATACGGTGGCCTAGAACAGACAAACTAATCAAAATCCTGTGAAATCATTTCAAAATATTTTTATATCGTCTCCTTCAGGCAGACTTGATTTCCGCGACGACAATTTACGCCATTATTAAAGCCAGCCCAATTACTTTGATAAAAACACCGATTATGGAAAAAAATTATTTGAATACCACTTAAAATAAATCACACTGAAGCAAAAAGGTAAGTTTATCACATCCCTACCTTCAGGCAAGGTAGACTTTAATTTGGCGACAAGTTCAGCCATTAAATAAGGTTAGCTCCATTAATTAAACAAAAAAAGAAATCAAAGCTTTGGTCAAAAGAGCTTGGAATTTTATTATAAAAATGTAAGAAATTTGGTCCATAATTGTTCGCCTATATAGTGTACGAAATCACATTTTCAAACCATTTTTTGCATTTTTCTCGTCCAAAATATTTAAATATATTTATAGCATCCCCTAGAATATATTTTCAGGTATAAATAATTTTGGTGACGACCAATTCTGTCATAAATAAAAGCTATGTTTACATGCGAAACAATGATCCTCGGCCTTAGAACTTGAATCAGGGAGAAAACTTGTTTTGACCAGCGTGGTTTTGATATATATGTATAAATTATACTATTTCACAAAATTATTGGGGCCCATGCATTGATACACGTATTACGCCAATAGGCCTATGGAATTCCATATCTGCCATTCTAAACGTCGCCCGTCGCCCTTCTGAACGCCGCGCCGGTCGCCCGTCGGTCGACGGGTGACGGGCGACGGGCGACGTTTAGAAGGGCGACGGGCAACGTTTAGAATGGCAGATGTGGAATTCCATTCTATGCGCCAAACCTACGTGATCAATGATGTACGTTGGGGCGCTATAAACAGCGCTATGATGACAGACTGCGCTGCCGGCCTACACTAGAGACAGATACGGCAAATAATTATACAGAGTTGATCTAGTCTAGTCCGTTGGGGAAAGTGAAACTTTTTGAAGAGAGTGTAACTGAAATTCAGAAAATAACTGAAAATGGGATGGGGTGGGGATGGGAGAGGCGAATCCAGGGAGGGTGGAGAGAGGCTTGGGGGCCGAAACCCCCAGACCATAGGCTACCTGTTTTCCTTCCTCCGTGGTCTTAGGTTCGAATTAATTTCACGGTAATACGGTTACGCGGATCGCAGGGGGCAAAGGGGTATGTGGCCCTCCTGTTTTTGTTAATTTATAATGTGCCCTCCTTTTTAACCATGTGCCTCTTCCTCCCTTTGAGACTCTGAATCTGCGCCTTGATGTCCAGCAAGGAGTGTTATATTATAGAAAATGGTATTTGGAACTTGGAAGGAGATCGGTAAACAAATTAAGAATGCTCCATGCAAACTCGGAGCTGAAGTTCATTCACCGCCGCTGCCGCTAGAGGGCGGCTACGATGTGCAGAGGATCTCTATAATTATAGAGATTATATTAGCACGCAGTGTTATTTTTTCCAGGACGGGTATGAACGTGAGCAATTTTTGAAAACAATTATTTAAAAAAAGTTAAAAGACAACAACTTTTTAAAAATGGAAATTTCATCGAATTGCCCAAGTTCGTCCTGGAAAAGAAAATGACGCTTGCGCGAACAGCAGAGGCCTGATCTTTGGTGACCCTCGAAACGGGACGTCAGATCTCTTCGGGCTACTTTTTTGCGCATGGGCGGTCTGTAGGCCGCGCCAGTGGTTCACTCACCTGACAGTATGATTTCTGGATATGACTGTTATATTCTAATTAGTCTTGGTGCAAGACGTTGCTCGTGATTTTATATGTATACGCGCCGATCCGCTGTGATTTGATAAACCAATCGCCGCTGCAGGCGCCATTCATTCCTGTCCACGGCCGCGCCACCTTTTGTCCAGTGAGAGCCTAATTATAATTTGCAACGGTACTTTTTAGGCAAACTCGATCACTACTAACGGCCAAGAATTAGCTCTTCATTTCGTTTTCGGAACATAAGTTCTTTTAGAAATATTATCCCCATCGACAACATTCAAATATATATTGCATATAAATTAAAGGATGGTAAAAAGGAGAAAACAGTGCATTGTGCCACTTGCCTTTTTTTTTTATATGTTCCTGATATTCAATTGATATTATTTTGTATACAATCTGATTAGCGTTAGCGTTTGTCAAAAGCTATAATTAATACAATATTTCATCCGAGGGGATTAAAACAGGCAAGTCTCATTTTAGATTTTAGATTGATTGATTAATTTTTAAAGTTATTTATTTATTTATTTATTTATTTATTATTTTTTTTATGTTTTTAATTTTACGCTCGACTGACACCCCAAATTTATAATCATCATTATTTTTAATCTGTTGTGGGTTTAACCACGGTTTGACCATAATGCTTAATTTGTTTTTTAAAAACAATGAAATTATCTGCAATTTACCCCTTTTTTTAAAGAAAAAAATGCATAAGAGACTAAAATATAGTCGTCGCAC
This sequence comes from Zoroaster sp. YZ-2022, assembly GCA_029582265.1. Taxonomy (NCBI): domain Eukaryota; kingdom Metazoa; phylum Echinodermata; class Asteroidea; order Forcipulatida; family Zoroasteridae; genus Zoroaster; species Zoroaster sp. YZ-2022. Next base: position 18,951,151 of record CM055827.1, read on the forward strand.
CCGGGGATCAGAAACTAGCTGTGAATTACTCCATTTGCGTAGTTTTCGGGGGGGGGGGAATCAATCCTTTTCTTAATTACAAAAATGTTCTGTTTATAATTTAACTGATTTTTTAAAGATTTTCTCCATAATTTTGCTATAAAACATAAAAAACTTTCATTTTCTGGCCGACCACCTTTCTCCTCCATTGACTTGGTGCACAAGCATAGTGCATTTGTTGACAACGTTTTTCCAAAATCCAACTCCCATAATTCATTGCGCGCTCAATTCCGAGAGATCAGCTGGATCACAATGCAACACATTGTACAGGGGCCTACATTCCCACGTGCACAAAGGTTTGTTTTCGTAAACTCGTTAGTTGGCGCGCCAAAATGCCTGAGCAGTGACACAAAAGAGAGGCGTTTTGTTCCACTGTCATCTTGCATTGCAGTTGTTTACGTAGGCCTATCTGCATGCACTTTCTGAGTTCGCAAGTGTCTATTTCAATGCACGCCAGTCAACATAGTCGAAAGTGTCATTATGATCACGGAGGAAGGAAAAGTATGATCATGGCCGCTGAATCAGCTATAAGCTGCATGAGGATGACACGACTTCACATGATGGTATGCCGTTGTTTTTAATCTAACCTCCATTTATTTCACCCATACTCTTATTTAGCGCCAAGTTATGTGGCACAGACCTGCTGCTGGCTGCTACTTTATTATGATACAATGTTGCAATTTTACTTTCAGCAATGAATGGTTCAAGTTGGTATTTCTCATTTATACTAATTATAGACCGTCCAGATTCATTGTTTACTGACAAAGGGATCTAGTGTCAAACACAAATGACTCAATAATTCCTCTGTCAATCTGAAACGTCGCAATATCACATAGGGCCAGGATTATACTACAATGTAAGAATGGGAATTTTATTCTGGATGTCCCAGTGTGAGGTCAAGAGTACTTTATAGCCTAAAATAACAACTTCACGGTATATCTCTGGGGATATGATGCTTGATTATTTGTCTATTTTGAAATATGTTGTTAAAAAGAAAACAAAATGTAAATTTTTAAATATTAGTGTTATTTATGCCAATCCAAATGCTGTTTAGCTGATGAGAAAATTGATGAAAAATGCACATGAGGAAAACATTAAACACAAAAAAAGATTTTCTTTGACTCGGATATTTTCAACTCATTATTATGTTATGACACTTAATATATTTTCAACTCATTATTCAACTCATTATGTTATGACACTTAATATATTTTCAACTCATTATTCAACTCATGATTATGTTATGACACTTAACTTCTGAAAATGTTGTCTTTGATTTTGCTTGAAAAAGTCATGTACAATATTTTGTCCATGGTATGTTTATGGCTAAAATAAGTGACTCTGTATCTCCGTAACAGAATCCTTGTCACTCTGTATACGCTGCTAATTAACAAGCTAACTCCTTATTGCAACATTGTAATTGTAATGACACTGTAGTAAGCACATATCCTGATATATCTGATATAAATATCAACATTGATTTATAACCTTTAAGAAAGAAGCAACAGAGTTTCCATTTAATCTCCTTTTCTGAAAAAAGGTAAAGTTGGCATCACTCCATAACAGAAAATGTGTCAGTTAATTTGGTAATTTTTTTAATCACTTAATTTGACTTTAATAGCCAGTGGCAGTACATGGCATTGTACTATATTAATAACAATATTTAAACATATCTGGAAGTTATTGCTTGCTATCCTTCAGTTGTTCAAGTGTGAAGCCTTTTGAGTGCAACAAGTTAATATCCATCAGCAAGAACAAAATATCTTTTGTTCTCAGCTCACTTCAACAAGATCCACCGGAATCATAATATTAGAGGGGTGTCTGGGTGTCTTTTGGACACCCTATTTCAATTTTGGACACAATTAGGATGGCCCCTATTTCTTAATTAATTAACCCTCTGACGTGAGAGACAGCCACACCAATGTGGCAGAAGTTATTTATTTCATTGTTTTTCCCAGAAAAAAAAGCCACAGACGCGTGTGAGTCATTGATATCCTAAAGTGGACCATTCCACATATCTTAGAAGGGGTGTCAGTTCCCAGAGCTGTGTAGTTTTTTTTTCTGGGCTGGAAAAGTAATCGCTGCCATATGTCTGTGCGCAATATCAACCATCCATTGTGTACACATAAAGACCTACCCAGATCTAACCCTCTGATAAGTGGAACCATCTGGTTGGCATAAGGCTGTGATCTGGGTTCTGGTACTGGAGAGATATGGCTGAGAGATATGGCTGAGAGATATGCTGCATAAGTATATGGCTGTTTGGTGTTTGCCAGGTCATACAGGAGAGAGCTACACTACACAGCCGTCGTGTGTCATCTGGGGTTGTAAATAATACTAGACCATAGCAGGGCATGTGGGGAAGTCATTTGGATGTAAAAAATTAATTGGGAATGCATAGATAATAATTTTAATATCATTAATAGGGATGCCACTGCAAAGTGGTAAGGTATCGCGTTCGAATAAAGTGGTAGGTACCTCTCTCGTCGGAGGGCCCTGGCTAACACCTTGAACAGAATCGTTATATTTGTTGCATCATGTTGTGTTCAGCATGGTTAGGATTTGAAGATCAAGTAATATGGTTGAGGGTGGTGGGTAATTCCCCTTCTCCTATGTCTTATACTTCGACACTAGCAGAGTTTTTCTTGAAGTCAAATGCACAATAATAAACATGGTATCCCAATATTTGACATGTGAATACTTGTGGGCCTTGATTTGCATGATATGGGATGCAGTGTATGAGGACCATTTGAAACCCCCAGACACTATGAATAACTTTACCCTGAAAATGCCCTGAAAATCTTTTACCGTGAAATAAATAGTTCATGACAATTTCATGACGACACAACACTGTGAAATTGCCATGAAATACTCGTGGCAGTTTTGGGGCAGCTCATTAATTCTCGAGAGCGCCATGAATTTGCAGTGAAATCACCATGGACATTATTGCTAATATCTGAGAGGAAGAGGAACTGTGAAATTGCAGTGAAATTACGGTGAACTGTTATTTCAAGGCAAAACGGATTTTCAGGGTATTTTCAAGGTGAAGTTGTTCATAGTGAGATACGGTAATTGGTTAGAAAACTAAATCTAATAGTGATCATTTCAATTGGAACCTCAGACAGAATTTTTTTTAAACAATACCAATACCATTTAGAGGTTTTCACTGTTAATATTAATTTGTCATGTCAAATTTTATGCGCTCTGCAATGCCATGTACAAATTTCCTTAAAAACAAGGATTTAGGTAGATGTTTTTAGTCATAACTCCCCAACCCTTTATCTTACAAACTAGTTACAAATGGAAAAACATTATTTAATATATCCCTTTTCAAATGGTATAAATTTAAACATTTTGGGGGTTTATTTGTGCAACTTAATCCATATTCGTTATAATTAGGTGTTCGGGCATGTGCCCGAAACACCTATTGTTTTTGTACGGTTTTTTTGTTTAGGTCTTCTTCTCCTCCTCCTCCTCCTCCTCCTCCTCCTCCTCCTCCTCCTCCTCCTCCTCCTCCTCCTCCTCCTCCTCCTCCTCCTCCTCCTCCTCCTCAATAACTGTCCGCCAAAAAACACATACTTGCAAACTTCACATGAACTTGAAACTTAGCATGTACTTAGAACTTAACAAGTAGATGAAACTCGAGTTGTGAGTCACCCCAATTTGACCTTACTTCCTGTCCAAACCGGAAGTCAAAGTTTAATATTTAAAAAAAAAATCATATTTCAACAACCACAAGAGGTAAATTGACATTTTTTGCACCATTGTATAGATTGTTAATTGTCGAAAAATATTTACAAAAACATGACCCCAATTTGACATTACTTCCTGTCCAACCCGGAAGTCAAATTTTAATATTTAAAAAATCATATTTCAACAACCACAAGAGGTAAATTCACAATTTTTGTACCATTGTACAGATCGTTAATTGTCAAAAAATATTTACAAAAAGGTGACCCCAATTTGACCTTACTTCCTGTCCAAACCGGAAGTCAAAGTGTTAATATTTTTAAAAAATCATATCTCAACAACCACAAGAGGTAAATTGACATTTTTTGCACCATTGGATAGATTGTCAATTGTCGAAAAATATTTACACAAAGGTGATCCCAATTTGACCTTACTTCCTGTGCAAACCGGAAGTCAAAGTTTAATATTTTAAAAATCATATCTCAACAACCACAAGAGGTAAATTGACATTTTTTGCACCATTGGATAGATTGTCAATTGTCGAAAAATATTTACACAAAGGTGACCCCAATTTGACCTTACTTCCTGTGCAAACCGGAAGTCAAAGTTTAATATTTAAAAAATCATATCTCAACAACCACAAGAGGTAAATTCACAATTTTGTAATAATAATAATAATAATAATGTATAGATTTATATAGCGCACGTATCCACCAACTAAGTGGCGCTCAAGGCGCATTATATTATTATCCCTGCTCATAAGGCTCATAAGGCTCATAAATCATTCCTGAAACCATCTCAGCTCCCTGGGGAGTATACAGCTCAATTGCTGCCATTTCTAGCGCATATAGAGCAAACCATCTCTGCCTTCACAGGTACCCATTTAACCCCTGGGTGGAGAGAAGCAATTATGGTTAAGTGTCTTGCTCAAGGACACAGGTGTCACGGCCGGGGCTCGAACCCACACTCTGCTGCTGGCAACACCAGAACTTGAGTTCAGTGCGCTAGACCGCACGACAATCCACTTTACGTGCATTATACAACACACGGGACCTACGGCTTTACGTCCCATCCGAAGGACGAAGCAATTATGGTTAAGTACCTTGCTCAAGGACACAAGTGTCACGACCGGGGCTCGAACCCACACCCTGCTGCTGGCAACACCAGAACTTGAGTTCGGTGCGCTAGACCGCTCGGCCACGACACTCGTTAATTGTCAAAACTATTTACAAAAAGGTGACCCCAATTTGACCTTTACATTTCCCGAACACCTAGAGTTTGTCAAGACAAACTCGAATCTCTAGTAATAAACTTTGTTTTTCTACCCCCAGTCTAATGATCTATACAGTATTAGCCAGAGACCCAAGGTAATCACTGAACTACATCAAGCAGAGAGAGAGAGAAGATTGAGAGAGTGTCAGCCAGAGACCCAACTTCATCTAGCAGAGAGAGGGAGAATGATCTAGACAGTGTGAGCCAAAGACCCAATGTATTAACTGAACTTCATCAAGCAGAGAGAGGGAGAGGAGATCTAGACAGTGTGAGCCAAAGACCCAAGGTATTCAGTATTCGCCTCGTGCATATTGTAGCCCTCTAGCGGTGGAATGTACTATATATGTAGGGCTGTGCATTTTCGGATATTTTTGGAACCGGATACCCGAAATCAGGAAAGTTCGGATACCCGGATACCCGTTTTCATTCTTGTTGAAAACATGCCTCCTTTGGTGTACAAATACATGTAAACGTTAACAAAATTGACCTTTATAATACAGAGGATAATAATAATAATAATAATAATAATAATAATAAAGATTTTTAGCGCGCACATATCCACCCTGCTGGGCGCTCAAGGCGCGGAAACAAAGAAAAAACATTAATACAAACAATATACAATGATAGCATAGGGAAAAACAATTATGTACCGAGATACATGTGCCTACAATGCAATTATAAATATACATCATCTTTGAAGAGTTGTGACATAATATGAGTTTTAAGCATCGACTTGAATCTGGTTATACTATGACAAGATTTGAGTTTAGTTGGAAGATGATTCCAGAGTCTCGGAGATGCGACAGAAAACGACCTATCACCCCAGTTCCGTTTTGAAGTTGGTTCCTTTAGGAGTGACATGTTGCTGGAGCGCAAATTGCGTGGTGGAGTGTAGACTTTAAGCAGTTCAGAAATATAAATTGGAGCAATGTTATTAAAAGATTTGTGAACAATTAGCATAAGTTTAAAAACAATTCTCTGTGATACAGGAAGCCAGTGCAGTTCTTTCAAGATTGGCGTGATATGGCATGACTTTCTGGACAAAGTCACAACAGGAGCTGCTGTGTTTTGTATGTGCTGAAGACCAGATATTTGATTCTGCGGGAGACCGTAAAGGAGAGCATTCCCGTTATCGAGCCGTGATGTGATAAACGCATGTATAATTTGTTCAGCAGCACTTTTATTCAAGTATTTCCTAATTCGGCTTATATTTCTGATATGAAATGATGATATGCGAACAATGTTGGAGATATGTGGTTTTAAAGTCATTGTCGAGTCAAATATAACACCCAAATTACGTGCATGTAATGAGGGGGTTATCTGCGAGTCACCAATTGTAATAAATGGAAGAGAAACTTTAGACAATTGCTGACGTGATCCAAATAGAACAAATTCTGTTTTTTCATCGTTCAATTTCAGGAAGTTTTGTCTCATCCAACTTCGAATCTCTTGAATACATTTCTCCAGTGTTTTAATGCAGGAATCGGCAGGTTCTTGAGAAGATTTAAAAGTAATGTAAAGCTGCGTGTCATCAGCGTAAACATGGTAATTTAAATTATACTTCAAAATGATATCACGAACTGGAATGGTATAAACAGTAAACCACTGTGGGCCGAGCACAGAGCCTTGTGGTACAGAATAGTCATGAGTAACAGGCTCGGAGACAGCGTTACCAATACAAACATGCTGAGGCTATTTAAAAGGTAGGACTTACACCAATCCAGGGCTGTGTCATGTATTCCAAGATGATATTGAAGGCGGGAGAGAAGGATTTTATGATCGACCGTGTCAAAAGCGGCGCTTAAGTCTAACAAAACTAATGCAGTGATTTTTCCCTCATCCATGGCAGATAAAATGTCATTGTTGACGCGAAGAAGAGCAGTTTCCGTTCCATGAAATGGTTTGTAGGCTGACTGAAATGTGTCCGACAGGTTATTAGCACGAACATGGTCAGAGATCCGTGATGAAACAACTCGCTCGATTGTTTTTCCAAGGTACTTTAAATTCGCTACTGGTCGGTAATTTTTGAAAACTTCCTTGTCCAAATTGGGTTTCTTTAGGAGTGGTTTAACATGAGCAACCTTCTGGCTATTAGGGAAACAATCGGAAGAAAGAGATCTGTTTACAATAATTGTGATATACTTAGCAAACACATCAATATTTTGTTTTATTAGCGAAGTTGGCACTGGATCAAGTTCACATGATTTTGATGGCGATTTCATGATGAGTTTCTTGATCTCCGTAACACAAGTAGGCTCAAACATGGACAGTCTACATATTTAATTAGATCTTTATTAAAGTATAACATCTTGGTGACAAAATATTGTATTTAAGGAAAGTTATTTCTGAAATAAAACCGTAAAAATTGCTACACAAGTGTTTTTAATAACCCAATTTACAAAAGAAAGCCCAATTGATCACACGCGCGTATGCATGGCCGGTGCATCACGCAGCTATGTACAGCGGCCTCACACGTGACTGTGTCAGGGCCGGGAGTGACTATCATCATCAGAAAACAATAATCACTGGTGCGTGCGTGATCAGAGCGCATGCGTATAGCAAGTTGACTTTAATGTTCACTAGCGGGATGCCGCGCTTCGCGCGGCACCCGCTAGGTGTGGGTGATGTGTGAGTATTAAATGTTGCGGGTTTTGTGCCGACTTCTTTGCTGGTTTATGTAATGTAATATGGGGTAACGGGGTCTAATTTGCAGGGGGCACTCAAGGGTCATCATTTTCTAGAATGAGCTTGGTGATTGGTTAATTTTTGAGCGGGGGGCATGTAAAAAGTCAAAGTGACATAACACAACAGCGCCCTCGGGTTTTTAACATGGTAGGACAGTGAATATTGAATAAATAAATGTACTGAAAAGAAATACATGTACACAGAAAACGGGTATCCTAGTATTTTCTTTCGTACAGTTCAGACACAGATATGTGCACAAAATGTCTCTTTGGAAATTGATTGCATGGCCCCTTCAAGTCATGAAAAAGGGGGAAATAAATATGAATAACATTAAATTTGCAGATGAAATCTGCACTGTTTCCCAAGGCCCCACCCCTTAATATAAAATAGGACGCAGTTTGAGTTTAAATTGTTGCCATGGCGCTGTAGGTTTTAAAACCTTTTAAAATATTCAAAATTGGGAGAAAAGATTCCCAAATTGTTTTGTGTGAGAAATGTCCTGAAACCTAAGTGCATAAGCTGTTGTGATTGTCAGATCTGAAATCGTTTTATATTACCTCAAAGTTGAAAGACTGATGGTATCTACACTGGCAATTGTGAAATCATTTGGGCTTTTCTAACAGTTCAAGTTCTACTTCTATGTATGTAAAATCAAAGGTCAGAGTCCCTATTTCATCGGTTGAAAATTGTTTTCACAAATCAGCAAGCTGAGGAATACAGAACTGCTATAAAAATTATGTTATAATATAGGGCCTATATTATAATATATCTTATAATATATATTATATGAATCTGGGACTGAGAAATAATTTAAATTGTGTTAAACTTTACTTTGAAAATGACAGTGAACTCTCCAAAAGACATGAATCTGGGACTGAGAAATAATTCACATTGTGTTAAGAAATTATTTGAAAGTGCACTGAACTCTCCATAGACTTTGTACACAATCGAGGACATGGCGTCTGGATACTACAGGCTTTCAAAAGTATTACATGGGTACTGAGGTTAATTGATGTTTGGTATTTATTATCAAATATCAAACAACAAAAAGGGATTTGTAAATGTTGATCAAAATTGTTTATTGATGTTTGGAGATAGCTGTGATAATCGTAGCTCTTGGTCACGTCCCTAAGACCTAGGACTAAAAGAGCTACGCGAAATAAATGCATCAACAAAGAGTCGAGTCGACACACCGACGTCATTACCGACCAATCAGGAGGTCCGTTCGCAACAGAGAATCAGACATTTCGCAACGCGGCAACGGTTCGGTACTGTTCGTGGTATGTGGCACCGGCCTCCTCGACCAACGCTCACCGAAAGCCGCGGAGTAACTAACCAATGTTGCTCATGTTGATTAAAAATGTTTACGGATGTTTGGTATTTTATTGTTTTATTATCAAACAACAAAAACAACAAACATTCCAAACGTGTGTTGTAAATGTTGATGAAAATTGTCTTTTGAGCACAAAGGTCACGTGTAGGTACGGAGTTCATTGATGAAAAATAAGACCAATCAGGGGGTCCGTCTGAAACAGCCAACCAGACATCTCGAACCACAGCAGTCAGGGAGTGTTCGCCTCATCTGGCACCCCACCCGACCCCTCGATCACCGAGGATAGCCGCGAAGTCACCCGACCAAGCTTAACGATCATTGCGGGTGTCCGGCTGCCGTTGCACGCAATCCACGCAATCGCGGGTAGACGTCGGAACACCAACAACGCAGACCCCAACCCACGGGTACCCCGAAATTGACCCCAGGACGCATCAATTCAGCAGGGTGCGGGCGCCAGTTGACGCGAAACATGGCGGCGCCCTGAAAGAAACATGGCGGCGCCCTGAAACAAAGATGGCGGCGCCCTGAAACAAAGATGGCGGCGCCCTGAAACAAAGATGGCGGCGCCCCGTGTTTGCACTAACAAAGATGGCGACTTAACGATCATTATAGTATGGATGTCACAAAACACGTGTTGAATAATGTCATTGGTCAAAGGCGATGTGGGCGGAACTAACCCGTTGTGGGAAAACGATTCATGTGCTTGCGCCTTGCCGCGTCCCTGCCTTAAATAAGGATATCCCGGACGACATGTTGACTTTGGATAAGGATTGGATTTTGCGTACTACAATAATATTTGATATTATGAAACTAACTGCAAAAAATTTACGAATCTAAAATGAGAACTTGAATATTAATATGTTTCTATCACAATGAACTTTAGTTAAATGTCAATAAACCTGTCAATAAACCTTGTTTCTTGAGAGAATGAATTTTACCAATTTGGGCCCCTTTTTCTCAAAATGGGACCAAACTTGACTATTCCCCGATGAATGTGGCATCGTGTTGATCGGTCAGTCAAGAAATGAGTCTAAAATTTAGGATGCGCACTCATCAAAAAATAACTTAACAAAACGTATCGGTGTAACTTTTGTCTACTTTTTAATTAGTATTCAGCCAATTTGTCCCCTCCATCAATGTTTGACGATCCATAATTCGCAGCTCGTCATAAGCAACCACATTTCATCCCTCATAAATGTGTTTTCAACTGATAGGAGTTTAGGTGATTGTAAAAATATGCTGCCCAATTGAAAGGATCAAACCCGCAACCAATAATACCTTTCAAATCCGACTGATTATGGATCCTACTGTTGGTTTCAAAGACAATGACCGACTTAACACCTCCCTTTTTATGTGAGTGAAACAAATTGTCACCATGTTGGCAAATGTAATACACAAGAGAGCTCGGTATCGGTGGGTAAATAAATATAAATGTTGGTGATATGCTGAGAGATGGTTGTGGCACATCAAAATAATTACACAACAAAACCAATTTCAACACTACTTTTTTATTAGGACAACAATTTATGTGGACGTTCCCTATAATAAAATCCCCTCTATTAACACATCATGGTGCACACTCCAGTGCAGACATAAACCAGCAGTTATTGTCCCACTAATCCAATTACTGTGAACAATAGGCAAACATTCCATCCTGAGCAGCTAGTTTGATACTTGTTTGTAGCATGCCACAGCCAGGCTATTTGAGTCTTAACGATTGGATACAATGTATCAGTTGGACAAAAGTGTATGGAAAATGTCCATAAAACACTACAAAGGCGTTATCTTGAATAAAATTGCTCCTAAAAGTGTAAACATTACATTGTTCAATAGTCAAAGATTTCTGTTCACACTGCTGAAATGGTAAGTCCCAATTTTAAAAAGTCGTTTACAGGTACAGTTTCGGTCGGGTATCCGGATACCCGGATACAGCCCAACAGTGTCTTTACTGTACAAACATATCACGTCACGGCGGCGTCACTTGAATGATTAAATAAAGTCATTTTATATGCAAACCGAAAATTCTCACTGCTCTCATCCATTACTTTCCAAATCTCACACCGTTTCCTATGTTTTTTAACCTCTGGCTGCACTTATCATTAAGTATGAAGCGTTTTTCTACCTGAAAAAACGAGATCTCAGCGGCCATTTTGTTAGAAATGAAAACTTTTCCCTGGTAACCGTTAATACTAGAATGTAGCAGCTGTGCCATTTGTAACCACATGTGTATCAGTGCTGTAGGTCTCGAGACCAGTCTTGGCCTCAGTCTCAGACGAACGGTCAAAAATATGCTGGTGTAAAAAAATCAAGGGAAATCCTTGTTTTAAAACATACGTTTTTGCACTTGATTTTTTTTCATAATAAATTATTCTTGATCATGTTATCGTCATACAGTACAGCTCATAACTAAAACCTTTATGAACTCTCATTTATATAACTCCACTAGGCACAATGAATAAATGAACTGAAAGGGTAGATAACATATTTTTGTTATATTTTAAACATACAAGGAAGTTTATTTTTGATGTAAAGTAAGGATTGATTATTAAGTGTTCGTGCAAACACTTCCTTGAAACTGTTCGTTTTTTTCTTTCTTTTCTTCTCCTTCTCGGTGAACCTAATTTTCCTGAAAATGCTCATTCTTGTCAAGTTCAGAATGACATCACATTTTGCAGTTACACTCCTAGATAACTCTAATAATGATGACTTAAGAGTTTCAACACTACTTGATTTTTCTATTTAATTATTAGTAATTATTTTTAATACATACATTGCGCCCTCAATGCCTCAATTTAGTGTACTGTTTATGTGTATTGTATGCACACATCACATTCACTGTACTTTTCATGTATACATAATACAGTGTACATGTCCGGTACATTGTCTACAAAGCTGAATACACATTCTGTTATCGTCTAAAGGTTTTTTCGAAAACAAACAAGCTTGCATAATTATCACATTTGCAAAATACCTTAAAAATACCAAGTAAACTTAAGATGTTTCATTGGCAATTTTTCAGGTCTGGAAAAGTTGCGGATTCTTCAAGAAGAGGCAAAATCTTAAAAACAAATTGTAACCATGATGAAGCACACAGAGAAGTTTATGAACCTCCCAAAATTATCCTCATTCACAGGGCTTATGACCAGCCTCGTACCCACTACTAATGAATGCTTATAAATAACACACAGATGACATGATTTAATTTAAGGATTAGAGATTTAACCCTAGACAAGTGAACCTCAAATGAGACTGGATACTTTACAGCATCAATGACCTTACCATGTAGATGATGTTTTAAAAAAATTGCATCACCAGGTTTTAAATAACATGAAAAAATCATATCTGTTGAAACCAAAAGAAATAAATCCTTTCTTTTTTAATGATCGTAAATAACGTGAACTGTGTGTTTCTTCACATATCTAAAATGACCTCCAAATGGAGAGTTAAAATTTGTTTAAGACAAAATTCAGAAAATCATTTAAAATAATTGCATGAGTTCTACTAGTAGTTCTATCATCAGACAAATTATATGATAATTTGATATTGTTGGCATCAAATAGAGGTTTAATAATATCATATCTCATTAACCACAAAAGATATTCACAATCTTTGCATTATCTTACAGACCTCCAATTATGTGAAATTATCTTACCATGACAGTCACCAACCTCGGTCATGTTTTTTCCCAATGTTGGGGCAAGATTTTTGCCAGTGGCCTTGACCTTCACAGGCGTAGAAAATGTCTTGACCAGTTGGATACCGTTTGGCCCCCAAAAAACTGGTGCTGACACGCAGAAGCAATAGTAGGAGGACTGGGAGTAGTTACCATGGCCTGGTTGTAGCTTCTCTTGAACCTCTTGTTTGTGCTCGTCATAGTCTTGGTCTTGGGCTTTCTCGCTGCTCTTCCTTCTGCACGTGTGATTAATCATCGCAGTCGTTCGCAAGCTCATTATTTTCATACTCTGTTGCCCAGCCCAAAGGACTGGTATCGACTAGCCACAAGCTTTTTAGCCATATATATTTCGGCATGAATGACTTCTTTCATGTTTTACAGGGGTGAAACTTGTTCGGTGAAATGTTGGCTTTTTTAAAACCCAGAAGGATTTTATGACCTCAGTGGAAGGTCATCTAACATGGCGTATTTAAATTGTACCATAAAAAAGTTGTTAAGTTTACAATTATTTTTACTTTTTTACTTTTTTACACATTTTAACAACAATTTATTTCTGGGTTAGCCCAAATCCCTTGCCAAGCCAAATCTCTTGCCAGTTCACAAGTCTTTCTGAGCTGAATATCTTGCCACCCAAACCTTCTTGCCAGGCAGACCAAGTGTCTTGCAAGCCAAATTTTCTTACAAAAAATATTAACTTTTTTACTTTTTTACACATTTTAACAACAATTTATTTCTGGGTTAGCCCAAATCCCTTGCCAAGCCAAATCTCTTGCCAGTTCACAAGTCTTTCTGAGCTGAATATCTTGCCACCAAACCTTCTTGCCAGGCAGACCATGTGTCTTGCAAGCCACATTTTCTTGCCAAACAATATGAGATCCTTTTATACATTTTAACATCAATTAAATCTCCTGCCAAGCCAAATCTCTTGCCAGTTCACAAATCTCTTGCCGAATATCTTGTCAAACCCTCTTGCCAATCTCTTGCCAGTCCAAGTGTCTTGCCACCCAAACCTTGCCAGACCAAGTGTCTTGGAAGCCAAATTTTCTTGCCAAACAATTTGAGATCCTTTATACATTTTAACAACAATTTATTTCTGTGTTGAACCAAATCTCTTGCCAAGACAAATCTCTTGCCAAGCCAAATCTCTTGCCAGTTCATAAGTCTTTCTGAGCCAAATATCTTGCCAAACCCTCTTGCCAAATCTCTTGCCAGTCCAAGTGTCTTGCCACCCAAACGTCTTTCAAGCCAAATTTTCTTGCCAAACAAATCTTGCCAACAATATGAGATCCTGGGGGTGGGTGGTTGGGGTGACTGGGTGTACTTTATGCTAACATTGGCTGCTCTTGTTTGTCATTTGAGCAGGTAGGGGAAGAGAGGGATGATGGCAGAGGCTCGACCTAATTGTTGGCTGGTAAACGACTTGCAAGTTTGTGCCTCTGGACACAAGTTCCTGTAGATGGTGGTTAGAGTCACTGGAACATATTCGGCAAAAATCTGATGGCCTGGCTGTATGCTATGCTGGTTTGAGGTGTCGGAGATGACAACTGCTGGAATGAGGCGTTTGATGTTTGGCTGTGGGTTTAACATTAGAGATCTTTGGTGATCTGTTGTCTTACGAACAGCAACATCCAGAGAACTGGTCTCTCTGGATGAGTACTCTGAGGTGACTTGGTTCTGTGAAAGGAATTCATGGGAAGGGAGGTACTGAAGCTCTCTTCATTACTGGTCCAAATGGAGAAGACATCATCGATGTATCAAACCACCAGACCCTTGGCGGACATGGAGCTAGAGGCAACATGCACCACTAGTTGCTCTAAAGAGACGAGCAATCGATGCTGCCCTGCACTGACCCATTATGACCGGATGTTCAGGCCATGGGTTGAATGGAGCGAGGCCATTTGATCAATACATCTTCTTTCTACTAACATGGGCAGGCTCTCTGTTGTTCCTGGTGGCTCAATACCCTGTAGAATCATGTCAGGAATCGAGTGGTTAGGCAGACCGAAGTGATGGCCTACAGGCGTGTCTGATTTACGGACGTTGACCGTGGACCTTTGGTCGTGAAACTGTCTTTTGAGGGTGGTCTTTGTCTCACCAATGCACGGTACACCACAGACCTTGCAAGACATGAGACAGATGAGATTGGTGGTGGTACAGGTGATATGACCTTTGGTGATGTATATGGCTCTGATGGCATAGCTTTTGAAGGAATCCCACTCCTGGACATGTTCTCAACAAGCAGTGCACCAGGAAATATACCTAAAAGTACTCTGTTGGATGTGAGGACTAACAGTGTCAGGAATAGGGGGACCTCAGCTTAAATGATGAGATCCCTTTACTGGATGGATGTCTAAATGTCAACATTGGCTCTTCTGGAATGGCATGTTAAAGGCGATCTTTAGTGAGCAGAATATGGTGGTAAGTACTAGTTATTTTATGTATAGGACAGAGAAAGAGGGGTGATAAATGACAATGAGGTGATCTTTCTTGTTGGCACCGTCTTGATGTTTGGACTTCTCAGCAAAAACTGAGACCTTGGACAGACACTTGACCTTCTTGATAGCCAGATGAATTACTTGCGAGTTGTGACCTCTGGACGTAAGGTATTTCTTTAATTTCTGTGAATGGTGTTCAAAGTCGGAGTCATTGGAAGATATCTGGCGAAATCTGGGGGCCTGACTGTATGTTATGCTGGTTTTGCGGTGTCGGGGATGACAACTGGAGGAGGGAGGTTATTGGGGTTTGACTGTGAGTTTAACATAGAGATCAGTGGTTCGGCCGTTGTCTTCCTTATACGCAGTAACATTCGAAAAATGGGTCTCTCTGGATGGGTACTCAGTTGATGATTATGTGGAAGGATTTAATGTGGTCTTTGTAGGCAATGAAGCTCTTTTCATCATTGGTACAGATGAAGGAGACATCATCAATATAGCCCTGCTAGACCCAAGGCTCCATAGAACTGAGGCATATGGCATCAACATGTGTTCCTTTAGTGCATATAACCTCTAAGCGAAAACCTATTGAAGATGCCATCAATGGTGTTTTCTCTTTGGAGTTAGCTAGAAGGATGCATGTTTGCCTCAGTTCCATGTCGAACCTCGAGTCTAGTGGCGCTATATCGTTGATGCCTTCCTCATCTAAATCAGTGATGAAAAGAGGCTCGATTGCCTTCATTGTAAATCCACATGAATTCCTTCCACAGAATCGTCAATCGAGCACCCATTCACAGAGACCTGTTTTATGGATGTTACTGTGTGAAAGGAATACAATGGCTTAACCACTGGTAGCTATGTTGAACCCACAGACAAACACCAATAGTTTCACTCCAACAGTTGCCTACCCCGGCATTGCAAAATTGGTATAATGTACAGCCAGACCCTCAGATTTCACTGGGTATGTTCTGTTGACCCCAACTTTGTTCATCATTCACAGGAACTAAAGAAACACCTTATGTCCAGAGGGCAGAGCTCGTAAGCTGTTCGTCTCGTCATCAAGAAGGTCAAGTCTCTGCCCGGGGCCTTGGTTTTTGCTGAGAAGCCCAGACGTCAAGGTTGTACCAATTGGAAAGTTCCCCTTATTGCCACTTATCACCCCTCTCTCTCCTTCCCATACATGAAATAACTAGTACTGTAAAACCATCATATCCTGCTTACTTTAGATTGCCTTCATCATGCCATTTCAGGGGAGCCTATATGTTGGCATTTAGACATTCACCCAGCGTAAGGGAATTCATTGTTTGGGCTGAGGTCCCTCTATTCATGATACTGTTCATCCTCATATTCAATGGGGTACTTTCAGGTGTACTTCCCATTGCATTGCTTGTTGAGGACATGTCAAGGAGTCGGATTCCTTCAAAAGTCATGTCACCATAGCTATATATAAGACCAAAGGCCACATTATCTTTATCATCATCAATTCCATCTATCTCATATCCTGTAGGCTCTGTGTGGTACTGAACATTGGTGAGACAAAAACCCCCTCAAAAAAGGGTTTTGTGGCCACAGATCCACAGTCAATACCCGTAAGCTAGACACACCTGTTGACCACCACTTCTGTGTGTCCATCTACTCTATTTCTGGCATGCTTATGCAGGGCTATGGGTCACCTGAGAACTGTAGAGAGCTTGACCATCTCAGCAGAGAGAAGATGTGGATCAAATGTCTTCACTTCACTCAATCTATATGGTCTTAACATCCAGGTCAGTTGGGCAGTGAGGACACCATCTTTTGCCGTTCTCTTTAGGAGTAAACTAGTAGGATGCATGTTGACCTCCGCTCCATGGGCCTTGGGCTGGTGGTGGTACATCGATGATATCTTCTTCATCTGGACTGGTGATGAAGACAGCCTCAGTGCCGCCTTTCACATTAATTCCTTCCACAGAATCATCCGAGTCACCTCCAAAGACTCATTCAGAGAGACCCATCTCTGGATGTTGATAGTAAGACAACAGTTGAACCACTGATCCCTGTGTTGAAGCTGCAGACAAACACCAAGAGCTTCACTCTATCAGTTGCCTTCCCCGGCACTGAAAATCTGGCATAACATGCAGACAGACTTTCAGACTTTGCCCGATATGTGATAATGACTCCTACTTACCATTTACAGGAACACCACGTGTCCACAGGTCACAGCTTGTAAGTTGTTCTTCTAGCCATCAAGAAGGTCAAGTCTCTGCCCAGGGCCTATCACCCCTCTCTCTCCTGTACATACAACATCTTGTACATGTCCTGCTCGTGTCATTCAAGAGGAGTCTATGTTGGCATTAAGTACACCCAGTCATAGGGATCTCGCCAAATCTTGCCACGCCAAATCTTGCCACGCCAAATCTCCCTTGCCACGCCAAATCTCTTTTGCCACGCCAAATCTCTTTTGCCACGCCAAATCTCTCTTGCCACACCAAATCTCTCTTGCCACACCAAATCTCTCTTGCCACGCCAAATCTCTCTTGCCACGCCAAATCTCTCTTGCCACGCCAAATCTCTCTTGCCACGCCAAATCTCTCTTGCCACGCCAAATCTCTCTTGCCACGCCAAATCTCTCTTGCCACACCAAATCTCTCTTGCCACACCAAATCTCTCTTGCTATGCCAAATTTGGTTCAAATCTTGGCAATAAATAGTTGTTATATTTGTTATATTCAAAGGGAATTGGCATACCAGTTAGATGATGTTTAAATACATGTTAACCTATGCATTTTAATGGGAAAGAAGGCTGTTTTATGCTTTTATAAATGTGTTTATTCAAGTTTACAAAACTCCACAGCAGCAACATTTGCCTAATTAAGAACTTCATTGAATGTGTATATTTAATAACTTTTATCCTTTGCACAAATTGTTGTGTCATTGCACAAAGGAACAAACAAAACAAATTGTTTAACTCTAAATAGTTCTTTCTTGAGTAATTTCTTGATAGTGGTGGCATCTGGGATTAAAAGTTTTCCCAGATGGAGCTTTTCTACAGATGAGGGGTGCCACCCCTTGACCAACTGATTTGATGTGATGAGTGTCTTGGAGAGTCATGAAATGGTTAAAAGACGCCGAGGAGTGTTGAAGTGTCTTGGAGTGTGCTGTCATGATGCTAGATGGTAAGAAGATGCAGTGGAGTGCTGAAGTGTCAATTGGAGTGTGATGTCATGATGCTAGATGGTAAGAAGATGCCAAGTGTTTCTAGTTCTTTCTATTTACAAACGATGTATATCATTAATAATGTTATCATCTCTGGATTTGTACCATCTTCTTTGTTATTCATCCAGTTATTATAAAGTGCGCATATCCTAAAGTCAAGATCAAGGAAGTCAACATAAGAAACAAGCAATACAAATGAATATAAGCACATAATAGTTCTGTCTTAGCAGTTTCTTGAAAGTGTTTGGCAACTTTGGCAAGCTAGTATGGTATTCTTTTCCTTAGTTTAAGATTGGATTGACATTTCATGTACTTATTTTATTTTAAATGTTCTGTGATAATATAAGTTAAATAGATATGATTGTGCCTTCACTGATGTTACTCAGCTCTGTATAGTCTGTATGCTTTCTAGTGTCCACTGGTAAACTCTGTGGTCTAGAGGTAAGACATCTGCACTACTATGCAGAAGGTTGTGGGTTCGAGTCCCACCTGAGTCACCTGTAGACACTGGGAAGCACTAAGTATGTAGTGATGAACTATAGGGCACAATTATATCAATTGAAATTCTATTAGCTAGAGAACAATTATAATGATAGAATTCCTCCAATCAGTTTAAAGGGTCATTTCTAATTTAACAAATTGTTCACGTGTCCAATTGTTAATATGTCTGAATCGGTGTCTTGATTAGTATAGGTGGTAAAACAGTGGTCATCGGTATCAAACTCACACTAGCAGTTAATTTCTTTTTATAACTTTTATACTGATGAGAAACTGAACTTAATTCAACTCAAATTATGCATAGAGAAACAAAATGTGCACATCTTTGGATTTGGCCCAAGTCTCAGATTACACTAACTACATCACACTGAAAATAGAATTTATCATAGAAACATACATGCGCTGCAAATCATTTAGCTGTATGTTAAAGATGCATGTGGTAGACAATGCATCGGATTGCAGGCTACATGCAAACGTTCTGTTATTAGCTGCTTATGTTTTTTGCGCTTTGCAAATTTATCTCAACTTGATGTGGGTATCGCGTGTCAGACCAACGGGTCTGACAAACATCTACAGCATGCATTCTAACCATAGAGCAATTTTTCCCCCATAACTTGGTATCCATTAAATATTTTACCTATAAAAATGTTATGTAGACCTTGATAGATCAATATACATATCCCTTGCAATGCATGACAGTGTTAGTGGGACATAGCAACAGATGTAGGATAACAATCTAATCGATTGAGTTAAACTTACTGAAATTAGATCATTATACTGCTTGAATTAAAATCGCATGTACACACACATTGTACTATTTAGCTGGCATGGCAGACTGTACATCCAATATTCATACTTATCCAAATGTTCTGTTTTGTCATCTTGTAGGTGCTATAGGTATTACTGTATTGTTTGATTGACAGGCAGCAGGGGTGTATTTATCGACCGAATACATTTTATTTGGTTTCAGAACCACTACTATTTACAACTCGTTAGAGAAGTTACATGGTGCTACCACAAATTTTTCTTCGGTTATGTACATGTATGATCAGTTTTCAGTTAATTTTTTTTTAAAATAATATCTAAGTACTCGGTATAAAATTTAATTTGTGTTGGCTGTTAAAGACCTAACAGAAATTATAACAGACAATGACAGTGGCCATCTTGGTTTTCTGACACATCAAATAAACTGGTAATGCTGTAGAGGGACGGTGCATACTAGAGAAAAATGTTGAGAATTATCCTCACTACTGGTTCTTTTCACATTGATGTGTCAGAGAACCAGATTTCTTAAACATGCCTTTAAAGTCACAAAATCAAAAATGTTAATTTTAAGCAACAGTTGAAGATCTCAATAAAATGAATGAAAAGCTCAATGTTGGACATGCACGTTGTTCTACATTCCACTCATTTAGCATTGGGTTACAATTGCCTTTCTAGTTTCATCTAGTTACTGGGCAATGGGCATGGCATTACTCTATGTTGTTAATCTCCAATGAAGAAACTGTATTTATAATTAATATTTGTGACATGCCATCTGAAAATGAGTGGAAATTTTTACAAATGTTTACAGTTGCCATTTCATTTATAGCCACTTGAGGCAGGATGTTCTGCATTTAATGTTCAATTTGTCTTGTCTCAGGTTTCTTATACCTAGGCCGGGAACATGGCAAACTTAAAACATTTATCAACAAAAAGATATTTTCTGCTATATAAAATGAATGAAAAGTTCAATGTTGGACACGCACAGCTAAATTCCACTCATTTTGCATTGGGTCACATTAAATTTCTCAGATGTGCCATCCTTTGATAAGTTACTATTGAAGTGCTCAAATAATTTATCATGTGCAAAATTTGTTTACGCTAAGCAATTCTACTAAAGGCATGAATTAAAAGGCCTCCATTATTATAGTGAATTGATGTGTCAAGAATCAGAGCAGATTCTGAGTGAACATCTTCATCGCACGATGGAACTTGGCATATTCTTCAATATAACACTTCAGGATGCTCAGTTAGACAAAGGCATCTACATCTAGCGCTCACCCTCTTCTGCATCTTCTTTAGTATGATGCTTCAGGATGCTCAGTTTATTAGACAAAGGCATCTTCATCCTGATCCAGACTGATGGAAGTCTGTTTGACCTTCTCCAAGCCAAAGTCAAAGATACAAGTAAAGGTGTCAAACAAGGCTGTGTGCTAGTGCTCACACACATCTTCTCCATCTTCTTCAGTATAGCTCTTCATGATGCTCTGTAATATTATAATATTATAATATTATAATAATTCAGTGGAGTGTCGTGGCCGAGTGGTCTAGCTTATCGGACTCAAGTTCTGGTGTTAGCAGCAGAATGTGGGTTCGAATCCCTGCCGTGACACTTGTGTCCTTGAGCAAGACACTTAACCATAATTGCTTATAGGGGAAGAGGAAGTTTGTTCTGGACTAGTTACCCCTCCCGGTCCTATTCGCACCGTGAAGAGGCTGGTTATTAACTTGTCTTGTTTCGGTGTGAGGGCCTGGTTTCTTCAGTGTGGAGTTGTTGTAACAACTCAATGACTTAGTAGCCCCCACCTTGGATTGGCCATTGGCCTTGTGAGGGGCGATAAAAAATTAAAAAATAAACAAAGGCATCTTCATCCTGTTCCAGACTGATGGAAGTCTGTTTGACCTTCTCCAAGCCAAAGTCAAAGATACAAGTAAAGGTGTCAAACAAAGCTGTGTGTGTACTAGTGCTCAGCCGCATCTTCTCCATCTTCTTCAGTATAGCGCTTCATGATGTTCAGTAAATAAACAAAGGATGCTCAGTAATAAACAAAGGCATCTTCATCCTGTTCCAGACTGAGGGAAGTCTGTTTGACCTTCTCCACGTTAAATCAAAGAAATAATGAAATGTGTCAAACAAGGCTGTGTACTAGCGCTCACCCTCATCTTCTCCATCTTCTTCAGTATGATTCTTCAGGATGCTCAGTAATAAGCAAAGGCATCTCCATCTGGTTCACTCTCTTCTCCATCTGCTTCAGGATGCTCAGTTAAACAAAGGCATCAGCTTGTTTTGTTCTTCAAACAGAATCTGAAAGTTTTGGCACCGAGAATAAACCATATTGTGTGTCCTGAGAAGCTGTTCCATTGCTGTGTTTCATAGGACACTAATAGTAGAATTGCTTAGCATCAACAATAATTAGAAAAAGAGCACTATTTTGTAAATTTAATAGTTTTATTATATAATTTTAGGCAATTATCAAAATTATACTAATTTCCCAAGAAGGGTCATCAAGAAGGTTGGAGTGACACTGGCTTACAATTTTTAACACAAATGCATAATATGCAGGACTACTGTCTACAGTGTACCAGCAAAAATGTGCTATAGTGCTTGAGATGGTGAAGCAAATTTACAAGCCAGAGACAAACATTTGCATTCCTGTAAATAACTTCTGCATGCTGTGAACAACTTCAGAGATGCTAGTTTCTGGTCATGATGCAGAAAGAGACTTGAATGAGGCAATGGTGCTTGTGAATCAAATACCTACTCTGTGGGGAAACAGCACTGTCTCTGCTAAGCCTCTATTTCACTGCTCATTGGCTATTACGTCATTTGTCTCTTAAGCATCTTAAGCATGGCATTATCATTCTGCTCTGGTGATGAGATGAAGTTTGTCTACCCTCATTCTGCATCAAGAATGTGATTAGTTGATGGCTATGTGATTGCGTATCAGCAGGATATCTTCACAGATTGAAAAAGGTTGCACATATTGGGCTGTATACTCCCCAGAGAGCTGAGAAAGATTATATGAATGATGTAAAGTGCATATATATATATATATATATATATATATATATATATATACATATATACATATACATATACATATACATATACATATACATATACATATACATATACATATACATATACATATATATACATATATATACATATATATATATATATATATATGCACTATATAGTAATGATTTATTATTATTACCTTCTCTTTAAAACTACATTGGCTTGCTCATTACAAATGTAAAATCTGTCAATAAGCAGTATAGGCCTACTTACTCGTATGTACCCACGATGTATGTAATTGAGTGGCATGCCGTATATTTTTATGTGAAAATAAGCTTTTGTGACATGCACTGTACTGAATTGTGTTCACTGATTAACAAGTCATCTATTTTGGCTTGAATTATAAACAAAACAAAAAAAAACCAAAACCAAAAAAAAAAACACAAAAAAAACCCAAATAAAATAAAAGAAAAGAAAAAAAAGAACAAAAAAGTATTAACTCAAAAGAAAAAAGAAGGAAAAGAAACCTAAAAAATTACCACACCCCAATTTTTTTAAATTAATTTCAAAAAAAAATAAAAAATCCCAACAAAAAAGAAAGAAAAAATTATATAGAAAAAAAATAATAGAAATAATTATATGCTATGCATGATCATGATATTTCATATTTAGGTCAAGAGGTTATCTGATTAGAAATTTATTTAAGTTATGTTTTATTTAAAGGGACAGTGACTGAAAATTTATGATATTGTCCCTTTTAAGTATGTATACCCAAATGGCCAATTGTTTTAAGTGTACAAACATAGTTAGTCATTATGTACATAACAGCAAAAGAAACGTCACCCCTAAAAATATTTATTATTTTCATTTTATAATTAATGTAATTTGTTTAATGAAGAATGTTATGAGTATGGAGTGTAACACGAACACAATGTGGCAAATTTGGTTGACCTGGCAGCCAACCATCCCACAACATTGTATATTTATTATGTTTAATAATATAATTACTTAACAAAATTTAGGGGGTGACGTTTCTTTTGCTGTTATGTATATATTAGGGGTTATCAATACAGCCTGTCAATCAAACTGCACAAAATTCACCAGTAGCTACAACTAATAGACTACAACTGTTGCTATATACTGTTATCTCTGTCAAGCATTCCAGGGGGTCTTTTTTATCCACATTTTGTGAACAACATCAACATGACCAGTTTATGATGAACCCTTACTCCATGGTTAAATGCTGTTGTCAGTACTTGTTTGTTGGATGCTTCAAGTACGTGCCTGCATCCACATTGAGTGTGTAAAGTTATGTTTTCTCCACTTGTTGCCTGCTCGGAATTATGTAATGTGGCCTCAAGCCAAGCCGGTTATTTAAGTGCTTCTGCGCTGTGCTATTTTTTGGTCTCACAACTAGCTTTACATTTTCAAAGAACCATCCATACCATGACCACTTTAACAGCACTGCATTAAGTTCATTAGAGAATGGATTGGAACAAGGGCCAAATCTAGGGGTATGCATTTATCACACGATGGGTTTGTTTCTCCCATGGCAGACATCACAGACAAAACAGCTTAGACAAAGAAAGACCTTACAGATCAAAAGGAGCAGAACAGTACGTCAAACAAAAGTCAAATAATTTAATTAATGAGCAAAAATACACAAATTATAATGATTATGTGCCTTATAAATAAGTTACGTCCATTCCCCACATCATGATGCCGGTTCACCACATAATAATGCCAACACAAAATCCATCAGTTCTAGGGAGTACTTATAGTTTACACAGCGTCTTGTTGGTGACAACATCTACTAACCTGTTTATCAGTGTTTCTTGTGGTTGAACACTTTTATTTTTCCCCCAAGTCAATTGTTTTTACCTTATTAAAGGTTCTGGTACAGCCTAGAACTGCTGCACGGTTGCTAATTCAGTGTCAGTAACATGCAACCAAATCTGAATATCTGCTCGCATGTCTATATACAATTGTCTTACACCATTTGTTGTTCTTTGCCAAATATTTACAAACATTTAGTCTATTGACTGGAGTAAAGATGTTGATGGAATAAACACAACATCCTGTTGTTCACAACATACTGTTGTTCTTTGCCAACCACTTTCAAGAAACTGCTAAAGACAGTAATTAGAGTTCATATATTTGTATTGTTTAACACTTACATCATTTAAGAGATTCAGGTCCATAACTTTCAAACCAATCATAATTTACAAACATTTAGTCTGTTGACTGGAGAAAAGATGCAACATATCTAGGCCAGATAAATATTTGATGATTTGTATGAAATAATTTTATGATTAATTTTATCAATGGCATTGAGTCTGTCAGTAAAGACAGTTCAGATGATTGGCCTGATCACCCAGTCATAGGCATCCTGCATGACTTCATCCTGACTTCATCAAAAGTATACAGCTTAGTAACTATTGTATGGCAAATATTATTGTTGACATTTTGCTCATATTCATTGTTTTGTACCAATTTTGAAAATTAAACTTAGATTTTCTATGTCTCTTGGATGTTCATAATAAATTTATAGAAATATTTGGTTAACTTAGCAATCAGCTTTTTGCTGAACTAAGTGTTTTGCTTCGTTTTGCTGTGTTAAGGTAAACATTAATTAGATATGATGGCTGGTGACAATAAAGCTGTTGTATGAATCTGCTTAGGCAGTGTGAACCGACATTGTTGTGGAAAGCATTAGAAAGTCTGTTTCAGTGACATAAATTTCAATCCTATGAAAAAATTTGCGCTTAAATCCTACAGAAAAAAATCCTAAAACAAATTTGTGCTTCAATCTTACGAAGAAATAAGTGATTTGCATACAAATGAAAAACATAAGACATTTGCATGAATTATTTTAGCAGGAAAAAAAATGCGCTTCAATCCTATGAAGAAAAAAAACGTGATTTGAATACATTTTTTCTACGAGGAAAAACAACAGAAAAATCCTACAAAAAAAATGTGATTTGCATACAAATGAAAAACAAAAGACATTTACATTAATTATTTTAGCAGGAAAAACAATAGAAAAATTCGCGCTTAAATTCTACAAAAAAAATCTGATTTGCATTACAAATGAAAAACAAAAGAAATTTGCATACATTATTTTAGCAGGAAAAAACCAAAAAATTGCGTTTAAATCTAACAGAAAAAATGTGATTTGCGTGCAAATGAAAAACAAAAGAAATTTGCATTAATTATTTTAGCAGGAAAAACAAAAGAAAATTTCGCTGTTTAATCCTACAAAAAACTTAAATTGCATACATTTTTTTCTAGGATAAAAAACAAAAGAAATTTGCATACATTATTTTAGCAGGAAAAATGCAACCCTACGAAAAAAAGTGATTTGCATACTTTTTTCTAGGATGAAAAACAAAAGAAATTTGCATGAATTATTTTAGCAGGAAAAATAATGCACTTCAACCCTACGGAAAAAAATGATTTGCATACTTTTTTCTAGGATGAAAAACAAAAGAAATTTGTATGAATTATTTTAGCAGGAAAAAAAATGCGCTTCAATCCTACGAAAAAAAACGTGATTTTCTAGTGTGAAAAACAAGAAATTTGCATACATTATTTTAGCAGGAAAAACAACATAAAAATTGCGCTTAAATCTAACAGGAAAAATGTGCATAATTTATTTTAGCAGGAAAAAAAAATTGCGCTTCAATCCTATGGAAAAAACGGATTTGCATACATTTTTTTTTTTCTATGAGGAAAAAACAATAGAAAAATTCGCGCTTAAATCCTAAAAAAAAAAATCTGTGATTTGCATACAAATGAAAAACAAAAGAGCAGAAAATTCGCTCTTTCATCCTATGAAAAAACGTAAATTGCATACACTTTTTTTCTATGATGAAAAATTAAAGAAATTTGCAATTTTAGCATGAAAAAACCCCAAAATTTGCGATTAAATCTAACAGAAAAAATATTGTAACACTTGAAAGAGGGGTGCTACCAGATGAAGAAATGACACACTTACAAGAGAAGCTTCTTGGGCCGAACGAATATTTTATTTATTTGTCTGTGGCTATAACAAGAAGTACAAAATCTATTCTCATACTCAATACTGACTGTAGGGTCACAAGACTAGCAGTACAGCAGAGAGAGAGAGAATCGTTCGAGCAAGAGACGGAGAGTTTTCTATTCTAAAGAATAACTATACGTATAATCTGGATGGAACTGGTCACTTACAATAGTGGGGTTATAATAGGGGAGGTCTAAGTGATAATTAAATTGGTCTAGGGGATGTCAGTCTTGGAGACAGGGAATTTATTTTTATGACCCCACTGACCCCACATGTGGTCAGTGGCCTTCAGTGTAAAGTCGACCAGATGTCAGCTTACAATATGATTTGCATGCAAATGAAAAACAAAAGAAATTTGCATACATTATTTTAGCAGGAAAAACAACAGAAAACTTGCGCTTAAATTTAACAGGAAAAATTTGCATAATTTATTTTAGCAGGAAAAACCAAAAAAAATTGCGCTTCAAACCTATGGAAAAAAAGGATTTGCATACATTTTTTCTACGAGGAAAAACAATAGAAAAATTCGCACTTAAATCCTACAAAAAAAATCTGTGATTTGTATACAAATGAAAAACAAAAGAAATTTGCATAAATTATTTTAGCAGGAAAAACCAAACAAATTTGAAAAACGTGATTTTCATGCAAATGAAAAACAAAAGAAATTTTGCATACATTATTTTGCATACATTACATATATCCATATGTACAATGCACAATGACGATTCGCACAACTTTGACGAGAAGTGTTCCATTGTAAAATGGCAAAATTGTTTTTTTTTTGCTCATAGATGTGTTCACATCTCTAGCTATAATCTATTAGCGCCCCAATTAATTGATCCACTAATTAGAATAAACAAATTAATTAAAAATGCATATAATTATTTAATCGGGCTATCTGTAAGTACAATGTACAAACTGGATGCTTATCTTTGATTGAAAGTGTTCCATCGTAAAATAGCAAAATTGTTATTGTTTTCTTCACAGATGTGACACAGTGAACGATTTCCTCTGTATCGCATCGCAAAATGCGACGTAATTTGGACAATCTGCGACGGAATTTGAAACAATACATTGCAGATTTTGCGATAAATTGCGACAGATATTTTCACTATTGTGGTTTAATAATAAACATTCTTGAAATCACTTTCACAAACGTTCCCCGAAATAGCGTTTACATGTTATGTTTCCGATTAAGGGTTCCATCCCAACCAGGTTTGTCGGTATGTCGATCCAGACCGCGCCGGGGAAGGCCTTTGTCCGGCCAAAATACGGTACGTTGTCAATGATGACTTCACGACTCAACAGTGTTGATGCACTGGTGAGAGCATGGAGTCCTACTAATTGCCGACCCCTGCCGACATCTACCGACAACTCTTAAAAAACCTACCGACATCTCATTCCATATTCACTTATAGAAGCCCTCTGTTGTCACAACTTAACAATCTCCTTGATTACCATCACCCTCGTGTATAATGGTACAGTCCATGTCGTATCTCGAGCATTTAAGAGTTGTCGGTAGATGTCGGCAGGGGTCGGCAATTAGTAGGACCGGGCAAGGCGGGGCAGTTGCCCAGGGGCCTCCACAACCAGGGGCCTCCACATATTTCAAGAAAAAAAATTGTAAGGAAAAATGTAGGCTGACACGCACGTATCAATCAAAACCATATTGCGCGCGTTTTACGTATGGTTTGCAAGGGTCAAGTCTCGTAAAGTGTCTCTGTACTGTACTATATTCTTGTTATGATTGATCATGATTGACCTGCTTGCTTGCTTGCTTATTCAGATTCTTTCTACTTGACAAAATTTATTTTATGGATGACTGTAACTATGCCTTGTGACTCTTGTCACCTTTTAGTTTTTAGTATTCTAAGGTAGGGTGGGCCTCCACTACAGAAGGCTGCCCAGGGACCTCCACATGTCTAAATCCGGCCCTGTTTCGTAAGACTTTTCACCGCAATGCCCAAAAGTCTATGTTCATGAATTAACTACAGGCAAAATCCCCGAAATGGAAAACATGCAACAACCACCCTTTTTTTTTTTTTTTTAGCTTCGCACATGTGTATTTTTTCTTCTGAGTTTGGGGGTTGGAGCAATTGAGCAATTAGCTTACGCCACCCCAATATGCAAATTTAGGACCACGTTCACTTCACATGTGCGCTTTCATACGATCACTACGGCCGTGTTGGTGCACACAATATGATCGCACTTTCAACCACAGTGAGCCACTCATTTTCCAGACGAATTTTTAATAATTTTTATAAATGACTGCCATTTTGCCAAAATAAGGAAA
This sequence comes from Zoroaster sp. YZ-2022, assembly GCA_029582265.1. Taxonomy (NCBI): domain Eukaryota; kingdom Metazoa; phylum Echinodermata; class Asteroidea; order Forcipulatida; family Zoroasteridae; genus Zoroaster; species Zoroaster sp. YZ-2022. The sequence continues at coordinate 18,980,083 of CM055827.1, forward strand.
AACTTGAAAAAAGAAAGATATACGTGAAATTTGTTTAACCACATTTTGGCTCAATTTCCGGACACTAAAGATGATTATTTCTGGTAAAATCTTGATATTATATGCATGATGAACCAAACGACAGTAAAGCCTTAATGTACCTGTGTACACTGCATACTGTAATTTTAAGCATACTGTAATTTGCTATACAAAATTCACAGATTGCTATACAAAAAATTATTTTGCTATGCAAATTCTTATTTTTTGCATCGCAGTTTTGCTATGCAAATTTTTCGAAAGAAGAAAATCATTCCCCGACGTGTTCATCACATCTCTAGCTATAATCTGTTGGCGCCCCCAATTAATCGATCCACTAATGAGCCCAGCCTAACTTAATTAGTTGGGCTGGGCTAATTAGTGATTCGATTAATTGGGGGCGCTAATAGATTATAGCCAGAGATATGATGAACACAAATGTGAAGAAACAAATTTAAATTTTGCTATTTTACGATGGAACACTTCTCGTCAAAAAGCATGCCGTTCGTATATTGTACATATAGATATCCCGATTGAATAATTGTATGCATTTTTAATTAGTTGGGCTGGTTTAATTAGTGGATCGATTAATTGGGAGCACTAATAGATTATAGCTAGAGATGTGATGAACACATCTATATGATGAAGAAAAAAATCATAATTTCGCCATTTTACGATGAAAAAATTTCTGTCAAAGATAGGCATGCCGTTCGTACAATGTGCATTGATATCCCGATTGGATAATTGTATGCATTTTAGTTTTGCTGGGCTAATTAGTGGATCGAATAACTGGGGGGCGCTAATAGATCATAGCTAGAGATGTGAACATAAATTATCTGTGAAGAATTTTTTTTACAAAATTTGCCATTTTACGATGGAACACTTCTCGTCAAAGATAGGCATGCCGTTCGATAAATTGGGGCGCTAATAGATTATAGCTAGAGATATGATGAACACATCTGTGTAGAAAAAATTACCATGTTGCCATTTTACGATGGAACACTTCCCGTCAAAGTTGTGCGAATCGTCATTGTGCATTTTATTGTGAAACTGTACGTTTGCACTCAATGACGGATATTGACGGCCTTTGGCGGTAATTGAAATTCCGTGCCAGCACCAAATTTCGTGCTAACGTGCACCAAATTCAGTGCTGACAGTCAGCCTGGTTCCCAACCACAGAAACCAGGCTGAAGTCAGCACCGAATTTGGTGCTGGCACCGAATTTCAAATACCGCAAAAGACCGTCAATATACGTCATTAAGTGTAAACGTACAGTACCATAGAAAATATACACAATGATGATTCGCACAATTTTGACGAGAAATGTTCCATCGTAAAATAGCAAAACTGTAATTTTTTCCTTCACAGATGTGTTCAGCACATCTCTAGCTATAATATATTAGCGCCCCCAATTAATCGATCCACTAATTAACCCAGCCCGACTAATTAAAGAATGCATACAATTATCCAATCGGCATATCCATATGTACAATGTACGAACGGCATACCTATCTTTGACGGAAAGGTTTCCATTATAAAATGACAATATTTTAATTGTATGCACTCGTTAATTAGTCGGGCTGGGTTAATTAGTGGATCAATTAATTGGGGGCGCTAACAGATTATAGCTAGACATGTGTTGAACACATCTATGAAGAAAAAATTACAATTTTGCCATTTTATAATGGAAACCTTTCCGTCAAAGATAGGTATGCCGTTTGTACGTTGTACATAAGGATATGCCAATTGGATAATTGTATGCATTTCTTAATTAGTCGGGCTGGGTTAATTAGTGGATCGATTAATTGGGGGCGCTTATAGATTATAGCTAGAGATGTGATGAACACATCTGTGAAGAAGAAAATTACAATTTTGCTATTTTACGATGGAACACTTCTCGTCAAAATTGTGCGTATCATCATTGTGTATTTTTCTATGGCACTGTACGTTTGCACTCAATGACGGATATTGCGCCATTTGGCTGTGATTGGAATTTGGTGCTAGCATCAAATTTCGCGTGGCATCAAATTTCACTTACACTCAAAGAGCGTCAACTTTAGTCAATTGGTGTAAACGCACAGTAAATGCATCATCTCGGTAACGGATATCCGAATTGGATAATTGTCAGCATATTTTTATTAGTCGGGCGGGGCTAATTCGTGAATCGATTAATTGGGGCGCTAATAGACTATAGCCACAGATATGATGAACACATCTACGAAGAAAAAATTACAATTTTGCCATTTTATAATGGAAACCTTTCCGTCAAAGATAGGTATGCCGTTCGTACATAACATTGTACATATGGATATGCCGATTGGATAATTGTATGCACTCTTTAATTAGTCGCGCTGGGCTAATTAGTTGCTCGATTAATTGGGGGCGCTAATAGATTATAGCAAGCGATGTGATGAACACATCTGTGAAGAAAAAAATTACAATTTTGCCATTTTATAATGGAAACCTTTCGGTCAAAGATAGGTATGCCGTTTGTACATTGTACATATGGATATGCCGATTGGATAATTGTATGTAGGCCTACTCTTTAATTAGTCGGGCTGTGTTAATTAGTTGATCGATTAATTGGGGGCGCTAATACATTATTGCTAGAGATGTCATGAACACATCCATGAAGAAAAAATTACAATTTTGCTATTTTACGATGGAACACTTTTCGTCAAAATTGTGCGAATCATCATTGTGTATTTTACTATGATAACTGTACGTTTCCACTCGTACTCAATGACGGATATTGCGCCCTTTGGCTGTGATTGGAATTTGGTGCTAGCATCAAATTTCGTGCTAGCACCAAATTCGGTGCTGACTTCAGCCTGGTTCGAACGTTCAGAGCTAGACATTTTCCGTCCCCCCTGCCCTACGATCGACTGCCCTTTCCGGTTCCCTTGATTCCCATGATGAAGATCTAGATCATGATGTGCACCGCCGCGCCGAAGGAACATTCGAGTAGTAACAGAAAGTGGAAGGCATAATCTTTGCCCACCGATGATCAGTCTTCAGTGGTGGTAAAGTTGAACATTTTTAAGGGACCCGGGGGTGGAGAAACGATAGGCATGACTAATAGTACTGTCTCATCTGTATTATAGTTAGTAGGGTTTTCAGGTGAAAAATTATTCCTAAACTAATATGCTCAATATTTATATCAAATTAAAGGTCTTGATGAAAGAAATACAATGGTTTTTAAATCAAGAAAATCGGACAAGTAGTTTTTTTTAGAATCCTGTTTTATTTAATCAAATATACACCATTCGATGAAGCGCGACTGTCCATACACTGTGTACATCCCTAATGACACCAAAACCGTTGAATCAGCCTACACACACCGTGATACACACGCACAGCGTTCGTGCTCGTTTCCCTCATAAGAGCTTTTGAAAGGGTGTAAAAAATACACTCTCCGCTCAAAACTAAACAAAATTACGGCTCAAAACTTTCACATATGATAGACAAGAGGTGTAAAATTCATTCAGACACCGCTCTTACCTTTCAACTTGAAGATTTCACCTCGAAAAAACGGTGTTTACTTTTTATCTCTTCGTAACTTCGGTTGTAGAGTAGTTATAGAGATCGAGCAAGCATGGGTATGTAAAGAGGAGCCCTTTGAGTTTGACTCAATAGGGAAACCTGTTTTCATGTCAATCACAATGTACTCGGGCGCGGAGACAGCTCCGAAGTGATGCCCTCAGCAGAGCATGGCAAATTTTATGGGCTGAATGCGCCCGATCTCAGAACACTTCGCGAAAGGCTGGGCGGGACGAGAGTGGTTCATTCATAAAAACCTAGGCTTTCGCACGTACTTCCGATTGCTATTTTATGTACATTGTTGGATAGCTGAAACTATAAGCTTTCCAATGAGCTATTACATGTAAGATTTCGACAGGTAAAAGTAATAGAATTTTTTGATTTAAAATTTTGATGTTTTTTGTTGCGGGCGATGCGCTGTGCGTGTGGAGGGCTTCGGTCAATCACGTACGAACTGAAAACCCTACTAATAGTAATATAAGCCTTATCGCTAGTACTAGTAGCACTGAAGCAACTGCCGCAAAGCATACAGGGATACAAAAAGGGGCATCTGTTTGGCGCAGCTTTTAATATTTTGTTTGTTCGCGCAGCACGCAGTGGTGCTGTTGCGCCCACAGACATCCCACAATTCCTTGCAGGTGCTATTAGCGATAAGGCTTATGAGAAATATTTAGGGTAGAATGTCGTATCTGGCCGCCACTATTTTTCATTAAATATAACCAATAATGTAATTGTAATCTTACCTACCTGGTAAGGTGGAGAACATATGGATGATGATGGACGTATACTTCAATTTCAAATTATTCCAGGATATTTATTTCATGAAAAATCAGGCATTTTTGGTATACGATGACTTCCTCAGTCATGTCAGTCTGATCTTGTAAACTCCACAATTAGTGACCAACACAGTCATTGTACATGCGTAGTGGCAACTATAAATTATAGTATAATAGGATCCTTCTATTTTCTGAAGGGGAGGATTTTTTACCCCCACAAATTTCCAGTACCCCCCCCCCAGGTGCCCCCCACAAAAAATCCTCATAGTGCCCCAAATAACAGAAAAGAAAAAGAAAAGAGAAAACCCCCCGTGTCCCCCCCCCCACTGAAAAGCAATTCCCCTGTGCCCCCCCACCCCCCCACTGAAAAAGTCCTGGCTATGCCGCTGAATATTTGACATTGGTCATTTTTGTTGTTGGCGTAAGGAAATATTTTGAGGGGGGGTAGGCAGGTGAATAACATTTTCAAAATGCCTTGGCTCATCAGTGTTACATTTATTTATAAAGAGTAGATCATTTGATACAATCTAAACCATAGATGAGCTTCATGGGCCCTTGCATTAAATAATAATGATTTAGGCCTACTACGTGACTTATCCACATGTGTGTGTTATCCACATGTCACATAACTTTACGTTAGACAGGTGAGTAAATGCCTGAGGGCGATGTTCGTTTAGAGATGGAAAAATCCCTATGGAATGTGATGGTAGGCAGATTTATTGATATTTATTCTGAGGAACGATAAACATAAGTTTATATTTGAATGGCTGCAATGCATTATGGGTAATCCCAAGATGATCCCCCATCTCAATATTCACACTCAGTGAGTCATAACCTTTATTTTGATACCTTACTCTCTTCAATTGGCAAAACATTACAATGTTTTAAGTGGCCCGAAAGTAAAATTTTTGGAAATCAAAATGACGGTCGAAGATGCAAATGAAAAAATGGCACCCTATTTTTTTTTTTTTTTTTAATTCGGCATATTAAGATTAACAAATTTAGCCAATAAAAATCCATTTGGGCACGAAACTACTTACTTTAAAAATAGGGTTCAACAGCGAGGTGTATTATTTTGAAACAAACTCGATAGCTATCCCCTTCTTTTTCATTATTCTACAAGAAGTTGAAACAGATAATCCTAAACTCATATTTGCATTAACCCTAACTCCCTAGGCCCATTTACTTACACATGACCTGAATCCTCTAAAATCCTTCAGTAGTAACTAGCAAGCAAGCAAGCACATGACATGTATGCACACATGTACATGGCCAGGGACCCTCCCTGCATGCATGGAGCAATAAACAGTGACCCAAGCACTGACCTTGCAATCACTACAACAAACATGTACCATGGAAAGGCAAGTATGCCTAATAACCTCAATCCTCCAAAATCCTTCACTTTAGGCTTAGCAACTAAGACTAGTAAGAGGATTTGGGAAGGTTAGGGTTAAGTTCCGAAAGCAATTTAGAAATTATAAACATCATGTATATTATTATTATAAGTTTTTGTTTTAGTTTTTTGTTTGTCCATTCTTCTGTAATTGTAAAGTAATTTGTTAATTTATTTTGTCTGTTAATAAGGGAAGAGTTAAAAAGCCTCTTATTGTATGGCTTTCCTACTTTTCATAATGTTACCATCATTCTCTAAACAATTTATATTGTATGTATTTACTGCATAATGTACAAAAGTCTATTGATAAATTATACATAAATCAATTAATTATATTTTGTATTGTGTGAGAACGTCATTGTATAACAATAAACATTGAAATAAATGTCATTCAAGTGGATAGCAATGTACCATGTACAAATACACTCACTGGCCAAAAGTATTGCAACATGATTGAATTTGTACGAGACATTGCCTAGAGAGATGGCCGCAATTATCAGGTCACGTGGTTACCCGACAAAGTATTGAAGGACTTTGTTTCCGAGCAAGAACAGTAAAAAAGAACATTGACTTCAAAACACAGGCACTTTCAAGAAGTCTTAAGTAGTGTAAATAAAATAAAATAAATTATTGTAACACAGTTCTCCAAACTGAACTTTGGTGTGAATTTCAATGTTGCAATACTTATGGCCAGTGAGTGTACAATGTAGAACAGTCTTGGGCAAGGCTGAGATATGGCAGGTCAGATTCTATAATTGCTAGGTTCAGTCTAGAGGAGGATCATGATAATGATGCCAGCCTGGCTGCCAGGTGAGACTGTGCCGGGTATCCGGGTGCCCGGGTGCCCGGATACCCGGATACCCGACCGAAACTGTCTGGTTCTACATTTGTGTATTTTTCGGTTCCAGTTACCCGTAAATGACTTTAAAATTTCAACTGAACATTTAAGCCACACAGATGGAAGTCTCCGATGTTTTGTTAACAAAATGTGTGTGGGGAATGGGGATGCTACAAGTTGTTTTTAATATACATGTAGAGGCAAGAAATTATTACAGTAAGTCTACAATCTATACACCTCACAAAAAGAAAGTCCCCACCTGTATGTTTTAAAAATATTTTTAAATTTTAGAGACTTATGAGCATAAACATGATATGACGATTTAGCCTGATCATCGACACACATGTTGCAAGCAAGATTTGTGCGGATAACGTTGCGCATCAGTGCACACAACTCGGTTGATTGTGTGGGGGTACCTGTTCATTTCTCACAACTTTGCATTGTGGCTCAAAATAACGCCCCTGAACTCAAGCAAAATGGGTTATCCCTTTTGTCATCAGCTTTATTTGTCTGTTACCTAGTGTCTTGGAGCACTTTTAAACAAAAGACCTCATTATTGGAATGTTCATTTGCCAAGTGGTCATACAGGTGGGGACTTTCTTTTTGTGAGGTGTTTATTATGACTCTAATAAATCAAGAGAAACTTCATATTGGCTATTTTAAACAATCGGGAGTATTTACACATGTATGTGTTTTTACAAGTTTGTTTACGGGTAACCGGGTATCCGAAGATTTCCAATTTTGGGTATCTGGTTTCCAAAATGACCGAAAACGCACAGCCTTACTGCCAGCAGATTGGCTCAATAAAATTATCAGGTGAGATTGGCTGGGATCCCTTAGGAATGTACATGTATGTATGTACACTGTATGTGTAACATGCATCAGTGTAAAGTTGATGATGGTACTGCAGTATTAAGCATCTCTTGAAATCTTTTGGTCTGAGGTTCTATCATTTATAGGGACAATATCATCACGATCAAAGCAGACTTTCAACAGGGCGTGGAATTGGTGTCGTACATGTAGTTTAAGATGAACACAGTGACTGAAAATTACAAGGCTCATTTATGTGGCAGCAACAGTAATATGACCTTATCATGTGTGGGGTATTATTTTCAGTCACCGAGTTACATGTACATGTAATATAAAATTAGCACTCCGATTCCATGCCCTGTTGATTGTGAAGATATTGCCCCTTTAAGTTAAATTAGTAGAGAACTGAATTTTTACGTCTTCCATCTTCCATAGATGTACATGTAAATTCAACATTTAAAATGAACAAATAAATTAGGAATCACCTAAATAAGCTGAAATGTTTACAAGTTTTTGTACATTTGATTTTATGCCAAAAATAAAGAATTTCCGGTTTCCGGTCATACATGTAGGTCTTCTTCAAAATCGGTGTGCAGTGACGGATTTTTTAAACTTTTGTTATTGTAATCTTTATTTTTTGCCTACCAGTGAAATACATGATACATCATGTGTACGCGGATATTGGAACCAGACTAAATTTCCCATACACAAAGTATGGTGGCTGAGAGAGGTCGGACAAACGTTCATACCCCTTGTGAAAAAGTGGTTTATAACAAAGCACCCACTGGCATCTGCCGACAGTAGCAAACAAAAAGAAAACTAAAAATGTTGACGTGTGGGTCTGAGGCGACGCACGCAAAGACCAGAAACCATTTGAATGTATTTATTTATGTATTTATATAGTGATTTTAATGACCTGGCTTTTGGTTTAAATGTCCTGTTACAGAATTTTGTTTACAACTTCAGTGCATACATGTGAAATGTTCAGTGGGCAACATGAAAATTGTTCAATCCATTTGTAATGGTGTATAGTGACAATTCCCTATATAGGAAAGTCTTAACTGATGACATACATGTATTAAAGCCACAATTATTTTTATATAAAGAACTGTACATTGATGTTTTATGCATAATTTTCTGCTGGCAGTTGACTGAAACATTATAAATACATGAACGCTTTGCAAAGCATGTATTATGTAAACTGTGCTACAAATCCTCAAAGTGGACATGCTCCTTGAAAACATGAACAAAGGTTTGAATCCATCCTAATTTGTGACCTGTTACAAGGAAATGAGCGTAAAGTCACATTAATCCATTTCACAGTACAGTGGGAAAAGTGAAAAATCGGAGGGGAGGTCTAATTTGTTTTTGTTATTATATTTGCAATTTGTAAATCTCCTTAAAATTCCAAATTTTTAGTTCCATCAGACAATTAAAAACCTCAATTTCAGGCCAATTTCATTGGTAGCATTTATCGTGTTCTAACAAACAACTTGAAACAAAAGACGGAAACAAAGCCGCAAATCCTCCTCTGGTGGTCTGGGGGATCGCTGTAACCCCAAGTGTTATATGTCATTGGAAAGCTCTTATTCCACTGAATCCAGAAATACCAATAACTCAATTGTTTAAATTTCCGACTTTACGCTCATTTTGTGGTGACAGGTCACATTTTTGTTTTATTAATTTTTTCCTTACAGACTGGGCACTGATGAGCATGCAATGTACATATACATGTACAGTGTGTACATACAGTTCTGAGCCTTGCAGTCAGCACTTCAAGCAATAGACAAATTTCATCGTATAGGCCTACATGTGTGAATTTTGCTTTGGATATTAAAAGAAAATTATGGAGGGATACAATAAAAGCATTGAAAACATCAGGAAGGAGTTCTCCAGATTACTGGGTAAGTTGAAAGAAAATGTTAAGGTGTCTGGAATAAGCAATTTTTCATGTATAAAGGAGAAAATTACTGCATGTAACCAACTTTTTTTTGGGGGGGGGGACATGCCCAATTTCAAAAAGCTTATAAGCAGCCAAATTTTTGCCTATTTACTTGGCTATGAAATTGGCACACTAGAACTGAGTTCCTTCCCTATTTATCAAGTTCCATCAGCATGCAGTAACACAGCCACCCAGCTTGGTTTTACTGAAATTGATTCACCCTAATACTACAGTATGTAAGTATCTGTGGCTATAGTCAAAGAAACTTAGGGGTGAATTGTGATGGATTTGTGGGTAGTAATTGTTAACATAAATATTTCTATGAATTGGGAAAACACTGATATAGTCCCTCATCGTTGTTATAAAACAGGTGATACTTACCTGGATCATGCTGGAGCGACCCTGTATGCAAAGAGCCAACTAGAAGCATTACATCTGGATTTTATGGGTAATATCTATGGCAATCCACACAGTCCGTGTGCTAGCAGCAGGCTTAGTACTGACACCATAGAACAGGTTCGCTACAGGTGAGTAACTGCTCTGATGATGAGTGTGTAGTTTGGAAACTTATTGTTTAATTGTATAATATTTAGCATCAACAATTTAAACACTATAGTACAACAATTTAAACACTAATATTTTTTAAAGATATGTTAATTCTTATTAACCATTATTGGTTTACATCTTGGTCTAAAAAAATTTGTCCTATTATATTTCTGTCATTTACAGTGTATATGCTGTGATTTCTATTCAAGAAACACTAGGGCAAGCCCTTTCTATTTTAGGATAATTGTCCTACATGTACATAGGTTCTAAGTGCATAACCCAACATACATGACCTCCAGGTAAATGTCCCATTCAAAGGAGTTGAATACTGATCAGTGTATATATACATGTTTACAAGCCAGGATTTGAGGGCATCAAAATATGTTATTCTTTGATAAACAGGGTATCCACATTTTTAATATTCATTACTTTTGTTTTTGTGTTTTACAAATAAATCAGGGTGTCCATTTAGCAAACGGGGTGTACCAAAAACACCCAAAGGTTACCCCAAAACATACATCCACAAGGTATACAATTTGATATTTCTATAAAGACTAATTTTTTCTTTTCTATTTTTCCCAGAATATTGCAGCATTTGAATACCTCTTCTGAGCATCACACGGTCATTTTTACTGCTGGATGCACAGCGGCACTCAAACTCCTTGCTGAAAACTTTGACTGGGCATCGAGAAATTCTGGAAAGGTGCAGGACAAGACAAGAAATAAGGCAAACGAGTGTCAAAACCCTGGTGGCTCACAATTTCATTCTGAACCAAACACGAAGCAGCGTCACATTGTTCGTCCAGAAGAATTGCAACAAGATCTTTCCCAGAATGGAAGCCAAGGAAGGGTAGGACTCTTCTGTTACCTCATGGACAACCACACGTCCGTTGTTGGAATGCGGGAGATTGCCCGAGCCAAAGGCGCAGAAGTTCTGTGCACCACTTACGATGACATCCAGAATGGCTTAAACATTCTGGAGAACGTGCCTGAACAGCAGTCCAAAATTCTTGACTCAACGAAAGCAGATGACAGCACTGATACTATGAGTTGTTCACAAGATGAGCAGAAAAGAAGAAATTGTCTTTTTGCATATCCTGCCCAGTCAAACTTCTCAGGTGCTAAATATCCCATTCATTTAGTCGACACTATTACAAGTCCATTCGGCTCAAATCAGCAAGACCATTGGGCCGTCCTACTGGATGCAGCTTCCCTTGTGAGCACCTCACCGCTGGATTTGAAGGAATGTAAGGCGGAATTTGTTGCTGTCTCCTTCTACAAGATGTTTGGATTTCCAACTGGCATTGGTGCCCTCATAGTCAGGAATGATGCCGGCTGGTTGCTGCGCAAGACGTACTTTGGTGGCGGCACTGTACAGGCCTATCTTGCCAGAAGTCAGTTTCACGCCCCTAAACCAAGTCTGTCAGACCAGTAAGTTTGCCTCAAGAGTTAAAGCATTATTTTACTTGTTTCGTTCCCAGGGTTTGATCCCGCCCCTGGGTGCCAAAAAGGGGAGGGGATGGAGAAAACTGCTTATTCGCACTGTGCATGAGCCGTTGAGGGCACATGTTGTTAGACCACTGCGTGAGCGAAAGGGCAGCGATAGTGCATCGTGTATGGCGTATTTTGCAGTTGATGTGCGTACATGCGAAATATCTCCAACGATCACTGGCTGGCAGAAGTAGACGCTTAGTACCAAAGTGTACGCACAACGCTCACACACGGCGCAAAAGTGGCTATCATCAAGACACTGGGTGCAAATTCACTGCTAGAGGGCTACAATGTGCACTGAGCGGATCATGAGGGGGGAGCACACCAAAAGCAGTTCTGAGAATGGTACATGTAAATATATACATGAAATTGGCAATTAAAAAAAAGGGCACATCATATACCCCCCACTTACTTCTTGATCCCCAATATTAATTTCATTTTTGATGACAAGATATTCTGATGCATATTGCTGTATTCAGCATTATTAGGAACATACACATGTACACTGTAGTTAAATCCATACATATTATTTTGGAAGACTTCATTTATTACATTTTGCCAAAAGATTTTAATGTTTATCTCTTGTGGCCTTTACTACAGATTTGAAGATGGTACATTACCTTTCCTGAACATCATTGCATTAAAGCATGGATTTGACACCATTGAAAGACTGGCAGGTATGTTCATACAGTGTATATTTCTGATAAGGGCCGGAGACATAATAAAAATTTACATTTTTTAATGTTATTTTTTTGTTTTGTTGATTCATTTATTCATGAACCTTTTTGTATAGGTGTGGTGTAAGGCTGTGCCGGGTACCCGGATACCCGACCGAAACTGTCATTACCCAGTTCCATTTGTTGGTTCCAATTACGCGTAAACAACTTTTGAAAATTCTGACAGAACATTTAAGCCACAAAAATGAAAGTCTCTTGAGTTAGGTTTTAGAAGTAACATTTGTGGATAGCCATTCACAGACTTGCCGGTTTTTGTTTGATGTATCTAGTTTGTTTTAAGTTGACTGCCATTGTACCAGTATCATAATTTGGTATTTGTGCCTAATTGTTCGCAGTTATTGGATTAGCAGAGCTGCCAACTCTTCCGGATTCTGCGGAAGACTTCCGTGTTGACGGTATTTAAAATAGCAGGAGGCCTCTCCTTGGTGCCAAAAGGAGAGGCCTCCTGCATATATTTTGCAAATCACAACATCTGAAGTCTTCTGCAGAATCCGGAAGAGTTGGCAGCTCTGGATTATTGTGAATGTGGGACACATGAATTACAACATGTACTAGGATGGTGTACACAATAAGAGGATGCTGTTTAGAGTGGATAAACTCTTTTGTATTTAGATTTACTCACTCTGCCCTCCTACTGTGTCTGCCATACCTCATGAAGGCTAATGGAATTATTGCATTAGGGTAATTATTAATCAGTTGTAAGTTTGGACTTGATCAACAAAACACAGAAGTTTCTGTTGAAACAATCCACCTGCAGTTGCCTGTGGAGACATCATTGACCTCACCAGCTCTAGTTCCCTAATGTACATTTTTAGGGAGTCTTCATATCTGTACCTATTCTGAGTAATACAAATGATGGAAAACCAACATTTTAACAAATTAATGCATTATAACAGTGGCAATTGTTCTTTATTGTTTTGTTTTTAATTTTTCTTATTGATAAAGATAATTCTGGGATCTTGCTTTTTCTTCAAAAAACTTTTTTTTTCAACAGTAATTTGTTTAAAAAAAATTTCCCCAAATGTTGCATAAATATATTCTTTTATGTATCTTAAATGTATTGTGATGGCAGTCTATTGGAAACTCAAGCATATGTTTTGTTTATATCAATCCAGGAAGCATGAGTTACATCTCTGATCACACTTTCAGTCTGGCCAGGTATGTCCATCACAAGTTGGTTTCCTATTGCCATGGCAATGGTTTCCCTGTTGCCAAGCTGTACTGTCACGGTGACTTTGAGAATAAGGACTATCAGGGACCCATTGTAAACTTCAATCTGCTCAGGTCTACAGGAGAGTATGTGGGATATGCTCAGGTATTGTATTTCTTTGTAGGAATGACTTTGAAATTGAAACATAATTATTATTATTTTTTATGTATGAAATGAGAATATCACAATGCAGATGGACTAGTTTTCGTTAGTGTTTGATATCAACAACTAAACATGAAAGATTTGGCGAAATTTAGATCTCACCTGTGTTTTTCTTCTTTCTTTCTTTTTTTAGCAAAAAGAATGATATGAAAGTGCTTAATCCTTTTATGCACTTTGCCTTTTGCATAGCATTTGATTGTATATACAGAAAATATATTTTAACAAGCTTCCTCAGTCTATCAAGGTCCAGGTGTTTTGGATGGAATATGATGAATTTGGTGGATTTGATGGATTGGATGGATTTTTATGGATTCGATAGATTGGATGGATTCGATGGATTCGATGAATTCGATGGATTCAAAGGATTTGATGGATTCAAAGGATTCGATAGATTGGATGGATTTAACCCTAACCCTGCCAGACGCAGCACAGTGCATCAGGTGGAAAAGTCTGGTGCACTTTGATGCATACAGCTGTCAACACCAGTGCATAAGCAGCCAAGTCTGTTTCTATTGAGAGCTGGTCCCATTGAACAATGCCAGAGTTGTATCCTGCTGCGTTTGGTGACCACAGACTCTGAGGCAGTTCGGCCTTGAGATTTGTGACCAGATAGATCTTGCTGCATTGGGCAGCCAAGTCACTTTGACAAATGATGCAATCTGATGCGTCTGGCAGGGTTTCTAGCCAAAATACCCTGGAGGGTTAGGGTTAATGGATGTGATGGATTCGATGGATTTGATAAACTGGATGGATTCGATAGATTTTTATGGATTGGATAGATTGGATGGATGTGATAGATTTGATGGATTTGATGGATTTGCATGATGGAGTATATCAGTTTGGTTTTTCAGTAACACCAGTCTCCTGACGATGATTAGGGCATGCTTGTTGCAAGGTAGAGAAGAACTACATGTACATTGTACCTATACATGGTTCTTATTAGAACCACAATCTCACTTAGCAATAGTTGAATTAACCCACATCATATGACCACAAACCAAACTTAGAGGTATTAAAAAATACTGCCTTATTGCATCATCAGATCAAAGACCGGCAGAACTCATTCTTCATGTATTAGCCATTGTTTAGTAGGCCTTTATCATGGCCATAGGTGGGTCAGAAAAACCAGTAGCTATGTACATATATTGTCTGTTTCTTACATTGTGTTTAGGTTGAGAGACTCGCATCATTACACAGAATACATCTACGTACAGGCTGCTTCTGTAATACAGGAGCATGCCAGCAACATCTTGGCTTGATGGATGAGCAAATACTCAACAACTTTCAGGTATTTCTACATGAAGATAAAGTTTTATTTAAAAAAGTGCTTTACATTATTACCCAACAGGCCAATATCAATCCATACACTTTCTGAAATCTCTGGGGAGTTTACAGCTCTTAGCGCTACTGTGGCTAAAATAAAACACAAGCACTGTCTCTACCCTACCCTCATCACAGGTACCCATTTTACTATTGGGTGGAGAGGAGCAAATATGGCTTGCTCAAAGACGCAAGTGCCCTGGTCACGGCCAGGATTTGAACTCTCATTCACAAAACTCGACCATCAGAACACACGTCTGATGCGCTATAGACCACTCGGCCATGGCACTCGGAGACTGCGTGTATTTTCAGCACTTGGGAGCTACAATATGCATGGACCAAATAGCTGTCAGAGGTGACAGCAGATTGTGGGCTCAGTATTGTACAGATTGGAATATAATTATTTCCTAACCATCCCTTATGTGATTGGTCGCAGGCGGGACACGTGTGCGGTGATGAAATGGACCTCATCAATGGCCAACCGACCGGCTCCGTTCGTATCTCTTTCGGGTACATGTCCACTCTTGCCGATGCTGATCAGTTTTTGGCCTTTGTGGAGGAGTGCTTCATTGAGAGAACTCATCTGGAATTAGAAATTAGCAACTGCACTTCAACTGTAGAAAACATTGGCATGTCAAAGGTTGAGACCGACCGTACACTACAAGAGATGAATTCCTGCCAACCCACCAATTCTTCGATAGACTCATCTGTAGGGATGTGCATGGACCAAGATGCCAAGTTAAGCAGTGTACAAGATTCTGGATTGCTGCAGACATTTGAAGAGAAAGATGCAATTGAATCAGACATCAGACCTCCATGTAGTATTGATAATAATAGTTGCAATGCAAAGAATACACCATCTTCTGATTGCAAGGTGCTGACAAATATATGTTTATATCCAGTGAAATCATGCAAGGCATTTGAGGTAAGTACAAAGTTAAAGGGAGTGTACATTTACACTGCCTGTTCCCATCGGGAATGCATTTTGTTCTCATGGGGAACAGGCCAGGGCGATGTCCAATTGAGAATGCTGTGGGAAAATAAGGTATTCCCATTTGAATGTTCCTTTTGGAAATACACTGTTCCAGAAAGGACCGTTTCAAATGGAACAGGAACGTTACAAGTTTTGAGACCCTCCCTTTAAGCTTGCGCGATATCAATTTTTTTTCATCCATGATATATCGGCAAATATATATCACGATTTTCGATAGTATTGCGATTATTTTTTTCATTCATGCTTGATTGCTTTAGCGCCAATAACCACAGGTATGTACCCCTCTACAAGCATCACAATAAATCGCAAATTCGTTTGCATAGCACGTATGTACTTATGAAGAAGTTCGCTTTTGTTTCTCACTTCCAAAAGCTGAAAAGACCGTCATAATTTTTTTTCCATGGAATTTCTGACTTGATTCACAATGCCGATTTTATTTAATCACGATATATTTTTTAATCGCGATTTGCTCATATCTCGATCATAATCGAATAAAGAAGGTATTGCGATATTCGATATTGTTGCTTTATTGCCCAAGCTTACCTCCCTTATGCAAATATGCAGAGAATCTCTTCACCGCCTTCTCTGAAAATGTACTTGACTATTAACATTGTCATGCACAGGATGTACATACATGTGTGTACATACAATGTACCTACATGTAACTGATATTCATAAGAGCATGACCCAAGGCTCCCATCTTCCTGTACACTCTTAGTATGCTGGCTATCACCTACAAACGATCTTGATATTGTGAGCACATTTTACCTACATGTACCAAATGTCTTAATTTATTAAACAGGTGAGTGAATGGGAGATAGGCCCTAAGGGTTTACTGTATGACCGTCATTGGATGGTAGTAAATGATAGTGGCGTGTGTCTCAGTCAGAAGAGGGTAGAACGTCTCTGCCTCATCAAGCCATCCATCGACCTCAAGAAAAGGTGTCTGTGGCTTCAATGCCAAGGTAAGCTGACGTTCCATGTCAAAACCAAGGTGTACATCCATACATGTAGGCAAGGGGCCTAATTAACTTGATTAACTAAAACAAAGTTTTAAAAAAGGGGGTCATTGTTCTGTGACTTCATTCGAATATTTTCAGGGTGAATTTTTTTTCTCACCACTCCCTTGACAAAGTTCTGACTATGCGCCTGGTTGAATTCCACAAGATGTTAAATTCTCCACCCCCACTATCAGTTCCTCCATTTTTCTGTCATCTAAAATTTGAAAATATTAGTAATTTTTTATACTTAATTACACCTACCCTATAGCCCAACACTTACCTGCTTGTTTTTTTTTAAATTACACTTAAGTATACCTTAAAGACAATAGGCCTTTAGCCCCTCCCCTCCTGCTTCCAAGCCCCAAGATCTTTCATCAGATTTGTATGGATTTAGGGCCAGAAAAGAGAAACTTTCAGAGATTGGTTTCTACTATTCATATTTTGTGTTTCTCATTCATTCATTTCATGCACAATAAATAAATGTCTGGGCCCATATTCATAAAAGCCTGCTAAGCCTAGTTGGCAACTAAATTGGCCCCTAACTGCCAATTAAGCCTAGTTGGATACTAAGTGTTATTCATAAAATGCCGCTAAGCTTAGTGGACTGCTAAGTTGTCTGCTAACTTTAGAGGTGATATTGGGTACCTCTAAGTCAGTAGTTGACAACTAAACCCTTCATTTGTATGTTTGACTCTGACCTGAAAACATGGCTAGACGGATTCTGCAACTGGTACAGTTGCATGGTGCAATGAGGAGGGAAAGAGTATTCAGAGACATGCGTAATCCAATGCACAGCTCTATTGTTAGACACATAAACATGCCACTCATATTGAAAGTGAAACTTACCCATATTGTGTTTTGTGGTTTGGAACAATGCCAACTGCTAAGTTAACAACCAACTAAATCCTAGTTGACAACTACCTGGCACTGTCCCTAGCAGGGTTTTATGAATATGAAAATAGCAAGAAACTATGGAGAAGGCAACTAGGCATTTAGCAGCCTGCAAAGGCCTAGTTGGCTGCTAGTTTATAATTAGCAGGCTTTTATGAATATGGGCCCTGGTTTCTTCTTTTTTGTCTTTTTTTTGTTTTTATTTTTTATTTTTTATTTTTTTTGCCAACCACTGAAATACGTGATACACGGTTATTGGAACCAGACCAAATTTCCCATACACATAGTATGGTGGATAAGAGAGGCCTCACAAATCGGGCAAACGTTCATACCCCTGTGTGGTAAAGTCGTTTCAAACTCAGCACGACAGAATTCCAATCAATCCAGCAATTTTGGCCACAATTGGACATAGTTTCACAGCAAAAAAAAAAAAAAAAAAACTAAAAGTGTCCTCAGACCGGCGCAGGGACCAGAAACTTGAGACCTTTTTGGCCAAGAGACATCTTTCCAATGATATTGCTGATGTTGTAACCCTTTCCTTACCATAGTCGACTTTAGTCGACCAAGCTTTCACACAAAAAAGCACTCAAGCCTGAGCACAAAGGCCATTTGTTATAAAGCTGTAGTTTTGTCCATGTTCACCCTCCATACCCAAGCTTACAATGGTTGGAAAGAGCAAGATCGGATCTTTCCATTGATGGTGAAATAGAATAAGGTTGCTATTATGCAATCCCTTCAAATTGGAGTTGAAAGATCCGAAATGCCAAACACCTACGGAGCGCCATGTGTTTGTGTACAAAAAAGTGTTTGAGTTTACAGATCACACTGAGGAAACAAAGACCAAGAACTTGGACATTTATTGACCAATCTTAATGTTTTTTGGATTTTATGAAAGGGAATTCAATAAGTAAGATATTTTTTATTATTTATTTTGCTGTAAAATGATATCTTCAAGGTGATAATAGAGTTTGTAAAATTGGTCTTTGAACACAAGCTTTCTGTTGTGTAAGAATGTATGCTTCACGCTTGAGTGGTCAAACAATTCGGTACTGAGAGGGTTATTAATATTTGATTATTCAGGATACCCCGATATCAGAGTGCCTCTTGATGTCTCCAGTGACACTAATCTGGAGAACTCTTCCAAGAATCACGCTCAGAGTAAAGTGTGCTTAGACAGGTAAACAACATGGTTAAGTTGCATATTCGGTGTGCATCCTTAGTTTACCATTCATCTTTTTTTAGTAGAAAGGAAATAGATTACTCTCAAATTGCATCCTGTTCACTGTAATGATCGGGCCATGGGTAACAAAGTAATTAAATGAATAAATTAATTTATGATGCTGCGTGATAATTTCATGGCGGATCACTGAACCAATGGCACCCATTGACTGTCTTACAAATGTGAATTATTTTGTGAAATATCTTTTATGAAAGAAGTGAATTTTTAGTGCAACTACAAACCAAATTACCATTGAAATAGCGAGACACATGATTTTTTTTTATTTACTTTTTTTTTCATCGGACCAATTCAAAGTATTCATTGACCTTCACATCTGAGCTCTCTTGGAAATGTTTTCACTCAAGTTCATAGGTGGATTCAGGAGACAAACATTGACAAATGGCCCACTGTTTTTTTTAGTTTTTTTTTTTACTGTGCATGTATATTTATAAACAGACCAGACATTATCATAACACCCCCCTCCCCCCATTTTGCAATGTTCTTTCTTTTTCATCACACTGGACTCTGCAAGCTGCCCGTTTTGTGGTATGATGAGTTTTAACTTCAAGAAACATAAAATGTTTATGTCAAGCATAGACCTCATTAACCCTAACCTTCCCAAATCCTCCAAAATCTTCTTTGCTAAAGTGAAGGATTTTGAAGGATTGAGGTTATTAGGCATACTTGCCTTTCCACGGTACATGTACATCCATGTTTGTTGTAGTAATTGCAAGGTCAGTGCTTGGGTGCAGTGGACACTGTTTATTGCTCCATACATGCAGGGAGGGTTCCTGGCCATGTACATGTATCACAGATTAGAAACACATGTGTGCATACATGTCATGTGCTTGCTTTACTACTGAAGGATTTTGGAGGATTCAGGTTATGCAAATGGGCCTAGGGAGTTAAGGTTTAGATTAGCTTCCAGGTCATAAATATACATGTAGTACACTTTGTACATTGGACATCATTTGGAGATCCTCAAATTTGTTTTTAATGTTAAGGCCATTATAAACTCCTGGCAATGTTGGCAAAACTGCTTCTAAAAGTCTTCTTTATCCTTACTTTCTTTGAACACAATGTGTACATTAAATAACCAACTTGTGAACGTTTTAGCATTATTGTGTTGTCTTTTAACCCTCCTACTACTACAAGGGTCAAAATCAGTCAAAATTTTGATATACTTTTGATATATCTAGTGCACTTAAAAGTCAAACACTGTCAAACCTTCCGTGTACTAAGTACATTTACAGGTCAAAATGAGTCAACTGTTTTTGACTTGTAAAAACATTGTCTTGTCTTGTATTGTCTTGTATTGTTGAGGGTTATCAAAATGACAGTAAAAACCAGTCAAAATTGCCCCTGTGTGCACATTTGGGTCAACAGTTCTTTCGTATGATGATGAGCAGCTTAGAGTGCTATAGCTGCATACATCGGTTTGATGACATTAGTTGAAACAGGGTGGACCACGTGAAGGTTGTCATCTCCCACCCCGGTCAACAGTTAAAACAGGCAGTTGACTGGTTTTGACCTGTATAGCAACTTCCCACTAAAGTGCAACAATAGTAGGAGGGTTAAGAAAAAAATAAAGAAAATACATTTAGATTTGTCATATTCATCCAAACATTGAATTTTTTCATATAAAACTTTGAGCATTGATAGTTCTTTGTAATTTTAGAAGCAGTTAACATTTTATATTCTGTTTATTAATATTGACTCCCTTGTATACTTTGTAATGCATTTATTTCTTATTCCATCAGAGTGAAGACATTAGACTGCGGAGACACAGTTGCCAAGTGGCTGTCAACTGCACTAGGAAGGCAATGTCGTCTGCTACAACAAAATCCAGATTTTGAGCGAAACTGTAAACTCAAAGGTAAATGTGTGCAAAGTGTTATGTCATAGTTTTGGCTTCTTTTTGTGATGTTTTCTGTTTGCCCCTGCAACTTCTCCTAAAAGTGTTCAGCTTTTAATGTTGTTCCTTCTAGGATACTTCAATTTGTATAACTATTATTAATATTCCCATAATTTGATTGTACTATATGCAGGTGCCACAAACAACATCGGCATTCACCATAGCCTGTCCCTTGTCAATGAATCCCCATTCACACTGCTGTGTAGATCGAGTGCTCATGCACTCCTCAAAGCCATCATGGAACGAAATCACACCACCAATATTCAGCCAATCAGAAGCCCTCCTCGGCAACACGGTGACCAGTCAGAACCAGTCACAGCAGGATTTCCATTGAGGAAAGATGAAGGGGAGTGGTCTGATGTGCACATAGAGGAGCTGATTGGTAGGTTCCGTGGCAACCTGGTGATTGATGGCTGGGAGGCCTTTGATGAGGATGGATGGCAGAAGATACAGATTGGACACCATGTGTTTCCAGTAAGTCGGCCATTAACAAAAATACATATATTTGGGAATCCTTAATTTTACTAATAATAATAATAATAATGTGTGGACTTATATAGCGCACGTATCCACTAACTGAGTGGTGCTCAAGGCGCATTATATTATTACCCCTGCTCGTAAGGCTCATAAGGCTCATAAATCATTCCTGAAACCATCTCAGCTCCCTGGGGAGTATACAGCTCAATTGCTGCCATTACAGCGCATATAGGGCTAATCAACCAACTCTGCCCTCACAGGTACCCATTTAACCCCTGGGTGGAGAGAAGCAATTATGGTTAAGTGTCTTGCTCAAGGACACAAGTGTCACGGCCGGGATTCGAACCCACATTCTGCTGCTAACACCAGAACTTGAGTCCGGTAAGCTAGACCGCTCGGCCACGACACTCCACCAATTTGTTGGTATGTATTTATGCATTGCTTTTTTGGATAAGTCATTTCACAAAATGGTTGACTAGGTCATGGATAAAGAGAATTTATGATGCTTGATAATGCTAACTATTGAACAGAAACTTTCATAGACGGTTAACCAAAAGTCAGCAACTGACGGCAACACAAACTACATGTACATGTATGTGACATAAAACACAATAAAGGGGGCCACTTTGCATCCGTCACGTTAGCAGTTTTTCCAATGGTTGTTATTTATTTTTAAGTACCTGAAACCGACCAAAAAGTGTTTCAACATGTGAATGGACATGCAGGCTTATACTAGAACTAATTTGAGTTGATTTATTTTATTTTTTTATTTTTTTATTTATTTTTTTACCCTCAAATTTCCATAACAATTGGACGGAAAAAGTTACCTCACTTTTCCGTCCATTTGTTGATGGAAATTTTAGGGTAATTAAAAAAGTAATAGTAATAATCAACTCAAATTATCTTTAGGATAAGCATGCATGTCTATTCAAATGTTGAAATTCTTTTTGGGTGGTTTCAGATATTTAAACAAAAATTACAACCATTAGAAAAACTGCTAACGTGACGGTAGGAAAGTGGCCCCCCTTTATTGTGTTTTATGTCATATATAGTCAGCAAATGGTACAATGTGTATACATTTTGGATCAAAAATTAACTTCCTGCAATGAGTGTTAAATAACCAATGCGGCAAAAAATAAAGTCTAGAACAACAAAATGGGCGGCAAATTCTTCCCAATTTTTGTTGTTTTTGTTTTGTTTGGAAGTATTGGTTTTGGTTAGCCAGTTAGAAAAATTTCTAAATGGTTATTAGTGCAGTTTAGGTCAATTGACTGTTAACTGTCCCAACACTAATGCTTGATAAATTATTGTTTTGGTGAAGTAATGACACCTTTGGACTGTTTAACAATGCTTTGGTCAATGTTTGTGTCATTTGTGAATCTCATTTAAAAGTACATGTATTTTACGTCAAGTAATTTATTTTCCTTTTGAATGAAATTCTTTTATAGGGGAAAATAGAAGAACCGATTATTGAAATTATTAATGCATAATTTGTAATAAACTGAACCTTTCACAGGTTTGTATAAACTGTACATATCTCCTGATTCTTGCACAGTACAGTATGATCGCATTAACAGACCAAATGTGTATGGCTTTACCTCGAAAGCTAATTATGGACCTCATCAATGGTATTTATTGAAATATTGATGTAATTTATGTCTTTGTTTGATGTTGAAGATTGCTGGTGTGTGCATACGATGTCAGATGGTTTGTGTGGACCAGAAAACGGCAGTCCGAAACAAGGAGCCTCTAATGACCTTGTCTTCATTCAGAGGGAAGAAGGTACATCAAATTTAACACTGATTTGTAAGAGATGTCCAGAAGCCAGGAACAAATGTTTATAAAAATCTGCATTATAAATCTTATCGGAATTGCCTCGTAGTATTGAAAAAAATTAGTACAAGGATGTGTACAAAGTCAATGGGGGGGGGGGGGAGATTTTTTGGGGTGATAACACTATGAATAACTTTACCCTGAAAATGCCCTGAAAATCTGTTTTACCGTGAAATAAATAGTTCACAACACCGTGAAAACGCCATGAAATACTCTTGGAATTTCTTCGCAGTGAAAACACTGTGAAAACGACATGAACTTCTTGTGGCAGTTTTTGAGGCAGCTCATTAATTCTCAAGATCGCCGTGAATTTGCCCTGAAATCACTGTGAACATTATTGCCAATATCTGAGAGGAAGAGACCATGAAATTGCCGTGAAATCATGGTGAACTATTATTTCACGGCAAAACGGATTTTCAGGGCATTTTCAGGGTAAAGTTATTCATAGTGATAAGTAGGCCTGGGCGAATAGTGAAATTTACTACTCGATTAATCGCATGGCAACATTTCGCAAATATTAGACTATTCGCGAATAGTTTCAAAATTTTTCCCGCGGTTTACAAATACAAAAACATGTGCTTTGATAGTAATTTCTGGAATATTTGTAAGCTTCATCAGACAATAGACAAATACATACATTGAGTTCTTGAATGCCTGTTGTTGTTTCCTCTTTATTTCTTGCAAAATTGTACTCGAAATAATAGAATTTGTAAGTGAAAATCCAATGGTCATCATGTTATATAAGTTTGTTATTGCTTTGGCAGCATGGGAAACTTCCAGGACAATTAGCACATACTAATTCACACACATGTTCATCCCATATCAACAGAGGGAAGTCCACCTAAACGTAATCAAATGAACGCGATCGAGTTGTATTTAAGTCGTCATTATGAGTAATGCCAGTATGTTATCGGTCACCCCTATTATTTCAAATCAATCAGTCCTACAGACGAAACAAAAAAAATCACCAATGTAAGCATTGTTTATGCTCATGTAGGGGCCAGATCTTTAGACGTTATTCGTTGTTCACAAAAATACAAAGCTTCCACGGTGTGCCCCGCACTATGCTTAAAAAGCTTTCGAATCACGTGGTGCCCGTGCCCCTGAACTGATTTTGTGCTATATATTGTGCACGAGGTTGTAATTCAGGGTCCCAGTATCACGTGCCCATTTCCGCGTGTCGTGATTGGATAGATTTGCATAGTTACTATTTTATTATTTTTCTCATTGGCTGTTCGATCATGAATATGTTGATAATTATGTTGCATATTCATGATTTATTGGGGTCGATGTTTCACTATGGTTTCACTGGTGCCCGTCTTTGGAAAAGAAGCACCTTTCTATTGGGTCTGGGAAAGGGAATCGGTGAATTGCTGTTTGGCGCCTGCATTCATGTTACGTTGCTAAACATGCTGACATGTAAACAGAGCGTGTTCGGTGAAGGAGTGTACACGAAAGTTGGATTATAACTTATTCCCCGGACCACTCTTTTCACTACGAACAATAAAGGTACTCAAAGAATAGAGCGTATCGGGTGGAAAAAATGTGCTTGGCAATTTTGGCAGCGTATCGGCCAAAAATCTTTGCGTATCAGGCTGATACGCTAGTTTGTATGTGGGGAGAATCCTCTGTTGCATTTTCCCACTGGCAGGCATTATACTGATTGAATTCACAAGTACTAATCCCCTAGTGAATTAGGAAGCTAACATACATTTGTTTTTAACTTTTCCTTATAATTTATAATTCCCATCATTAAATAACCAGTAGGTATTTCTTCTAAACATGTTGGCCAAGGCAAAGTGATTTATATATAACATATTACATTTACGCGCCATGCTTTGATGTTATCAGCCTTCAGCAGGTAACAGTCGCTGCAGTCACAGCCAGCCAGCCATGTTGGCTTCCTCATCAAAGGCATTATGCATACCACTACCAGCAGTGTCAAGACAAAATGGTGTAATTGGCAGTGTTACTTGTGAATAGTAGTCACGAATAGTTAGCAAACAGTTCACAACTGCAAGTTATGCAATGCAAAGGCAATACATTATTGTAGGTAACAGTCGCTGCAGTCACACCCAGCCAGCCAGCCATGTCGGCTTCCTCAAAGGCATTATTCGCGAGTACTATTCGCGAATACTACAAAGCTTACCACTACCAACAGTGCCTAGGCAAATCGGTGTAATTGACAGTATTACTCGCAAATAGTAGTCACGAATAGTTAGCAAACAGTTCACGACCGCAAGTTATGCAGTGCAAAGGCAAAACATTATTACTCACAATTAATCATGAATGGTCATTATTCGCGAATAGTTGCAGGTATTCGCGACAGTCCGATTAATCAAATACATGTAGTTCAATATCTGCGAATACGAGTACGATTAGCAACAACTATTCGCGAATATTCGAATAATCGAACTATTCGCCCAGGCCTAGTGATAAGTTTTTACATAGAATTTGTCTTTGATTACATCATAAACAGAATACTATAATTATTATATCTAACCAAGTTCAAAGAAAAGCTTAAAATTCGTAAAAATACCAAAACTATCACCACACTTTGACATTGTACACAACATTGTATGCAAGGGTACTCATTTTTTCCATACCGCAAGGTAATTTTACAAGTCAGTGTGCATGAGTGCGGCAGTTCCGATTATTCAACTGCATTGCTCTGTTTGGCATATTTTACTAAATTTAAACAAAAATTTACCTGATGAGGGGAGGTACTGTTTTATAAAAGAACAACAAACATATTCGACTGACCCCAATGAATGGATCGATCCGACTGCCATTTTTATTTTGCCACCAACCATTCACATACTTTGATTTGTTTGACGCAAGAATTTCACCAACCTATATATATCGCAGAACCCGCTGCTATATAGGATTCTAGCCGGCCAATCGTCATCGGGCAAGCTCGGTGGTCGAGAGGTTAAGACGTCTGCACTAGTAAGCAGGAGGTCGTGGGTTCGAATCCTGCCCGAGTCGCCTGTGTAGTTTTTTCCACAGACACTCGGAAAGCACTGAGTGTACAGTGCTATACACACGTCGGTGTAGGGCAAAATTAAATCAATTGATTTGTTCTCTTTTCAGGTTCCATTTGGCATCCACCTATTTCATGATGACACCTCATCTAAGGACACCACTCTCCGTGTTGGTGACAAAGTGTCAGTCCTGCAGTATCAGTGCTCCAATCACCTAGATCAGTGCTCCAATCACCTAGATCAGTGCTCCAATCACCTAGATCAGCAACCCAAATCATCTTGAGGCCTGTGATTTATCAGGAGTTTACATGATTTCAGGATTTTTACAAATCTCCCTTTGCCTCATAATGTACTTGAAAGAAGAGAAGTAGCCACCAAGGAAAGAAAAAAAAAGAGCTTGTATTGTGTCCAAACCTCTAGTCAGTAAACCCTCCAAAATTAAACATCCTGGAGGTTCAGGGGGGCTTTGTCCTCGAGACCAAAAGGAGACCCAGGCGCACTACCCATTTTTCAGAATTTTTTTACTTTTGTCAAATCACAGCCCCTGATGTATTCGTAAATAAAACACAAAATGACATACAGTAGACTACTTTGCAAATATATGCACACATTGCATCTCGGTTTAGCTAGCGATCACCAGTTCTCATTTCGCTGTATACTTACTTCCTGACCTTGTTTCACAAATACAATTGAAAGGATCAGCTTGTATTACATGGTACATGTCCGATTTCTATAATAGCAACCTGTATTTTTTTCCTACACCATAAGAAAAATTCTAAATCACTCTTTCCAAAGGTGTATAGCTTGGGTTATGGATCACGAAGAATGGAAAAAATCCTTCTTCTTTTTTTCAACTGCTCATGGTACTCCCAATTATTTTCTGTGTCTGGTGACATTGGTCGATATTTTAAAGATGTATTCTTTGTAATGTTTTTTTCATTCTTCCCACATAGTATTACTCAATATCTACTGTATTAATCACTAGTTTTAGTGGTCGTGTCCAATACCTAGTATATTTATAAAACCAAATTACATTTGAAAGGTCTTACCTGCTAATAAAAGTCAATGTCTGATCCTGTCAAGAAATGTACAGATCAAATGAAGTTATTGAATTGTGATCCAGTACAAAATCTCTAAATTTCTAAATACATGCATGTACATGTACATGTATTTTGTTTTTTTAGAAACCTATTGGTATATTACAGGCCTCCCAGCGAAACCTATAAAAACCTATATTTCAAAATGGGAACCTTTATTTTCCCCCCAAAAAACCCTGTATATTACCCTATAAAAACCTATATTTTTAATCTCCTGCAGCACATTTTCAACTTCCTCATTAAATCCTCGTGGCTTTGAAGAAAAATTGTATGAAGAGAAGAAGCCAAAACAGTAGCCAAACTGTAACATGTGTACCGTTCTTAGCAATTTACCAAAAACTTGTTACTTAACACTGCATAATCAATGGAAATAACCTATAAATGCCTATATTTTGCGGAAAAAGGGTGTGGGTTCGAGCCCTTGTCCTTGTGTCCTTGTGTCCTTGAGCAAGGTACTTAACCATAATTGCTTCGTCCTTCGGATGGGACGTAAAGCCGTAGGTCCCGTGTAATGCACGTAACAAAAAATTTAAAAAAAGAATGCGCCTTGAGCACCACTTAGTTGGTGGATACGTGCGCTATATAAGTCCACACATTATTATTATTATTATAAAACACAATAAAGGGGGCCACTTTGCATCCGTCACGTTAGCAGTTTTTCCAATAGTTGTTATTTATTTTTAAGTACCTGAAACCGACCAAAAAGTGTTTCAACATGTGAAAGGACATGCAGGCTTATACTAGAACTAATTTGAGTTGATTTATTTTCTTTTTTAAATTTTTTATTTATTTTTTTACCCTCAAATTTCCATAAAAATTGGACGGAAAAAGTTACCTCACTTTTCCGTCCATTTGTTGATGGAAATTTAAGGGTAATTAAAAAATAATAGTAATAATCAACTCAAATTATCTTTAGGATAAGTATGCATGTCTATTTAAATGTTGAAATTCTTTTTTGGTGGTTTTAGATATTAAAAAAAGAATTACAACCATTAGAAAAACTGCTAACGTGACGGTAGGAAAGTGGCCCCCTTTATTGTGTTTTATGTCATATGTTAGTTGAATATATTACTTTAAAAGAAATGTTCTGGTCAAACATTTCATCCTTCTAATATACATGTACGTTACTTTGTTCAATTCCGAAATGTTTTTATTTCAAACTATGTTGCAATGATTGTTTAAAGGGACAATATTGTCAACAGGGCATGGAATCGGAGTGCTAGTGACTGACAATAAAACCCCACATGATAAGGTTATATTACAGTTGCTGCTGCATAAATGAGCTACATGTAGTAATTTCCAGTCACTGTGTTCATCGATTTCATGCCCAGTTGAAAGTCTGCTCTGATCATGACGATATTGTCCCTTAAAATGAAACTTCTTTTTTTGAACTCTAATTAATTGTGTTTAATTATTTAAAATATAAAATTGGCTCAGTTAGTAGTTTATAGTGAATATGTATGCATGTACCCCAGTAGTACCATAGTAGTTCTTCCTATTGATTTTATAACCCAATTATTGACATCAACAAATGCATTTTAATGTAATTTATGCTGGTTTTCATGCACTTTATAAAAAATATGTCTTAAATAATCACAAGAATATATGTGAATGCAATTAACTTTATCAAAGTAAAGATTTGTTTAACTTTTTCAATAATTTTACAAATTATATTTCTATAAAATGTTTTAATGTAACAACCTTGATGAATGTAGGCAAGCTTCCCCTTATTCCAAATGTTTTGCCAAAAATGCATACATTTAGTAAATTCATGCACATTTGTTCCAGATTTTGAAATGAAAGTACAACATTGGTAATAAATAACCTGATGACAAAATGATAACTATGCAATGACATTTTAAAGAGAAGGAAGAATACTGGTAATGAAGTACATGTAAGTAAAGGTGCCAATCATTTTTTTTAAAGAAAACAAAAAAAAACAGGTGCTCTCATTTCAGAAAAAACACAAACAACTATACCTGCATATAAAGTTGCCAGATGGCAATTTGTAAACATTGTGAATGCATTTTCCACTTGGTTGATTGTTTGGGGGATAATAAGCATATACTTATATACAGTTTTGTCATCAGTACCAATGATGTACCTTCCCTTTAATTCGGGGAACAAAAAATACATTAATTGGTCGACTATCATTAGAGTTACAATGCACTATTAAGATAACTGATTTTCCACACTTTTTTAAATTGAATGGGGAATTTCAACAATTATTTTGATTTTGAATTTTATTGACATTTATTATGGTATCATAAAGTGATTTGTATTATCTGGATTGTCTATATATACTTCCGGTCATTTTTAATAATGTATTCAAATTATATTTTAAAAGAGATTTAAATAAATAAAGTACACACAACTCTGTTTTGTTTTCCATTTATTTATAAAATAAAGGTATTTTTCCCCAATAATTAAAGATTCATTTAACAGTATTTTTGTGAACTTCATTGAACCAAACAATTAAATATAAAACATGTAAGCAATAGTTCAGTTCACGTCGGAGGCCGTGTATACACGCAATTTTTTTTGGACAGCGGATCGGAGAGCGTCTAAACACGCCACAGGATTCTCAGGAATATTTGTATATTTTCCCGGTCGACGTGGCAACAAGCCATAAGCATATGGTGGAAGACGGGGTTCGGAAAAACTTTTATTCCCGGTGCGAACTGGTTAAAGGGGGTGTAACAGCATTGGTGATTACCCTAACAAAAGAAAATGAGATGTATTACCTAAAATCTTACTTGGATTGAAGATGTACATGCAGTAACGGTACAAAACTAGCCATTATTACCGTTTCTCTTTTTAAATAAAAAAATCTTGAATACAAATTAAAAACTGAAAGGGGTCACCAGTCGGTGATTCATTTGCACTGTTTTCTTCTTGGCGACAACGAAATGGCCAGCTTTTTCCCCCATACATATCTCTTGGTTTGTAGGGCTGCAACTACATACATTTTACCAATAGTGTTACACTGCCATTACATCACATATAACTGCACCTTATCGTGGAGTGTCGTGGCCGAGCGGTCTAGCTTACCGGACTCAAGTTCTGGTGTTAGCAGCAGAATGTGGGTTCGAATCCCGGCCGTGACACTTGTGTCCTTGAGCAAGACACTTAACCATAATTGCTTCTCTCCACCCAGAGGTTAAATGGGTACCTGTGAGGGCAGAGTTGGTTGATTAGCCCTTATGCGCTGTAATGGCAGCAATTGAGCTGTATACTCTCCAGGGTGCTGAGATGGTTTCAGGAATGATTTATGAGCCTTATGAGCAGGGGTAATGATATAATGCGCCTTGAGCACCACTGAGTTGGTGGATACGTGCGCTATATAAGTCCACACATTATTATTATTATTATTATACACCTTATGAAATGTACTTGGCTTCATGTAAATCTCATTTTCGTCAAAGGTTTCAACTCACTGGCAACTCTGTCATGAGCTTAATACATGCTTTTTATTTGACCAAACAGACCAAGACAGAAATAAACACATTTGTATAGGGGCAGCATACCTGCCAAGAAATAACACCTTGATATTTCAGGAATATTCAATAGCATGGATCAATAATGATGACACAAACACACTGCTTCGAACGCAGCTGCCATTTTATCCAAAATGCACAAAATATGGTTCATGAATGAAACAATACGGACAAACTTCTGCTATAATGAACCCATCCGGCCTGTCAATCAAGCAGCACAGATTGACCAACAAGGTAGCACTATACCTGGCAACTGTTGCTATCGGTCAAGATTTCCATGATTATGTGGTCTTACAGTATCCACTTTTGGGGTGAACAAAATTGTACTTTGCCAGTTTATGGTAAAACCCTTTGCCAATCTGGTAACGATAAAATTGAAGTTGAACTTGACTGCTTAGTCTTCAGCCCAGGCACTTTGTGAATGTGTTCACATCCCACTGTAACCGCGCACTGTAACCGCACACTGTGGACTTCTCATAAATGTCTTAGCGCAAGACTTCACATGTCCGAGATTTTCAGGTGGGCAGGGACCCCTTCCAAATCCGATTGGTGTATTGGCCTATCAGCAGGGGTGCCAAATCTTGCCCCACTTACACAGGGAAACCTCTGCCAATTAAGTTAACTATTTACAGTTGATTGACAGCTGTTTCGGACCATTGTGCCACTTATTTCCATGCGCCCTTTGACCTCCAGTCCAAGAATTCCCCAAATGCTGCTTCGTCAGCACTGCCACTACCCTCCTCCTCCTCCTCCTCCTCCTCCTCCCCCTCAGTGCCTCCTCCCTGATGCTGTGATCTCTTGGATTCCATCTCTGATTTGATGTTGTCCTGCTTGTCTCGTAGGGCTTCCACCTTGGCAAAGCAATGTCTGCATAAGACAAAATCCATTCAATATCAGTCGAAAAAAAGTGTTAGAAAAAAGTTTGGCGAGATAACCAAATATCATATATTGCATTTTGGGAGCAGTCACGTTTTAGAAAAACATCAATTTGTCACGTGTCCGGTAGAAGGTCATTAGGGGACCGCAATGAACTTGGGAGATCGGACTGCAGAATTATTTGCTTGTTTGTCTTGTTGTTTTGACTTACATCTGCTCATCGATCTCATCAATGTTTCTGTCCACCTGAGCTGCCTCCTGATCTTCCTCTTGTAAATTCTCTGAAACCTACAAACAAGCCATTGATGAGGAAGTGTCATCAATATCAGAATCATGTATCTTGACCTCACTATAAAGTTACAGCCTTAAGGTGACATCAAAGCCAGCACACACTTGTAGTAACATGTCTGTAAATGCATCTATACTTTATAAGAATAAAACCAAAACCTGTTCAAGTTTCAGCTATATTTCATTGTGCCATTGTCATGGGAAAAAGTGAAAATGCATTCAGATATTTTGTATTCATTCCAAAGTGGAATTTTTGTCTTCAGAAGATGGAAATTAATTTTGGAATTTATTTCACTAATTTTACAAAATATTTAAAGAGATATTTGATACCATCACCAAGTGAGATTCATGTGATTCCCCCCAGCTGCCACTTCCCAGGTTTAACATCATAATTTGGGTTGTGGTCCCAGTACTAATCCATGTTCAACACTAAAGTTGTGTTTGTTCACTAACAAAATAAACATCCATAAACTTGAAATCATTTGATATACATGTAATTACCTGATTTTGTTCAACCATTTCCTTCTGGAATTTGCTCCATTCCTCTTCCATAGTATTCTTCACCTCCACCTTGCGAACCTAGTCATATAGTTCAAAATAATGTTGGGGGAAATTATTTAGGAAAAGAACAAGAAAAGTTTCAGTCACCAACTGGAAGCTGCATATATTAGGCTTGGAAATTTACCAAAGGACACACATACAGCTATTTGGACAAGAATTTCATAATTTATTAACCCTAATGATCCCCATCCAGCCAAACTCCAACACCAGGGATTGTTGGAGTTTGATGGGTTGAGTACTGTGTACTTCTAATATGGCATGTGTAAAGTGTTGGAATATGGCTGGATGAGTACTGTTATGTGTGCAGTAACAGTGTTGGATTTTGATTGAGTGAGGACGGTGGTTCTACTAGCATGCAACATTGTTAGACTTTGAGTGGAGAGAGTGTGTGTATGCAACCTGCTGTAATAAACAACTGATAAAGGCAAATATTGTACTTAGGTATGCTTGGCATTGTGTCTAACATCATATATCTAGAACCTACCATTTATTCCATAGGGTGTTTTAGTTTTTGTATAGTTAAGTTTTTTTAGCATGAAAACAATTGTTGGATTATGATGGGTTGAGTACTGTGTGACTCCAGTGTTCAAACTTTACTTTGGGCCATGTGTCCCCACTCAATCAAAATCCAACAGCTAAGGGCCTGTTGGAGTTTGCCAGGTTGAGTACTGTTATGGCAAGGTGGACTGTTGGAGTTTGATGGGTTGAGTACTGTAAACCAGCAACAGTCAACCATGGTGTTGGGATTTGATAGGTTGAGGAAGGTTTCTAGTAAAAATGCTTAGGGAGTTGGGGCTAATAACTAATGAATTTGCATGTGGGTGTCCCTGTCAATCCATCGGTTGCAAATGATGTGTATGAAAGGTGTACCATGAACTGATGCAACCAAATAAATGATCACATTTATCATGGGGTTCCACTGTAGATTACAATTTTCTTTTTAGGGTCATGGGGATAAGAGGAAACAAACCAACAGCATAAATTATTTACCTTGGCGTCCATTACAGGATCATCAAAGAATCCCTCGGGGATTGCTTCAGCAGTAGTGGAAGGCTTTCTGTAGAATGACAAAATGATCACCACTTTAGTTTAGTATTTTTTCAAGATATTAACCTGTAAATATCAATTTCACATACGAACTGTGATGTATGGCTTGATTCCAACGCACACTGATGGTTCTACTCTTGAATACATGTAGCTTAACCCTACTACACATGGAGGCCACTCCGATCCACTAAATTTTCAATGTTTTCTTCACCAACCTTTAGTACATACAAGCCTGCTGTCTTTTCAAAGTAATCTTACAAAATCAACTGTGTGCCACCCAAGGTCACTGTAAATGTTTGAACATATTAGTATGGCCTGCAATGTATCAATGGGAGATCACTTTACCCTGCAATCTCAGTGGTGTGACAGTGCACAGAAGGGTAACCATAGGAGGCCACTGGCAAAGCTAATGGCTTGGAGTGGCCTGAATGGGTTGTTTCAAAAATTGCATGTATACCCCGTCTTTTGCACTAATTTACCCGCAATTTCTTTAAATATTTGTGTTTCACTGGAACATTTATAATTTCATTTTTAGAAATGAAAACAAGTACTTTGAATTGAGTTATTTCACAAAAATCACAGTCAGAACCCATTTGTTGGGACATATTCACCGTAAAACCATGCTTCTCATGATTAATTTGAGAAATGTGTAATTTTAAAGCATTTGTTATCCTATCCTCAAAGTAAAATAACAATGTTCCGATTAGCCTTGACCAAGACGCTACCCCATGGCATGGTTATGTGAATCCATACATCCAGCACACATGCACAAATTGAACATTGTGTACACGGATCCATATGTATATACATGTACAATGTCTAATATGTGACAGGTTAAGATGGTGTAAAGATGGACAAACTGCTGGTGTAGATAGAATAATACCTTTCTTTGTCATTGTCATTTGGTGATTTTGATGAAGTGACTTCAATGGATGAAGGGGTTTCTGGTGCAGTTTTTGAAGGCGACAATCCGGAATCAAAGAAACCTAAAACCAAATATGCAATCGGAAAGATCATGATAAATATGTCACAAACAATGAAGAAGATACAATTGTTATGAATGTTACTTGACTAAATATTAGTGCATTGTACTTAAAAATTGAATTTAAAGAAGCAAATCCATTTCAATTTTTCTTGTACCCTGTCAAAAGGAAGTAAATTACTTTCAAATGAAACATTTAACACAAATATTTTTAACACACTATTTAATATATTTAAATAAGTTACAATGCATCAGAAAGATTGTGCAAGACTGCAAATATGTTTATTTTTATGTATTTTGACTTGTTTGTTCACTTTTCATATCAGTAAAATTTTCACATTTTTAATTAATATTTTGTTTAGTTGAAGATTATGGCTATTTTGATGTTCATGTATACTGGATGTAATTATTCTTTCTTCTTGTCTAAAACTTCATATGTCTGTATATTTTCTTGATAAAATGAACATCTGAAACAACATGACAAAATCACTTATTATCAATCAAAACTATAATATTTTGTACAAAAAAAAAAATAAATAAAATTACCTGATGGTAGGGATGATGATTCTACAGCCTCTCTGGCTGAAGTATTCTTTGGCTTCTCTAGTGCATCTATAGAGGGCAGGCTTTGTATCTCAGTGTCAAAGAATCCTGCAGGAAGCCTGCAACATAACAAAGGAGGAATGAAAAGAGTAAAAGTAATGGTTGTGATGATTGCATGTATATGTTGATCATTCTCTTGAGCAAGCTCACTATAAATAGAGACTAGTTGTACAGCTTTTACTTGTTAGAATTTGGTATTGGGGATGGGGCTCTTTTGTAAACAAGTGATATAATGTGTGACTATAGCCAGTACATATGCGATGTTGGGAAAATGTCTGTACCTTTTAAAGGGGGACTGACATCCTTTATTGTGTGTGTACTTAAGGCGTTTTGTAATAAAATATTGTTTTTGAGACCCACCTGTGTCTATTTAATCATTGATTTCTGAGTGCAAGTATTTTAAAACAATGTTTGAAGTGTTTGGGGAGGCAACCCCTACCATGGTGGAAGCTTCATTTTGCATAAGATATGTGACGCATATGTAAGGTCGGAAGATCCGATGTGTACATGATGTACATGTACATACAAACGCTTTCACACACGTAGCGCCGATTTAATTTCTTCCGTGATTTTTGTTTCCGAACTAATAAATGCCGGAAGATGTGTTTCTGCAGGATGCAGCAACACCACCAAAGACAGTGTTAGCCTTCATCTGTTCCTGCGACCCAAAAATCGCCAGATTTGGACGAGCAAAGTTCGACTGACAAGAGTAAAGTGGTCAGGTTCATCGGCTCACATAGTTTTGTGCAGTGATCATTTTGAGCCGAGTTTTGAGCCGAATTTCTCTTCCTGACATGACGTCACGAACAGCTCCTCCGTGCAGGGCGTAAAAGTGGGGGGGGGGGGCATTTTTACAATGGTAAAATAACACTCTCAAAAACAATAAAAACACAAAACAAAAATTTTATTGATCTTTTACTGATAT
The DNA here is from genome assembly GCA_029582265.1 of Zoroaster sp. YZ-2022. Classification (NCBI taxonomy): domain Eukaryota; kingdom Metazoa; phylum Echinodermata; class Asteroidea; order Forcipulatida; family Zoroasteridae; genus Zoroaster; species Zoroaster sp. YZ-2022. Next base: position 19,016,053 of record CM055827.1, read on the forward strand.
AAAAGAATAAAACGATCACATATTTAACTGTTTGATTTAAATCCATGTCAGTCCCCCTTTAAGAAACAAAATATGTATTATACAATGTATAAGATTTAAGGCTTTGCATGGTGGAGTATTGATATCATTTCATTTCTCAACTATCGCTAAGTGAGAACATAGTTCAGGAAAAACTATGGGGACTTCTCAGGGTTTTCTCTACATTTCGATAAGTGTGCTCTAATCAACGTCAGGAGAACGAAGAGGGTTGGAGATGCAGCTCCGTAGGTAGTATTTGTTAGGATCATGTGTTGAATGGAAAATGTTCTGAGTGGTGCCTAGTGGAGTGTGTCGGTTACTATGCAGTGTAATGTATTAAAACCAAACTGTGAAAATGCATTCAGATTATTCGTTTTCATTCCAATGTGGATTTCTCCATCTTCGGATGACAGAAATTCAGTTTGGACATTATTTATAATTTTTTACTCAAATGATGGCAACCGAGACAGAGATATTTCAAGGGATGTTTGATACCCTCACCAAAAAAAGATTTATGTAAAACTGTGGTCACTACCAATAGTGTGTAATGGCTTTAACCCTGACCTTACCCCTTTTTTGTACTTGATTGTCCACTTTCTCTTGGTCTCTTTTCAGATGGCGTTGTAGACGTGACCTCACTATCACATTTCCTTTTTGCTGTTGTTTGTGATGTGATCTGAGGGCGGGGAATGACTTGTTTCTGTTGGGATGCACTGGGTTTGCCGCCAAGTTTGAGTGTAGCTAAATTCTTCACAAATGAGAGAAACAAAACCCAAAAAAAACACAGAAATCCTTCAGTACAAAACTCCAAGGAGTTATTTAGACCCAAAAACTGCATTACCGATATAATTTTTTTCCCTCATCATTCTTATTAACTTTGTTTTCATACAAATAAAGACAATTTTACCATGACCAAATATTGACAAAAACACTAGTTAGGGGCAATTATTTAGTCTTTTTTACCATTATCCCAAGGAATCTGTTTTTCTTGGTAACTTAATCGTAGTGTTTGTTGATGAATGCTTTGTCAATCCCCAAACCCCCTCACCCTTAATTTTGGTTAAATAAATTATCAATTGTAAATATTTGACAACATTTTCTATGTGATTACAAATTAACCTTCCTACTATTACAAGGGTTAAAATCAGTCAAAATGTTGATATACTTGCCAAGGCATATCTAGTGCACTTAAAAGTCAAACAATGTCAAACGTGTAGTACATGTAAGTACATTTACAGGTCAAAATGAGTCGACCATTTTTGACTGGTAAAAGCATTGTCTGGTATTGTTCAGGGTGGTCAAAATAACAGTAAAAACCAGTAAAAAAAATTCCCCTGTGTGCACATTTGGGTCAACAGTCAAAACAGGTAGTTGACTGATTTTGACCTCTATAGCAACTTCCCACTAAAGTGCAGCTAGAGTAGGAGGGTTAATAATCATTTAAAGTAAAATATATCCCCATCCTATCACCTGGGAAAATGGAAAATATATATATTCCTTCAGTATATGACCTACATGTGTATGGCACAGTTCATAACAGTGATACATACATGTACATGTATAAGTATTGACATGTGGTGATTGTATATTTGTTGTACCTATGCCAACAATTAGTTACTATGTTTAATTACCTCTTTGTGCTTCTTGCCTTGGAGATGTGCTGGCCACAGTATCTCACTCTTCACTTGGGAATTGCACACCATGCACACGAGCTGGCCAATGCTGTTATACGTGTACCGAGTCAAAGATTAAAATAATGTGTCTGAGAACTACTGCTGACAACCAAAGGTGGGGGGAGGAGGGGGTGAGGGGGGTAGGGGTGAGGGGTTGTGGGAAGGACAGAGCAGTAGTAGAGTACAGGGCCCCTGACCTAGCCCCATTCTTGGGCTAATACACTGGAATCCCTCCATATTCTTGGCCATAACCCCACATAATAATAATAATAATGTGTGGACTTATATAGCGCACGTATCCACCAACTGAGTGGTGCTCAAGGCGCATTGTATTATTACCCCTGCTCATAAGGCTCATAAGGCTCATAAATCATTCCTGAAACCATCTCAGCTCCCTGGGGAGTATACAGCTCAATTGCTGCCATTACAGCGCATATAGGGCTAATCAACCAATTCTGCCCTCACAGGTACCCATTTAACCCCTGGGTGGAGAGAAGCAATTATGGTTAAGTGTCTTGCTCAAGCCAAGGACACAAGTGTCACGGCCGGGATTCGAACCCACATTCTGCTGCTAACACCAGAACTTGAGTCCGGTAAGCTAGACCGCTCGGCCACGACACTCCACATGTACAAAAAAAAGGTGAAATGTTGTTATTGTGAGAATTTTAGTGAAACTTTTATTTTATTATTTTTATCTTTCAAAAATGTTTCAAAAATTTCATGAAATTGAGCTATCCCAGAATAACAGATGTTATGCCAAAAATAAAAATTGTCTGCTTGGGCAAGGTTACCTAATCACTTTATAGCTATGTGACAAAAATTTTCAAAATCAACAGATTCCAATACAACTGGTATCATTGTCAAGGTCTTGAATAGACGATTACAATGATATAAGGATCATCTTCCTGTGACCAAAAATAAGGAAGTTATGACATGTTGAATCCGGCAATTTTAGGCCCGTAAATGGCAATTATTTTATAAGGAAAAACAAAAGAAATGTAAATTTGAGTTGTGACCCGTTTCCTAGATTTTCTCGGATTCCATATCATAACTTTCTTAATTCTTGTCCGATTTTCAAAAGGTTGGTATCACTGGAATGCTTGGGAAAAGAGGAAGAATAATAACCTATTTCCAGGCTAATTAAATGATTAGTTTGTTTTGTAGTGCTGATTTACAAATAAGAAATACAAAAAAATGTGTTAAAAAAAATAATAATAAATTAAAAAATTATGAAAAAAAATTAATTACTCAAATCTGAGGATTGTTTTCATATTTTTACACTAAAATCTTCGAAAGCCTCTCATCCCTGATTTAATTTAATATTAAAACAATTTATAAATTATATTGGACTGGAAATATAAAACAAAATAATGAAAATAGATTTTTAAAAATAGAGAAAAAAAATCACTCAAATCTGAGAATTTTTAATATTTATACTGAAATCCGCGAGAAATTCTTATCCCTGATTTAATTAAACATTATAAAAAACAATAAATGATATTGGTCTGGAAATATGAAGAAAAAAAAATGAAATAAGTTCATGAAAACTAATATTTAATATTGTGTTACGCCGATGTATATTACTTATTAGGTTTAAACGGATGATTTATCGGACTGAAAATTGGTAGGTCTATAGCGCGCTGAACGCGGCGCAATACAATCTTTGGTTGACATCGATGTTTGGGGAGTCCAAAAAACATAACTGGGAGACGTTCAATCACGCCAAAATTGGCCAAGAGGTAGAAAACAAGTATAGAAAAATGATATTTGTGGTTTGATAAGTGATATTACTCATCTTTTGGTAAATCGTCGATGGTTTTGATGACCAAGAGCGAACCCAAATTTCGAGAATATTTTTTGGAAACTTCTAGATGCCGCATTCAGAAAATTTGAGAACGAGGTTGAAGTAGAATATTTGATCTACGTCTTCGAAAAAAAAATTCCTGGGTACGTCAAAAAGAACGGCCTCAGCGAAACGTTACAAAGCGCTATCTCCACGGTGTCTTCGCCACGGCGATTCAACCCGAGATTGAGGCCGCGGCCGAAAAGATTTGCGACAATGCGTGGGATACGCACATACCTACACTTTAGTTTTAGGTTGTATTCTTGTAATTAAATTAGCAGATCAAAATTTGAAAATAAAGAAAAATCAAGCGCTCCTTTTTGTACATGTGGTGCCTAGGCCAGGGTCAAGGATACGGAGGGAGTCCTGTGTATTGGCCCTAGAATGGGGCTAGCAGATTGCAAGATAAATGTAGTGATTAACAGTTACACGTACATGTAATGTACTGTAGGCTAGTATGTCTAGCTACAGTGTACTGTAGGATGCGATGATCCTATCGAGTATCGTCATGATCGAACTTATGTTATTCACATAAGCGCTAGGATACAGAGTACTTATTTATGGCTACTTAAAGTGGTAATTTATATAAATATTGATTTTATGTTTATAAAGGATATTTAGCCAACGGTGAGTCGATTCTCTTAACTGTTGATTTGCTTTCAGAGCGTTGTTTCTTCATAAAATCGCGGAGATCAACTTTTCTCTTACTGGAGGACGCCATCTTTGGAAATAATTCCTGTGTGCGTTTGTTTGTGAAAGAAATGATATACAACTTCAATCTATTTTCTGGGCTTTAAAAACTAAAAAAAACTAAATTAATTAGATTAGATTATTATTATTCTGTCTATTTTACATGATTATGTATGCATATAATTGTTCAAAAATTGATAATCTTTCACAATGTTGATGTACTTCTGGAAAGCAGACGACACGAAAGTCTAGCTCCTAACACGGAGCCTAAACAAATAGATGAATCTGTAACAGACTACTGATGTCATCACTGGAGTAAATTGAAAAGATGGCGGCGTCCAGGAGACTTGTGTCGCTGGAGTTTGTTGGGAACGATGAAGTTGTTAAGCATATTGTGAGGATCGATGAAGTTTCAGGTAAATTAAATGAAACGTAATATTTAATGTGTAGCGTTAAACATTTCAATTACATGAAAAATATAATCTTAAATTCATTATTTATTTTACGATAGACATGATTGAAAAAGAATTGCCGAGATACACGTGAGTCGTGAAACACAGTTACACTTACATTACATACAGTAAACAATGACAAATTGACATTGTAAGATAATTTAATGTGAACCATGTGTAACGTTAGAGCATATGCCATATTATTATTTATTACATGTACATGTAGTCCGGGACAAGGTGGTTGAAAGCGGGACCCAGCGTGGAAAAAAGAGGTGGCAGAGGGACCCAACAACATCATCCAGATCAACTTGGTAGGCCCTACTATGGTAGGCAGTTTCATGAAAATTTGAAGTTGCTTCAATTCTTTTAAATGTCATATCACACTGGATAGAGCAAAAAATTAGAAATAAAATAATAATAATAATAATAATAATAATAATAATGTGTGGACTTATATAGCGCACGTATCCACCAACTAAGTGGTGCTCAAGGCGCATTATATCATTACCCCTGCTCATAAGGCTCATAAATCATTCCTGAAACCATCTCAGCTCCCTGCATGGGGAGTATACAGCTCAATTGCTGCCATTACAGCGCATATAGGGCTAATCAACCAACTCTGCCCTCACAGGTACCCATTTAACCCCTGGGTGGAGAGAATTTTGTATTTTTGTATTTTTATTTGGCGTCGGGTCATTTTCCGCAAGTTGCACAGTTTTTCCGCCAACGTTACAGTTGGCATCGACTGACCAATTAAGATAACCACGATGTGTAGTATCCATTTATCGACACTAAAACATTAATAGACTACCCTTTGAATTAGTATTTTACCATGAAAGTTGGACAAGAAAATCGTAAAAACTTACCGAAATTCAGTTGCCTGTATTTCCATAACGAAAGGTTTCCCGTCGCTGATTTTTTTTATCGATTGCATAATTTAGTGCTCATAAAAATGGCGTCCAGGAAAACATTGAAGCCTCATCAGCGTAACCAGGCACTAGCGATATTGCGCCTATGCATTTTCACACGTACTATCAGGCGCGTCAACAAACTTTCGGCGGGTCACAACTTCGACAGAAAAAAGGGCATCAAAAATAGCGCCACCATCGGCGGTTTGCGTGAAACTGCCTACCTATGCAGTTTGAGGAGCAAAACGTATCACTATCAGTGTCCGGTTTCTGTTCTGCAAAATGGTGATTCTTTCCAGTAGGCCTGTGCGAATAATTCAATTATTCGAATATTCGCGAATTGTTGTTGCTAATCGTACTCGTATTCGCGGTTTTTGAATTATTCGATTTATCGCGCAGGCGCGAATACCTGCAACTATTCACGAATAATGATCAATTGCCTTTGAACTATTCATAACTTGCGGACGTGAAGTGTTTGCTTACTATTCACAACTACTATTCACAAGTAATCTTATTAAGCTGGCAATTACACCGTTACGTCTAGTCATGGTGGTAAGCTTTGTACTTGTAAGTGTTTGCAAATAGTAATGCCTTTGAGGAAGCCGACATGGCAGGCTGGATGGTTGTGACTGCAGCGACTGTTACCTGCTGAATGACGATAACGGTGCACTCATTTGTCCTAAGTACATGTAACTGTCTTGTCATTGTTCTGTTCATAGCCTTGCTGATGTCTAAAGCGCTAATGCCCCAGTCACATTTGCTCTACGGCTAGGATACGGCAGCCGTAGACCCCCAAAATGGAGAGATACCTGCGGCGGCCGCAGAGGATTTGCGGTGGCCTCAGGGTGGCCTTAGGGCGTATCCCTATCTTTTACGGACCGTAGGGGTCGCCGTGAGATTATAAGCGGCGTTATAACTTTTTCTTTTCCAGGTTCGCCGTAGCAATTAGACACGCCCGTAGCCATGCCGTAGGCGGTTCCACGTCGACCATACGTTGGCCGTACGGTGGCCTTGCGTTTGCCGTACGCTTGCCTAGGGTGTTATGACTTTGTGGACCCCCAAAATATTGCGGCGGCGGGAATCCCACGGCCACCATAGGGCAGCCTCAAGGTGGCCCCACGGTACCGAACGGTGGCCTTGCGGTATGTAGCAAACCCTGCGGCCAACGCGAGGCCCACGCAGGCTTACGCGCGGCATGCGTCGCCGCCGCGCCATTCGTCGCCCCGCGGCAGTCTGCTCCGTGCGTGGAGGGGGTCTATATCACAGGTGTCTTTGATAAGTCTATGATCTTGTCATATGGGACACAAAGTTATACAGAGATGGCGCTGATTCCCCCTGAACGGCTGAGGTTGGCCTACCTGCGGATGCAGCTGAGGCGGGTGCATCGGACGGCAAGATTTCCTGATTGCGGCCCCTTCTCCTCGAGGAGCAGCGGCAGGCCCAACAGCAGAGAAGAAGAAGGACGATGTGGGTGAAGCCCTGGCTCTTGCGGCGTGTCACCCTTGGGCACTCGACAACCTGATGCAGGAGCTGATGCGTGAATCGGGTGACTTTAAGGCATTTCTCGGATGGAACCAGCAATGTTTCATGAGATGCTGGTCCGTGTCACTCCCAGAATAACCAAAAGCAACAGTGCCAGGCCCCTGGCGCCAGGCCTGAAGCTGGCCATTACTCTCCGGGTTCCTAGCAACGGATGACTCCTACCACTGCTTGCTCAGCTTCAGGGTGGCACACAATACAATATCAGTGTTTGTGCCCGGTGTGCGATGCAATCACAGCAGAGTACTGGGATGAGGTGTTCGAGACCCTCTCAACACCTGATGCATGGAAGGAAGTGGCCCAGGGCTTCGAAGGAGGTGGAACTTTCACTCACGCTTGTGGGGCCATCGGCGGCAAACATATCAAAATCAGGAAGCCAGCGAGTCGGCAGCGCATACTTCAATTACAAGGGGTTCTTTCGATAGTCTTGATGGGGGTTGTAGAGCGCGGACTACCGCCTTCCTGTGGGTGAACGTGGGTGCGGAAGGAGCTGCCTCTGATGCAGGAATTTTCAACCGTCTTCCATTGAGCCCGACCTCCATGAAGGAAGAAGACTTGGTTTACCTCCCCTGAGCTCCTCCCCAACGACGACTCACGACGTCCCATACTTCATGATCGGAGATGACGCGTTCCCTCTGCGAACATACCGTGAAACCCTTCTCACACAGGAATCTCACGCACGAGCATCTTCAGTACGGTGTTCCCGTGGCCGCAGGGTCGTTGAGAATGCATTTGGCATCCTTGCCATGCGGTTCAGTGCCTCCTCACCACACTCATGACCACCCCAGAGACATCCACCAAGATTAACTTGGCGTGTGTGACGCTTCACAACCTGATGCGGATCCGGTTTCCCAACATGCAGAATGCAGACCTGACGAGGAGAGGGAGGATGGTGTGATTGTCCCGGGCATGGAGGGATGCAGAGCTACCTCGCCGACATGCAGGGTGCAATTACGTGCCCCAGGAGAACCGTGCGGCAAAGAGCTCCGTGACAATACACTTGAAACATTACTACAACAGTGCAGCCGGCAGCGTGCCATGGCAGGAGGCAGCTCTCAACTGGTGAATTATAAAGACGAGTGAACTTTTGAACCATGCCATAATGTGAACTGATAAGGACAAGTGAACTTTAGAACCATGCCATAACATGTGAACTAATAAATGTGAAATAAATGTGATTCTACTTGTAAAATAAAGTTGTGAAAAGTTGCATATCACCCACAGTTTGTCTGCTTTATAGCCCTAATATAATTTATCTTTTTATGCAAACGGAAACATTACCAGACATTTATTTAGAAATGGAAAATTTCCTTTGAAAGTATTAAGCGCCAAATTTCCCTTTCTTATTTCTTTAAATTTCTGGTTCTTTTATTCCTGTCTGTTTTTGTTTACTTTATTTCATATTTTCAAACGTATTAAATTATTTATCTTAGGGAAGAATATAGACAAAGATATAAATCAAGTTTCAACGCCACAACAATGGAGCACTTTATCATACACTTTATTAATAAATATCATACACATGGGGTTTATCATACACTTTATTAAATATCATACACAAGGTGCCAGGATGGCACAGTCTGAGCATTGTCACACACACTGAAACATGTGGTAATCCTGGCACATAGTCTGAGCATTGTCACACACACTGGAACAGGAACATGGGGTAGTCCAACTAGTCCGAGTCAGAATCTGACTGAGAGGCCGCTTTGTCTGTCTTGTCGTCTGCGGGAGATGACGACCTCATTATGGCGCTGAGCACTGACTGATCCCCGCTGGTGCCTTGGATGCCAAAACTACCCCCACTGAGTCCAGAGAAGCTCAGTCGGTCTCCCAATGCAGGGGTGTGGAGGGGCGGGATCACGTTCTGGTCCCCGTCATCCTGGTTTGCTATTTGGTAGGATGATGCAATAATGTTGGCGGTGCTGATGGGAGCAGGAGCAGAGGAGGGGCGGGCGGGTTGCTGATGCTGCGGCTGTTGCTGCGGCTGCTGCTGCTGAGCTGACTGGTTCTGTACACACAAGAAAAATGCACATTAAAATAAAGGTTCTCTATAAATGTTATGTTATACATAGAATGGTAATATGAGCAGTTTATTTCTTCATAAATTTATGCAAAATAACCTGTTATGTTTAACATAGAATGGTAAAATGAGCAGTTTATTTCTTTATAAATTTATGCAAAATAACCTGTTCTCTTTTACATAGAATGGTAAACTGAGCAGTTTATTTCTGTATTTCTTTATAATAACCTACCAGCAACTGCGTGAAGGTGTGCTGCCGCATATACGGTTGCTGTTGCATCTGCTGTTGTTGGTAGTGGAACGGGGGCTGGGGCTGGCCCGGAACTGCTGTGCATGCTGCTGGAACTGGCCCTGGGCCGGAAGTGGGAGGCCGCGGGCTGGGGGCGGAACATGGCAGGTGGAGGTGGAGCTGGGGCTGGTGACCACTGGTACTTGGCCCCTCGTCCGTTGGCTGGAAGCGCTGGGACAGGGCCAGGGTCTCCGTCTGGAACTGGCGGAACCTCTCCTTTGGGCAGTTCTGCGCACCGTCATGGCGAAAGCCAGCTCCCCCAAGCCTCTCGCTCGTCGGGTTGCCTGGTTGCCACGTCGTCCAACTGGGGAAAGAGAAAACAAACAGGAAAATATTGAAAACTGTATCAATGCCAATTTCAAAATACATAAGACATATGACACATGACATTTCAAAAGTACAGTATAAGTTATCATGAAATAGGTTATCATTTACCTTTTTCTCTGTTTCCCGTCCCTTCTCGGTTCTCCAGCAGCATCTCTGTCAGGATCTCCCCGACATCGTCGCCTTCGCGCCCTTCTTCTTCGTGACAATCGCGCTGCTGGTGCTGGTGCCGGCCCTGTTCCGGTTCCTCTTGGAAGTGCTGTCTTGGCTGTCGACACTCCTGTCCCTCTTCCGACCCTCAGTTGTGTCATCGTCGTCATTGTGGGGTGCCTCGGGTGTCTGCGACTCCACATCGTCCTCGTCCTTGTCCTCGTCATAGCCAGGCACCTGAAGCATCAGCATGAACAGTTTTTTTTTAGTGACAAATGAAAGACAAATGAAAGAAGAAGTGATTGTCCCGGGGGCATGGAGGGATGCAGGCTACCTCGCCCAAGAAGAAGAAGAAGAAGAAGGAGAAGAAGATGCACATTCACATTAAAATATCGGTTCTCTATAAATGTGCTGTCAGGGACTGAAAAGAAGAAGAAGAAGAGGATCATTTGCACACAAACAAATTCAATGCCAATGCTTACCCTTCCCAACTCATGTCCCTGGCTCTGCGGCTGAATGACCTCGTCGAGAAAGGCCAAGTTGCGCAGCTTCCACTCCTGTCGGCTCGTCAACCTGCAGGCCGCTTGGCCTGACTTCCCTGCAGATCCGGCCCGGTTCTTGAGCTTGCCATACGCACTACGAAGGTTCTTGAACCTTCTCTTGATCTTCTCCACTGCAAACAAAAATAAATCACAATAAGATTTAAAAATCATATCACATCACATCAATCAAATCACATCACATTAGAACAATTTCATTTCATTTTTTTAAATTTTAATCACAGGATAAATAGAAAACCACACAAGTTGGATATCCCTATGCCTCCATCTCATGAAATATAAACTTTCTGTATACAACACTCATGTAGTTTTCTTATTTTACACAATTCTAAAACTTTTCATGTGACTGATAATTTAAGAAATTACAGAAATGATGAAATGGTCAAAGTACTGATTGTGCCAACTATGTACCAGGATTACTTTCACTATGTGACAAAGATAATGATGAATTTGATGAATTTGGCAAAGTACTCACCAGACCACTTGATCTCCTTCGCCAGTTCCCCAGTTCCGCATCCTTCAGCTTTGTGTTGCGGTACTTCTCGTGGCGGAGATTGTAGTGGTATGGATGGGCCTCATAGAATTCCGCAATCTGCTGGAGAGTGGAAAGTTCTGATTCATCCTCATCCTCATCCTCATCCTCATCCTCTGGTGGGTGTGTCCCTGCCCCCTCTTCTTCCTCCTCCCTTGGTGGCTGCTCCTCCGGCTCCACAGGGGCTCCCTGTGTCTTCTTTTTGGCCTTCCCTCCTCCTTTTCAGCTCTCTTCTTGGGAGGCATGGTGCACAACTTCTGAGTTTTGTGTTAATATTACAATAATCCTGGTGTATCCCGATGCGCGACTTGTTGAATGTGTGAGAGACTTTGAAAACGCCCTGATATAAATACTCCAGGCGCTGACGCGTCAGTCTGGCGCAGGGTGTCGTCGCTGTGGGTCTCCCTGCGGCGACCGTGGGTCTGCCTGCTATTTGTCAAACCCCTACGGCGCCGCAGGGTCGCCTTTGAGGCAACCCGCATCATCATAAAGTACGTACGGCAACCGCAGGTTTTCTGTCTCCAAAATTCTAACACGCCGTGCGGCTACCTTTACATATGTGACTGCTAGTGTATGACACCGTGGGAATGCTGCGGCGGCCCGATAATTGCTACTGGCCGTAGATATTATAGACCCTACGGCCGCCTTGGCAAATGTGACTGGGGCATTAAGAATAAATGTAATACAGTGTAATACATTTGTATGAAGAATAAATCACTTCATCACTGCCAGCAACTGGACAATAGCCTTAGGCATTCTGGAGCAGTGGCGTAACTAGGGAACAATTTTCGGGGGAACTACGGTTTGCACCACTTTTTCTAGGGGGAATATCAATACTTGAATCCTGCAGTCTCAAACAGTAACCTATTTTTTCTAAATTCTGCACCCACGAGGGGTACTTGTAAAGTGCTGAATGAACATACTTCATATTTTTGTAGCATAAACTTGTGCCAATGGTAATTAAATTTGAACACTACAAAATCATGTAACGTTTTTGTTTTTGAAGAAAAGCTGGGGATGACGAATTGATGATTAAACAACTGCGATTAATTTACACTAACTTGAATATTTCATGTTGTTTATTTATTACACATTGATTTGTTTGAAAATGTCAATTTATTTTCATAAATATTAACTACGAAAAGCATGGTTCTATTGGTCACTGCCTTTCGCATTGCGGGTGTAATTGCCTTTGCACTTGCAGGTAATGTAAGGAGGTCTACTGATGAGTAATGATAAATCCCACCGATCCACTTATTGCATGACGTTATTGTTTGCCACGCCCCATTTGGTTCCCAAGAAAAGTTTGTCCATAATGATAACGTAATTTGCGGTGAGCATAAGTCAATCACAAAACGCATAGGCCGTCGTACAAAATCAGTTCAGGGTACACGCACCACGTGTGTGCCTGAACCAAAGGTTCACTGCGGAAGCTTTGAACGTAAACAACGAATACGTCTAAAAAGTGGCCCCTGCATGAGCATAAACACGTACTGCTTGCATGTTATTTTTTATTTTGTGTAGAGGACTAGGCTAATCGATTTGAAATAACAGGGGGGACCGTTAACTTATTGGTATTTCTCTTAATGGCGACTTAAATATAAACAAGATCTCTTCAATGCTTTCATTTTATGGGCTTTAGGTGGACTTCACTCTGTTGATATGGGATGAACGTAACTGCGCGTGACTTAGCATGTGCTCAATGTGCACTGTTAATGCTAATTGTGCTGGAAGTTTCCCACGCTGCCAGAGTAATAACTCGACGGCAATTGGATTTTCACTTACGAAAATGTATTATTTCGAGTACAATTTTGCAAGAAATAAAGAAAAAACAACAACAGGCATTAAAGAGCTTAATGTATGTGTTTGTTTATTGTCTGAATGTTACAAATAGGCCAGAAATTACTATCAAAGCAATTGTTTTTAATGTTTTAGTACTTTTATAAACCGCGGGAAAAAATTGGCCAACTATTCGCGAATAGTCGATTATTCGCAAGAGTTGCCGCGCGATTAATCGAATAGTAAATTTTACTATTCGCCCAGGCCTACTTTCCAGCCAGGCTCCCGCATATTGCATACCCACCCAACGAATCCCAGTGCGGCTTTTGGCTGTCGAGGTCACATGGCTGTGAAAAGCATCGCCAGGAGAGAGATTTCATGACAAGAATGACAGCACCCAACGCCCCTGCTGGAAGCTCTCCAAAGCCCTCAAACTTAGCTCAATCTGCTAACTGGACACGTCAAGGCTAATGTCCAGCCAAACCCACAGACCTACAGTTTAGCTTGGACCTGAACTTCATAGGGATATCATCGTTGGCGAGACGAGGCACCTGCTTTTCATGACTCAAGACCAGGTTGATGTCCTTGATCATGCCAAGACTTGGTACCTTGATGGTATTTTCGTAATAGACATTCTATCATGAAGATGTTCAGCATCCATGCCTTTGTCAAAGGAGAAGCCGGTGGCCAGAAGCAGATATCTCTTGCCTTTTGCCTGATGTCTTGTCGAAAACCAAGCGGGATTATAAGAAGGTGATAAAAGTGATTAAGAAGAGGATACCTTCGTGGGGAGCCAAATGCAGAGAAAATCTTCAGTGATGCAGTGAACATCCAAGGATGCCTTTGCCACTGGACCCAGGCTATTTGGAGACAATGCCAAAACTTGGGTTTGGCAGTGCCTTACACTCCAGACTCCGCAGTGCAGAGTTATATCCGTAAGCTGATGTCCGTGCGCTTCCTGCACATGAACATATCCAGGTGTCCTTTCAGAAGTTGATGATGAAGGTATCTCACCAAGAACTTCTGAAGAAGTCATTCAAGTTAGGCATGACAGAAGAAAAAAAATCAAATTGATCAAATGTCATTAAATTACTCAGGACACTCTTTACGTCAGCATGTTTGTTTTTCACTCTGTCCTGAATTCGACAAGATTCATTTTTTTTTTGTGATTTATAATATTTTAATTTGTTTTTCTTCTCAGCAAAGAAACCAAGGATATCCAAAGTGCAGACTCTAGCAGAAACCCCTACACAACAAAGGCCAGTACGCGCCTCCAGAAAGAAAGTTAATTACCATGAAACTCTCTTGCGTATGAGGCAGCAAGAGTCCGACTCGGATTCATCAGAAGATGAAGAAAGTGATGAGGACGATGAGGAGGATGGGGAAGAAGAACTAAGCAAAACACCAGAAGGTACATGATTAAGGCCCAAAAAGAAAAAGTCTCTGGTTTGTGGTCATGTACATGTAGGTTGGCTTCAAAATCGGTGCGGTGACATGCTTTTTTTTTTTTTTTTTTTTTTTGCCAACTAGTGATACATGTTTACATGGAACCAGACCAATTGGAACCAATTGGACCAAATTTCCCAAACACAAAGTATGGTGGCTAAGACCAAGAGAGGCCGCACAAATTGTGCAAACGTTTATATCCCTATGTAAAACAAGTCATTTAAAACACAGCGTGGCAGAATTCCAATTGATCCAGGATTTGTCAGCTGCAATTGGACATCATTTTTATTATAAAAACTTTCACTTTAAAATATCCTACCAATAGTAATAATTTTTTCATTTGAACTTTCTGTTGAAACCTGAAGTTAAGGTGACATTAGGGCCATGTCTGCGTAAAAGATGTTACATATCTCAGTTCCTCTCAATCATGAACAAATTTTTAATTTTTTTGTTTGGTTCAGGAGATATGTTTTTTCTAAATATTAACATATGATTTAATGTAGGTCAACACCTGTTGACGCAATTATGATGTCGTTTCGATTTCTTAGATCTACATGATAAAGTCTGGTACCAAATATCAGTTCAATTTGACATTTGCAAATGCATGTAGGTTAAAAGTTATAGAGAAACATTGGGAAGAAAGAGAATGAAGAACAAAAATATTTTTTTAAATCTCATTCAATAGGTGTTCGGGCTGGTGCTGAACCAAACACCTAATAATAATATTTAAACCCTCCTACTATTGCTGCACTTTAGTGGGAAGTTGCTACAGAGGTCTAAACCAGTCAGCTGCCCGTTTTGACTGTTGACCCAAATGTGCACACAGGGGCATTTTTTACTGGTTTTTACTGTCATTTTGACCACCCTGAACAATACCAGACAATGCTTTTACCAGTCAAAAACGGTCGACCCATTTTGACCTGTAAATGTACTTACTACACGTAAAGTTTGATAGTGTTTGACTTTTAAGTGCACTAGATATACCTTGGGAAGTATATCAACATTTTGACTGATTTTGACCCTTGTAGTAGTAGGAGGGTTAATCATTTTGTGAAATTGTTCTTGAAAAATAAACATACAATTACTAAACTCGAGTCTTTTTGAGATCACATGACCATAGATTTTTTTGAGTTTGTACAAATTTTCTTTTGGAAATAAGAACAGTCATTGAATCTTGAATACAACATTTTGAAAAAAACATTCTCTTGAGTATTTGGACACTTGAAAAATGTTACCAAATGTGTATCGTGGAATTGGGGTACATGTATAACTCTCCCATAACTGATTTATTTGAAATGATTGTCTGGTTGCAGTACTGCTAGACGAAGGTGGGATCAAGGGTGCTGATGTTTATCAGTTTAAGAAAATGAAGCGTACCGGACAGATGGCCCAGCTGGCTAGACAATGTGCAACACCGGTCTCTACCAAGAAGCTGACGGAACAAGCTAAGACAGTCACAAGAAGGAGCAGAAGTAAGCAAATGGAATTTCTGAAAAAAAATCTTATTGGAGAAATGGTGCTTTCCCTGAGGAACATTCGGTGTTACCACTTGGAACATCAGTCAGTCTTTAATAGTGTTGGAAAAAATCAGTTGTATCAAAAAATTCAATATTCATTTGGAACATCCATTTTTAGAACAGTCATTTCTCAGAGAAACGTTCAGTATTCCCAATTGGACCTTCAGTTGGTCGTAACGAAAGCACTCGTATTTGAAGAAAAACATTCCAATCACTCAGTGTTCTCTTTTACCTTTCAGAGTGTCTCAAAACTGTTTTTTGGGGGGGAAAAGTGAGTTCTTAGAGAGAAACATTTACCTTTCCTACGCAAAACATCAACTGTTGATAGCAAGTGCACTGATCCATGGAGGAAAAACAACCATCGGCCAGTGTTCTCAGTGCATTTTCGGCATGTCTCAAGACCTGGAATATTTTGGTTACATTTGGGAATTCCCTTTTGGGAACTTTGAGTTCTCAGGGTACCGCTCAGTGTTCCAACTTGGATCATCAGTTGGTCTTATAGTGAGCATTGATCAATGGAAAAATCCAAATGCAACCTTCCTTTTTGGACCACCACTTGTTCCCAGTGAGAAGAGTGTGCATATAAGTTCTTAAACCCCACTGAGCTGTATTTTAAAACAGTGTACCTTTTCATTTTATGTGACCATTCTGAATCTGCCTGTTCATTTTTGACTAAACAGAATATTTAAGTAATAAGTGTTTTTAAGGGTAATTAACTATGAGTTTATGTGAGTTAGTTAACCCTAACTCCCTAGGCCCATTTGCTTACACATAACCTGAATCCTCCAAAATCCTTCAGTAGTAAAGCAAGCACATGACATGTACAGTGTATGCACACATGTGTTTCTAATCTGTGATACATGTACATGGCCAGGGACCCTCCCTGCATACATGGAGCAATAACCAGTGTCCACTGACCCAAGCACTGACCTTGCAATCACTACAACAAACATGGACTCACATGTACATGTACCATGGAAAGGCAAGTATGCCTAATAACCTCAATCCTCCAAAATCCTTCACTTTAGCAAAGAGGATTTTGGAAGATTTGGGAAGGTTAGGGTTAACTGAGCGTTTTTTGGTTTTGTTTTTTTCTTCTTTGGATTAGACAAAGAAGAGTTTACTAAACCAGGATTTGTTCCTGCAACCTCAGGGTTACAGTTTTTGCACTCCATCAATCGAGCTATCCAACCCTATGGATTGCTGTTTCCCAAATTGTCAATTTCATCGTTCTCACCAGTAAACCCATACACCCAAACCCGGGGTTCACAGTCACACCCAAATCTGCCGAAGAAATCAGACAGGATGCAGCGTTTGTATTATCAAATGACAAGGGAACAACTGACCAGTAGTTCAGCTGCTATGCTGAAAATCTAGCCCCGCCCCCAAAAGAGGCGAGACCCAAGATGGGTTCAAAGCTTAAAGTGATGCAAGGCCAATTTTGAACCTTTGAAATGTCATGCTTTTACCAAAAAGTGCACAATTTCTCCCTCATTGGGTCCCTCGCAGTCTGACGGTACATGTAGGTACACGTTTTTACAATGACTTGTCTTTTCAGGGACCATACCTGACTTGGATGATGATAGCGACTCTTCCAATGGCTCCAGCTCAGATGACAACAGTAACCAAGGCAATGATGATGACAACAGTAGCACCCACAGTAAGGACAACACCTCATCCACTCGCCGATCAACCAGGGGTACCAGAGGGGGTACTGCAGGCAGTGGGAGAGGGGGTACTGCAGGCAGTGGGAGAGGGGGTAAGACACCCAGGGGATCGGGAGTGAAGGGTCCCACAACAAGAAGGAAGGGTCCCACAACAAGAAGGAAGGCCAGAGGAGAAGTGAATGTTGTAAGATCAATATTGTTTAGGATTATAATAAATTTGTCCCCGTCTAGCATATTACAAAATATTGAACAAAAATATATTTAATCTAACCCTGACTTAATTGTTTGCGATCTCTTACTAAATGTTTTTATTTCACAGCATTGCATTGGGCATATAATAATAACTATTCATAAAAAGTCAACCTACCTTATTATTTTTTAGCAATAAGAAATTGGGGTGAAAAACAGTTACCCAAATACCTTTCCTATTTTAAAGCAGACATACCTATTTGTTTGTTGATTTATTAGCTTTATATTGTTTGTTTGCTTGTTTACTTTTTGTGTTTACTGTTGTGTATTTGTTTGTTAGCTGGGGAGCTTGTTTGCTTGTTCATTTGTTTGTGTTTGTTTTGTTGTTTACCTTAGGCGTGGCACACTTTTTGGTATAAAAATTTAGTGATCAAAATATAACAATTGGTTTTTTTTATTCCCCATTCACAACCAAACATATCAGACAAAAACCCATATTGCTTTTAATAAACATTGAAGACGTTCCTTGTTTACTTTTTCAGCCAAACATGGCAGAAGAGTACTTCTCAGCCCACGCGGGTGTGTCCGTGACCTCTGACCACACCCTGTCCAGATTGGCTATCCCTCAGATGGATCAGCAACAGGTCAACATGGCATTGGATAGCGCCCCCAGTAGTCACCACAAGGAGATTCAAGATCTATATGAAGAGTATCAAGGCTTGTTTAACAAGTGGATGTTTCAGCTCAGGTTGGTGTCTTGGAGTTTTGAGTTTGTTGTTTAAAAAATAACTTGGCATCTGGGGTAATTTCCAAGTATCTGAGGGCAAAAGTTGTATTTGCAATGATGGCTATAAATCTGGTTTCGTCCTAAATTTTTCTTTGTAAAAGTTATGTAAATTTACATAACTTTTACACAGAAAAATCGGATTTACAACCAACATAAAAGTACATGTAATTCCTCAATTGTTCTATTGATCAACGTATTGTAGAAAGTAAGCCATTCTCAATCTGAAAAGATGAAAAGTAAAAAGTAGATATTTAACTTTATCATTCAAACCTTTGCATTTAATTTCCTACTTATAATTCATACATGTAATAAAGACTGGTAAATTGTCTGAACTGATGTACATGTACATTTGTATGTTGCCTTATTGTGTAATCTAAGATAGAAGAAATTCTATTTCTCCTTATTGTATCCCTCCTAGAAATATAATAATAATAATAATAATGTGTGGACTTATATAGCGCACGTATCCACCAACTAAGTGGTGCTCAAGGCGCATTCTTTTTTACGTGCATTACACAACACACGGGACCTACGGCTTTACGTCCCATCCGAAGGACAAAGCAATTATGGTTAAGTACCTTGCTCAAGGACACAAGTGTCACGACCGGGGCTCGAACCCACACCCTGCTGCTGGCAACACCAGAACTTGAGTTCGGTGCGCTAGACCGCTCGGCCACGACACTCCATAAATAGATAGTATGTGTATCAAAACTATTTGCTTTGATATGTACGTGTAGTATATATATATTTGGGGTTAAAGCAAGTATACATTTTATAACAACTCAAGATATATGTATAAAACCCAACCTGTGAAAGTTTCAGCTTATTTCATTGTGTCATTTATGAGAATAAAAGTATACACTCAGACTGTTTGTATTCATTCCAATGTGGAATTTCTTTGTTCATGATCAGTGTAAATTATTTCACTCGTTTTACTATTCTGATAGCACCTAAATATTACAGAAATATTACAGAAATATTACAGAATTATTTCAAGGAATGTTCGATACCATCATCAACTTTACATCAAATAAGTTTTATATCAAACTGTGGTCGTTTATGTTTTTCTAGATTACCAATAGTACTTTGGAAATAGCAAGCTGGCAGTGAAGAAAGAAATTGAGATCCTTGGGGTTACCATTGACAGTAAGCTTGCATGGGCAAAAAACATCTCCACCATTTCCAAGAAAGCTGCTCAAAGGCTTGGAGCATTGCGGAAAGTCGCAAACAAATTGGACATCAAGGGTAGGGCCACTGTCTATAAAGCACAGGTGCGTAGTGTCATGGAGTATGCCTGTTTATCCTGGATGAATGCTTCACAGACCATCCTCAGTCAACTTGACTCCATTCAAAGAAAGGCTCTCAAAATTATTGGTGTTGATGAAGCCATTGCTCTTGAGAAGTTGGCTATTACCAGTCTACATCACAGGAGGCAGGTTGCTGCAGCTACAGTGTTGTACAAAATGCACACCAGCCATTGCCCTTCAGATCTTCGAGCTATACTACCACCTCCTTATGATAGGCGGCGTGTAACACGATCTAGCACATCCATTCCGGCTCATGCCCTGTCCTTGCCTAATGCCAAAACTTACACCCTGGAAAGACGCTTCCTGCACACAGCAATCAGAACTTGGAACAACCTTCCAGAAACTGTAGTTGGGAAAATTTCTGACAGTGGCGTCCAATCTTTCAAGACTCAAGTTCATAAGCATCTCCTGTCTCTTGCCTCCTCTTGATGTATACAGAGCGCAATGCCTATCAAGGCATGGTTGGTTAGAACATGTAGGCTAGTTCCCTGTCCTACTAGAGCACTTGTGAATACTGTTCCGACTGGACTTGTTCCTTAAACTGCAGGAGAACAGTGCAGTAGGATCAGGTTTTGCAGTTAGGTAGGATTAGTTTGTAGGGCTCCCCTCCATGCCTTGCCAGGTGTCATTTCTCTAATTAGTTTAGTTCAATTGAGTTCATTCATGTATTCATGTATGTCACCTTTGCATAATATGTTTATATTTATTCTTCTCCTTTTTCTTTTACTCTGGTCTGCAGTGAACCATTTGATTGGCCTATCAGATGACCTCTTTAGTCATTTACTGATGTGGCTATTGTTCACAGTTGCTTTTATATATATATAAAAAAAAAATAGTGTATAGTGGCTTTAAATCAAAAATGAGCCATGATTGTTCTCTTATAAATCCTTCCTAGAAGCAATTTGTTATTTATAAAGTATGAGGGGGTTTTTATAGTATTTTATAATAACATTACAAATACAAAATGTTTTGTATTTGCAGTAATGGTTTCAATCTGATGCTATATGGGCTAGGCTCCAAGCGATGTCTTCTAGATAAGTTCAGGGCAGAGATGTTGAGTACATGGAGTCATGTTGTTGTTAATGGATTCTTCCCTGGTCTGACTGTTAAGAGTGTAAGTGCAAAATGTTGTTGGGTTATACAGATTCATTGAATTGCATTTTCAGATACATTTTCCAGCATAGAATATAGAAATGTTTCTTTCAGATTATCTCAACTAAACTTTGGCAGATCTCAATTTTGGCATGACCATCTTTTCTTATGAAACCAGAAATTCCAAACAACCAGCAGTATAACAATTGATTTGATTTTTACCCTACACCGAGTCACCATTGCTTCTATGAAGCACTGTATATTCAGTGCTTTCTGAGTGTCTCCAGAAACAAATTCACATGCGACTCAGGTGGGACTCGAACAACAAGCTCTTGTTTACTAGTACAGACATAACTTCCCAACCACCAAGCTTACCCAAAAAAGATACATGTAGGTCAACTACAGTCCTATACAGCAACGTGTACTGCAATTTGCATTTATATCAATTGTTCAATATTAAGGCTGTGAATTTTCGGTTATTTCTGGAACCGGATACCCGAAATTGGAAATCTTCGGATACCTGGGTACCCGTAAACAATAAATACTCCCGAATGTACTAACTGAAAAGAACTCAAATTTCTCTTGTTGTATTAGACTCATAATAAATGTGAACTTACTGTAATAATTTCCCGCCTCTATATTAAAAACGACTCGTAGCATCCCCATTCCCCACACACATTTTGTTAACAAAAAATCAGAGACTTCCTTTTGTGTGGATTAAATGTTCAGTCAAAATTTTCAAAAGTTGTTTACGGGTAATTGGAACCGAAAAATGGAACCGGGTAATGGCCTGTTTCAGTCAGGTATCCGGGTACCTCGCACAGTCTTATTCAATATCTCGGCACAAGAATTCAATCAATAAATACCAGCTTGATGGTTAAGACGTCTGCACTAGTAAGCAGGAGGTTCGTGGGTTCGAATTCCGCCCGAGTCGCCTATGATTTTTTTTTTCACAGACACTCAGAAAGCACTGAGTATACATACTTCATTACGTCGGTGTAAGGGCAACATAAAATCAATTGGTTATCACGTGAAGCAAGAATTTCATCAATCTTTACATGCAGTACATGTTTTTTCCAGTACATGTTATTCCTACATGTAACTAAACCTGTGTAACCTATGCAAGATGGGTCATTTATTAATACTCCCATTGTTATTGTTTCCATAGATATTGAACAGCATCACTGATGATGTATTGGAGTATGCCGCTGGGTTTCGTAATCTAGCTGAGCAGTCCGAGTTCATCCATGACACTCTAGAGGAACGAGAAGGTATAATAGAGGATTTGGAGGTCTACGAACAAACTTGTCTGAAAAACCAGTTGGATCAATTGTGTATACAGAAATAGAAACTGGCTTGTGTATGATTGGCCTGTCAGGATTAATGCGTAGCCTCACCCTTAAGTATGGGCAGCAAAACCTAGATAATATCAGCAGTCTATTCATACCTACATGTACATGTATGTACACGAAGGGTGCCAGTCTTTGTAATCCTGTTGGTAAGTAGATACGTAATTGCGCATTGGTAATACATTCTCTTTGCTACTTCAGGTTCCAAAGCTATCATACATTTATGTGTAATATAACCTAAATGTGGAGTGCCATGGTCGAGCAGTTTGGTGCATCGGATTTGTGTTCTGATGGCTGAGTCGTCAGAATGTGGGTTCGAATCCCAACCGCGACCATGGTGCTTGTGTCCTTGAGCAAGACACTTTACCATAATTGCTTCTCTCCACCCAGGGGTAAATGGGTACCTGTGAGGGCAGAGTTGGTTATTGTGTTTGATTAGCCCTATATGCGCTGTAAT
This sequence comes from Zoroaster sp. YZ-2022, assembly GCA_029582265.1. Classification (NCBI taxonomy): domain Eukaryota; kingdom Metazoa; phylum Echinodermata; class Asteroidea; order Forcipulatida; family Zoroasteridae; genus Zoroaster; species Zoroaster sp. YZ-2022. The sequence goes on from CM055827.1 coordinate 19,038,644, forward strand.
GGCAGCAATTGAGCTGTATACTCCCCAGGGAGCTGAGATGGTTTCAGGAATGATTTATGAGCCTGATGAGAAGGGATAATAATATAATGCGCCTTGAGCACCAGTTTGGTGGATACGTGTGCTATATCAGTCCACATTATTATTATTATTATTAAATTCCTCTGAGAAAGAACGTACTAGGTTTGAAACGTAAGGCCAATAACTACTATTTTTAATTCCTTGGTTTTAACATTCACAAGCGACTCTTGACTTTGTTAATAAGATTTCGAATCTTTACAACATATTTTTAAATCCTTAAAGAAAAGGGTGATCATGATCAATGCATTTCCAATGGGCTTCCTGATGATCGTTGGAGCCAGTGTGCGAAGTGGGCGTGGTTTATGTTGGAATTACATCACATTTGCCAACGGGATATCTGGATGTGTAACAAATCTGATTGATCAGTAAGGGATGTTGATTGACAAGTGTAGAATTATATATACTGACAAATTGATTTGACAATTAGTTTTACTTCAAGAGGATGAAGGTTCCTCCTAAAGACGGACAGAGTACACTGTTTGAAACGTCAAGAACTATCTCCACTAGGTGTGATGATATTGAATTTTTTTTCATCGAGTATCGATGGCCATGATATACGATATACGATATTATTGTCTCAATACGCGGATTTTTTAAATACATGAAAAAATGTATCGTACATTAACGACATTGGACACCGAAATATGAACTACTTTTACATGCAACTTCTACAGGGAACTGTAGTCATGATTTTGAACTGTTTTTTATAACTTCCTTGATTTTACGGTAATGACATGAAATTTGGAAACAATTTGTCACTCCGGCGATATTTTATCTAAAAAGAGCGATATAAATTTGATATTTTTGGAATATCGGCGATATTTTTGGAATATCGTCAATATGACGATATTTCGATATATATTCAAAACCATAAACGATTTAGCTGATAATTTTTTGTATATCGTATCATTACAATATTATCATGATATCGTCTACCCCTAATCCCCACTGTCTTCTTCGAAGAAGAGATTATTACACATGGTGTTACCACTAAACCTAATTGTCTTATCCTGTCCACCATGCAAAGCTTCAATCACATTTTACCAATTGATATGCACACTGCTCAGGCAAGGCAAACAACAACTTGATTGCTCATAACTTAGCTTTTCTGGACTGTGTATCGTGTGATATTTTGTAATTGCTTCTTTACAAACACTATTGTTGATCTTTACAGAGCCTCTGTTTCTGATCATTCACAACATGGATGGTATGATGTTAAGAGGACACAAAGCACAGACTGTACTGTCATCTCTGTCACAGTTACCGTCAGTACATATCATCGCAACAATAGATCATATTAATGCACCACTTAGTAAGTATCTAAAAAGATGTTACAAATTTGCAGTGATGGGATTGTTACATGAGAGAATATCAAATGTCAAGATGGGGATGATATAAATTGGCCCTTTAATTTTAAACCAATTGACTTTATACTGGAAGTAAAACATCTCCACGCTAAGGGTAGAGATGGTTATTGTGTTTGATTAGCCCAGTAGAATCAAAAGTGGTTGCACATAATGTATTCGCACCGTGCATGAGCCTTTGAGGGCACATGTTGTTAGACCACTGTGGGCGAAAGGGCAGTGATAGTGCATTGCGTATGGTGTATTTTGCAGTGTGTGTGCGTGCGGAATATCTCCAGCGATCATTGGCTGGCAGAAATACATGTGCGTGTAGTACAATAACATACGCACATAAAATGTGTGTATGCACAACGCTCACTTGACGCCAAAGTGGCTATCATCAAGACACTGGGTGCAAATTCACCGCTAGAGGGCTACGAATACTCCCCAGGTAGATGAGAAAGATTACAGGAATGATATTGGCCCATCAGTGACCAGGGGAAATAATGTGAAGCACATTGGGACCTTATGTGAAATGTGCTATACAGTATAAGAATGAAATGTTATTATTACTATTATTATCACTGCACAGGATTACCATGCATAAATCAGTTTCTTTACCCTACGCAGTTTGGGACCAGTCAAAATCCAGTGGTTTCTATTGGCTGTGGTATGATGTCACGACCTTTGAACCTTACATGGAGGAAACATCATATGAGAATTCTCTCCTCGTCCAGCAGTCAGGGGTACTGGCCCTTAGCTCACTCACACATGTACTGAGAAGTCTCACACCTAATGCAAGGTAAGTACAAGTACATGTGTGTTTTTATTAATCTTATGAGCATTTTTTTCTTATTCAAATAATTATTGTTATCAGGTAATAAATAACTTAAGGCTTATACTTCCTCAAAGGGAATATACACCCTTGGTAATAACCTGAGTAAAAAAGTGATGGTGGCCGTCCCCAGTCTTGTATTGAAATGCATATACTACTATAGTGTACATACTGCACAAAAAAATTTCTGTATCATCCGCCCCCCTGCATGTTCAAATCCCACCCAATCATGTACAGTACGTATGGGGCTATACAAACGCAATGTATTAACCCTCCTACACATAGAGGCCACTGTAAACCACTGAATGTCCAATGTGTTGTACACACATTGTTTGTGCATATAAGCCACACTGCCCCTTTGAAGTAATCTCCAATGTACATACATGCATACAAAGACACATGTATACCACAGTTGACCTTATTTTCAGCAGGTTATACTGTAAACAAACTCCCAATAATAAATCACCATCAGCCACTGAGACCATGGAGGTATAAAATAGAAGGAGTTGGAACGAAAACCTAAGTCAATTTACGACTAATTATCGAGTTTGGGGGCCTGCATTAAACCAATGGTGTCCCCCGCTGAGCCGAGAAGATTTACGACCTGATAAGCGCTCTCTGTGCACAGTCTCTGCTGCCGCGATAATCCGACCGCGCACAGAAAAATCTCCGTTGTCACATTATTGGAGTAAACACTCTACGTCATGAACAGGGCAACGACATGTAGTTTTTGCATGCGCAGTAGTGTTTAGAGTGCCACAAGCTATGCGCCATGTCTTTCTTTCGATGCGGTGTAAAATTCTGCTTCTAACGATATTTTGATCGCCGATTTCTGCCGAATTTTACCAAGGTTAGTGAAAAATCGTTGATTTCCCCGAATTGTTAAATATCACTGATTTTTCTGATCGTTTTGATGTTTTTTCAATGTGTTCCCGACGTGCCCCGATCATGAAAATGAGAGTTTTGTAAGGAGACATCGTTTCTGTTTATGTTAACGGTACAAGTGTGTTTTTACGATATATTACACAAAAGTTAGCTTTGGGGATTTTTTTCTCCATTTAAAGCGTTGGTTCTTTGCTGCACGGTAAATGCGTACAGCTATGTCCCCTTCATTTATTTTAAAAATATGTTAAAAAGATTTCTATTTTAATGATTTGATTTGCCTTCACCGTTCGCCTTAGTATTTTTTTCACTTAGGCCTATTCATCATATTTGTAATTTTATAATTTATTGATGGAGACAAATACATTTCAACACAATTATTTATCTTGTTAAAGGTTTTTTTTTTTACTTTTGCAAACTTGTCCAATCTTTTTTACAGTTTTTTACATTTGTATATTACACCAGCATTTTATCAAAGCATGGCGGTAGAAATAAGTCTACCTCAATTTTTTGACTGATCAATTACTCTAGTGTAATAAAAATAATTGCTCAAAATCATTTCTAAATCATTTCTAGAGCGTTTATAAATTATATACTTTTAATTTCCTTATTTTTAGGTGCTACTTGGAACATGTGGAATGTAAAGGTTGCCTTCAAAGTTCAAGAATGATTTCTCACTCAGAGTGCTTACATAATATTTGTAGGTTGTGTGGTGAATCGCGTGCTGTTGTTGTTGGCCGAAATCCTATTGAAAAAAATAAATTTGCAAAACAGGTCAACGTTGCCTTTGACATCTCCATAGATAACGATATACCAGATGTGCATCCGCAGTATATCTGTAAGATTTGGGAAGTAAAACTTCGCCAGTGGTGGACCAAGTTTAGCCACAAGCACATGAAGACGGCTAAGTGTAACATTAGATTAGCAACGTTTGACCGCTCCGACTGTGACATCTGCAAGGAAGTGGACCAACCGCTCACATCTCGACTTCGAAGGTATAAAGAAGAGGCTGATAAGTGTAACTTAGTAACATGGTTTGCCAAAGATTTTCTCAAAGTTATTCAAATGAGCTCTGATGGCAATCCTATTGTCAACATAAAGGTGTTCGCTGACTTTTCTTGGCAGCTGAGTATAGCAGATGTCTGCGTTACCGAGGATCTTTTCCTGCAGAGGATTCCAGCAAAGATGAGCATCAGTGACTGTGAATGTCTGTGTTCATTTATTTCCAGCAGGTTTGTTTGTATTGGAAACGACTTCCCAGAATTGGTGGAATTGAAGAAAGGGCCCGATGGTCAAATTCCTGTTTCCATCACACCAAAGGATGCATTTGTGGGTGGCGTCATACGACACAAGAAATGCAAGCTTTTACTGAACGAGGGCATAGGTAGTCGTTGTGATGTATGTAGGATACATCGGTGTGATTTGGCATCAATGTTATATCGGCTGAAGAGTAAAGAAGGAAACTTAGTGACTGCTTCATCAACGATTCCGCACGCTAGTATGTCAATTGCTCAACTCCAGCAGAAGGGTGATAGCGTCCAAGCAGAGAGGCGGAGTTTGAAGAGGAAAAGTGCCATCCTACAGAGCAGGATTTCTACAATGCTGGAGGTCGAAGGCATTACTGTAGATAACCTTCAAGATGAAACGCTGAAAGACACCATGGAGGCATGTGATGATGAGGTCATGTCCGAATTTCCAGATGGGTCTCCTTCAAGGCTGATGTGGGAACAACAGAAAGAGTCTGCTATGAAGGGCAAGCAGATGTGCTGGCATCCTGCAATTATCCGTCTATGTATTGCCCTTCATAGCAAATCAGCATCAGCATACAATCTTATGAGGGATTCAGGTTTTGTAAGATTACCTCACGAGTCTACCCTTCACCCATATAGCCACTTTGCGGATATTTCACCAGGATTCAGCTATGCAATGTTAGATAGAATTGCACGTGACCAACGGTTAGATAGCTGCCCAGAAGAGGAGAAGCACATTTCTGTCCTCTTTGATGAAATGAAAGTTAAGTCTGGTTTGGTGTACTCCGTCAGGTCTGGTAAGATAATTGGTTTTACCGACATTACAGAAGTAAGCAGTGAGGTGTTGGATTTTGAGTGTCGGTGTAAAGGTAAAGAAAAGTCCAATGAAGCGACCCATGTTCTTGTTTTAATGGTTCGCGGCCTGTTTACTTCCCTCCATGCTCCAGTTGCATACTATCCTACTAGAGGTGTCACGAGTAGCCAGCTCTACCCTTGCATTACAGAGGCCATCACGTATTTGGAATTTGTTGGTTTCAAGGTCTGGTCTCTGGTTTGCGATGGGGCATCCCCCAACCGCAAATTTTTCAGACTTCAGGGAGGTGATGCTACAAAAGATCTTACATACAAGACTCAGAGTCCATTTGACGAGACGAGATCGTTGTTCTTCATCTGTGATACGCCCCACCTGATGAAGACAACGCGGAATAACCTTGAAAATTCAGGATACAACAACAAAACAAAACAACTCTACGTAAGTGGGTTTTTTTCTTTTCTATCAACGCATACCAACAAGCGAAAATACAAACTTAAGATAAAAAGTTTTTTTTTTTTCTCTTTTCATTTGGATTACGTTTTCTCCAAGTTTTGCCTACCACAGATAAATTTAGAGGACGAAGCAAATTCAGGAACTAGAACGAACAATAATATTGTATTTGAGCAATGAACATAAAAATATAAATACAAAGCCATAAGTTGTTTATCAATATATGTCCAACGTGCAGTATGACAACCAAAACATCAGCTGGACTCAACTCCTGCAGCTGTACGATTGGGACGTTGGACTCTCTAGAAGTTCACCTGGCCTACGACGTCTTCACAAGATTAGTTTCGAACATCTACACCTCACCCCATCCCACAGAATGAGAGTGTACATGGCTGCCCAGGTAAGCAAAACAAAATTGCATTCTGTATGACTCGGTTGATATTTTAACCTACTGTAATCATGGGCGGATCCAGAACATTTTTTATGGGGGGGGCTGAGAATCAAAAACAATTATTTTTCAGTACTACAAAAATTACAATGAAATAATCAAAGGGAGAGAAAAACAAAGCACAGTGAAGGGGAATGAGAGTGCGTTCTCCCCCCCTCTCTCTCTCTTTCTCTTTTTTTATATTTTTTTAAAATGATTTTAGGGGGGGGGCTACAGCCCCCTTATCCCCCCCCCCCCCCCGGATCCACCAATGGTAATACATGTACATGTGAAACTGTTCTGCATTCTGCCACTGAAGGCAATTAACAAGTTTGTTGTCAATGAAAAATGTATAGTAATCATAATACTAGGAAGAAATCAACAAAGAATTGGACATGTACATGTATCTGAAATCTCACCCAAACTTCATGGTGTTAGGTTGGTGAAATAAATCTTAAGTCCAGGCCTTGAACCTCACTCTTGAAGGGGAACGTCAATTTCGGTAAAGGGCACCACGGCAACTGCATTGGGTGCCATGGGTTAATTCGAGGCATGGAAGCCAATTTAAGTTTATCAGATTATTTTATTTTTATTCTTATTTTGTGCTTACATCTAAAGGTACTGAGCTCCACTGTGGCCAACGCGTTGGAAGAAGTGGGTCGTCCAGGAACCGAATCTACCGTCAAATTCCTCAGGCTAATGGATCAGTTCTTTGACTGTTTGAACGTGAGCAGCTCACTTCAGGGATTGCGGTCACGCAAGCCAGCGTTAGAGCCCTACACTAGTTCTGATGACTGGCGGTTCAAGGTACTTTTTCTTATTACAATTGTCTTCCCCTTCACTGCATTTTTAGACTTTAAAATGTTTTCATATTTTACAAAACTGGAGCAAAGCATCATTTAAGAAATTGTATTTTTTCCAGCAGCAATTTTTAACGTTGGACTCTTTTGTTAAATTTTCTCATCTTTCCATTTTATTAATCTCACAGAATAAAACAACATACAAAGATAGCAATTCATACAAAAATCCATGAAATTACTCTACCTTGACAAAAAATGTAAGCAACATACAAAAAATAAATAAATAAAAGAAAATACAGCATCTCCTGTTGGATTTCAAAAACAATCTCCCCAACTACATTAAATGTTTTTTGTATATATTTTGTTTTAAGTGGCTACTGACTGACTTCCTGGGGTTTTTCAAAGACTGGGAGGACCAAGTCCAAGCAATCCCAGACCTCGACAACAAAACGAGGCAAAGCATGTGCCTTAGCAGGGAGACGGTTGAAGGCATTCGGATTACAGGTATGAGAAAATGTGCTCGTCTTTCACCACACATCATTGTTACCAAACCAAGGCTGGAAGAGAAAATATATGTAATCTGGCATCTTTTTAGCATAATGAGAATCGGTATTCATGACTATTGTTGAACAAAGATAACAAAGATAATGACAAGTAAGACTAATTGCGGTGACACCATGTGAAATCTCAATTGAGTAGTAATTAGTTCTGAAAAGAACTGGGGATACAACTCGACGTTTCGATCAGTATGCTCTGATCGTCCTCAGGAGAATGCCGGACTCTGGAAAATGCTGCTGCTTAAGTAGGCTGCTGGAGGATCCTACAACATCTAAACCAGCAACACCCGAGCATCAAGTTCACCATGGAAACGGAAGAAGATGACAAGATCGCGTTCCTTGATGTCGGGATTTCCAGAAACCCAGACGGCTCCCTACACCTGGCGATCTACAGAAAGCCCGCACACAGATCGGTACCTGAACCAGCGCTCCTTCCATCATCCAAGCATTAAGTCATCGGTCAACCGGTCGGCGTCTGGCTCATTAGCGCCTACAACATTGTGACAGGACAGCCTTTCCCAGGAACTACAGCACATCGAACTACCCTCAAGCATAGCAGTTACAATCCCAACAAAGATCAGCACAGCGAAGCGGTTTCAAACTCCAAAAAGCAAGGTAAGTGATCTAACCCTCTCTGCTTGTCTCCCCTATCTAGGTTCGACGTCTCACAAACTACTAGCGCATCCTCCGACAAGCGAGCATCGATGTGTTCCCTCAGCCCCAGCAAACTCAAGGACTTTTACATACCCACAAGGACAAACGGACCCAAACAACAGGCGGGAGTCTACGGATCCCCTGTGAAGTCTGATAAGGTGTACATCGAGGAAACAAGCGCAACCTCCCATCAGATTGAAGGAACACGAGCACCACGGCCGCGGGGAAGGAGAAGTCCGCCATCGTCAACACTTCGCACATCAAGGACCACCAAATCGACTGGCAGGCCCAACTCATCACACCCATCGACGCATGGCACCCCAGAGCGCATCAGAGAGGCCATCGAGATCGTCCAAACATGACACTGTGCCACAGGACATCGGTTTCTTCATCAGCGACATTTGGCGACCTATACTACAGACTGAAGGATCTTCTATATCCAAAGTCCACAACCAACCCCAGACTGAGGGATCCCCTATATGTCCTAAGTCAACCACCCTCCTTCCTGTATTGTTAACAACTGATTCAGTTCGGTGAGCACACACTCCTCTCCCCAACCCCTAGGATCCCTGGTCTCATAGTCTCACAGTTTCCCGCCTGGCGCCCCAGCGAACTAATCCTCCAGCAGGGGATGATCCTCCAACAGCCTACTTAAGCAGCAGCATTTTCCAGAGTCCGGCATTCTCCTGAGGGCAGTCAGGCATACTGATCGAAGCGTCGAGTTGTATCCCCAGTTCTTTTCAGAACTAATTACTACTCAGTTGAGATTTCATGGTGTCACCGCAATTAGTCTTACTTATCATCCTCACCATGCAAAGCTACAAGTTTTACCTATCTCGCTCTCTGGGAGCATACCACTACCAAGGTTCGGTTGTTTGAGCGGCGTCGATCAGGCGTTCTAAACTTATGAACAACCTCGCCTTCCTGAAGCGATGCCGAGACTCCAACCTTATCCGCCAGGCCTACAGCTCCATGACCCAGTTCGCAGCCTCCGTTCCGCCGCATCCTCGTTCAGCCAGCGCCTCCTTGGCTTCGTGAGAGGATCGCCTCCACCACGTTCCTCCCTCGCCGACACCGACCGCGAGTCTATCCCACCTAGAAGAAGGATTTACGACACGTTCCACACGAGGACTTCGAGAAAGTCACCACCGCGCCGTCTTGAGCAGTCACGTGTTCACCACCACCGCCGGAAGCAGATCAGCAAGTTTCGCGACTTCAGCGATTGGATGCGGGATGGTCTATCCCTATTCCCCAGCGTTCACGGTCCAAGGGATCCTCTCTATATCCCCACGACCATCCGACTCGGAGTCCTGGAGATCTCCTATATCTCACTCCAACGCTTCTAGTAGACTGGATCTGGGATCTTCTACATCCCTATTCCCATTCACCGGTCTAAGGGATCCCGGGTATCCCCCGACCTTCCGACTGAGTCTTGGAGATCTTCTGCATCTCGCTCCAACAGCGCTTCAAGTAAACCTACGGGATCTGCTATATCCCTAAGGCAACCCTCACCTCCGCTCACAGGAATGGCGTTCCAGAAACACACCGTCGTCAACCTCAGCCGCGCACCCTCACTCCCTGCTCAGAAACATCAGTACTGTCACTGGGAATGAATTTCGCCCTCACACCCAAATCCATTCAACGGAAGAAATCATCCAGTCAGTTGAACCAGCCTGCGGACGACTCAACAAAACAGCAGCTGATGACGTCAGACTACAGATGACGATGTTCTGCGTAAAGCCAAAGCCAGCCAAGCCCAACCTCTCCAAGGGAGAACTTTCTGCTACGGGACATCCGACAAGACAGCTCCATCCACATCCTCAAAAGCATGAACAAAGGCAACGCTACAGTAATCATGGACCGAGCACAATACACCGACAAGGTAAGTCACATTTATTATCGATTCATACCGCCCCCTCAAGAAAGAACCCCATCCCATCCATAGAGAAAAAGAGTCGGCTAGTAAACTCTTGCCTCCACGTGCGGTGGCCTCTCCATCAACTCTGCGACATCTCAGACCATCCAGCTCATCCTGCCCTAGGTTCTTTGGCCAGCGAAGATTCACAAACCTGATGTTCCTCTCAACCCCTATTATGCGCCTCCAGAGGTTCACCTACGTGCAACACAGCCCGTCATTTAGCTAAGATCCTCCGACCCTTGGTGGGTCTCACTCAACACCATGTCCAACTCCAGTCAGTTCGTTGAGATCACCCAGGGCCTCACTTCAACCCAGCGACATCTTGGTTAGTTTTGATGTTGTCTCCTATTCACCAATGTCCCAACTTCACAGAGACATGCCTCCTGGTGAAGGACAGACTCGTGCAAGGATCTTTCTCTTGATGATCGCACATCACTCACCGGACCAAATTCATGATTTGCTACTAACATGTGTCTCTTCAAGTTGTTTTCAGTTTCAGGGCAGGAGTTCTACGAGCAGACAGCTGGGACCTCCATGGGATCTCCTTTATCCCGGTCCTTGCTGACATTTTCATGGAAGAGTTTGAAAACTCTTCCCTCAACACCGCCGACCTCCAACCCAAGCTGTGGCTCCGATCGTGGATGACACCTTTGTGGTTTTGGCCACACGGCAGACACACTCAGGATTTTCTACAACATCTAAACCAGCAACACCCGAGCATCAAGTTCACCATGGAAGCGGAAGAAGATGACAAGATCGCGTTCCTTGATGTCGGGATTTCCAGAAACAGGCGGCTCCCCTACACCACAGCGTCTACAGAAAGCCCACGCACACAGATCGGTACCTGAACCAGCGCTCCTTCCATCATCCAAGCATTAAGTCATCGGTCAACCGTGCGGCTCGCAGCCTACAACATTTGTGACGGACAGCCTTCCCAAGGACTACAGCACATCGAACTACCCTCAAAGCATAGCAGTTACAATCCCAACAAGATCAGCACAATGACCAGCGGTTTCAAACTCCAAAAGCAAGGTAAGTGATCTAACCCTCTCTGCTTGTCTCCCCTATCTGGGTTCGGCGTCTCACAAACTACAGCGCATCCTCCGACAAGCGAGCATCGATGTGTTCCCTCAGCCCCCAGCAAACTCAAGGTTTACATACCCACAGGACAAAGCGGACCCAAACAACAGAGCGGTCTACGGATCCTGTGAGTGCGGTAAGGTGTACATCGGCAAGCAACCTCCCATCAGATTGAAGGAACACCGAGCACCGCGGCCGCAGAGGAAATTTCGAAGTCCGCCATCGTCAAGCACTCGCACATCGAGGACCACCAAATCGACTGGCAGGCAGCAACTCATCACACCCATCGGCGCACACCCCAGGCGCATCAGAGGCGTCGAGATGGTCAAACATGACACTGTGCCACAGGACATGGGTTTCTTCATCAGCGACATATACTACAGACTGAAGGATCTTCTATATCCAAAGTCCACAACCAACAGACTGAGGGATCCCTATATCCTAAGTCAACCACCCTCCTTCCTATTGCTTGTTAACAACTGATTCAGTTCGGTGAGCACACTCCTCTCCCCAACCCCTAGGATCTAGTCATAGTCTCACAGTTTCCCGCCTCCTTTTGAACTAATCCTCAAGCAGGGGATGATCCTCCAAGCAACCTACTTAAGCAGCAGCATTTTCCGAGTCCGGCATTCTCCCTGAGGACGATCAGGCATACTGATCAGCGTCGAGTTGTATCCCCAGTTCTTTTCAGAACTAATTACTACTCAATTGAGATTTCACATGGTGTCACCGCAATTAGTCTTACTTATCATCCTCACCATGCAAAGCTACAAGTTTTACCTAAAGATAATGACAGTATGATCAAATTCTATGCCCATGTTTCACTTAAGCAAGAAATTGTCCTTGATTTTTACATTAGAAAAGTCAACCAATAATTACTTGAAGAAAAAAATTTTATTCAATGTGCAGGAAATTGCTGTCCACGATAAAATGAAAAGCTGCTTAAGTTTACAATAATTATCAACAAAATGCACTTACAGAGCAGAAAATAATAATTGAAAAATACTACATGGAATTAGATGTATGAGTTTTAAAAATGGAAAATTACTCTGAAGAAACCTTTCATCAGACGAAACATTAGCCAACAGACAACTTAACTGTTACATGTATGTGTACATGTAATGTATTATTTGATGTACATGTATTTTTCTTCTTTTAATAGTTCACTCTTTTGTGGAACTGGCAAAAATACTCCTCTGTTCCCCTGGTGTGAAGTACTTCTTGAGCGAAAAACTCAACCAAGACCCACTGGAGGAGTATTTCAGCAAACAACGGGGTGCAGGTGGGAGCTGGGACAACCCGACTGTGGAGCAGTTCGGACATAATATGCTGTCTCTGTATGTCGCTTCAAACTGTGCAAAGGCTTCTAAGAAGGGCAACGTCAAGAAAAGGAGCCAAACCCAAACCACCAACATTGACAGCACTCCTCTACCAAGGAGGAAAAAGTGAATAAAAGTGCATACAATTTATCATGCTTTTTAAGGTTTAAACTGCATGTAGCCCCCATGGGTGATCAATGGCTTTTCATAATGGCAATTTATTTTTTATAACTCAGAAAAATACCTTCATCTCCAGATTAACAATTGGAGAATTGTTCTTATGGTAAGCAAATGAATGTTTACTTTGCTAGTTCTTTTCGTAGAGCTTTCTCAGCTTTTTTGGACACTTGGCTATTTGCTTTCTTTAAATCGAGATACACTTTCAAAAATGCTTTAATTCTTATTTTTACATAAAGATTAACAACCATATCCAGTAAACATGTTGAGTTGTTACCAGTTACGTTCTCCTTGGTAAGATTACACCAGTAATGATGCACTCTAGTGTGTGACATTATTTTTTCCCTTAAAGATATCTTGATATTTTGCCCAACACATTTCTCCAGGTTTTCTTTTGAAAGTGTTGGTCTTATTGCACTCTCCATTGTTCTGAACAACAAATATACATCGTCTTTTACAAGAAATAAACCCCCTCTATTCTGAACATTGATCCATGCGTTGCTGTATTCCAGGAATGTTTTGGATGTGTTAGTACTACACGTGTGCCAGGTTGAAAGTATCTTGCAAAATTTAGCAGCAGTGGCGTTACTCTGTCTTCTCAGCTTCTCACAAAGTGCGAACGGAACATAACCAGCAACATACTGCAAAACCTGCTCTTCTTCTTTGGACAAAGCAAAGTCAGTACATGTACTAGATTGAGTTTGGGGAGAATCTGTAATGTTTCTGTCCTTAATTATAAGAGTTACCATATCAAGCAAAAGGTGTTGGTAAACAATATGGATGTGTTTGCCATCAGTTGACATTTGTAGAGATGCCAAGAATGCTTTCCATTCCTTGATGCTTTTCAGCTTGTACTGGTGAAAAGCTTTCCATACCATGTCCATTGCTTCAGGCTGTAGAAATTTATCATCACCAGAAGTGGCTATGAGCCAAAGTGCAGAAACCAGGGTGCAAGTAAACTCTTCAAACTTAGAGGTCTCGGCAACATTCAACAACGCTGCTACAAGACTCATGACAGCCGCTGCCATTGGGTAGTTCCCAGAGAATAAAGGGTGAACCTTAATTCTCTCCAGGCCAGTCTTCATGTAGTCAACTGCGTTGTTAAGGGCATGTTCCTTCTTGAACTTTGGTGCTGGTCGTCTCACTAAAATCAAAATGATACATAATAAGGTCAATAACAATCAAAATTATGTAACATATTACCTTTTAGAAATGACATTGAAATCCTTTTTAAAACAATGAGATGTGTGTATAGAGAGTTGCAGCATGAGTAGTTCATGCGCCAGTGCTATTATACAATGAAGCAGCCATTTTTGTTTAAGGGTCAGGGCTATAATTTCGGAGAAAAATCCCAAAGACGTCAAAATACGAAAAAATAAACTTTCTTCAGTGTGACGCGAATATTCTGAGCTTGAAATTTTCTGAGATTTCCAGATTTTCTTGCTAAATCAGCAGAAACATGTGAAAAACATGTGAAAAACATAAGACTGCCGGATTTGTCCGGTCTTTAGTTTACTGGACCGATGGTAAAATCACTCGCCTTGGGCTTGCGGTCCATTGTGTATATCAAGCACTGGGGGTGGTTGTCACATCTCTCTCAATAAATATTCATGTATACAGTAATATTTTTGTATTTATTTTTGTAAATATTTCTCTTGGAGACGAGCAAAACCATAAATGTGGTTCTATGGTACATGTATATGGTAAATAAAATTTCTACTAACTGTGAAGAATCAATACCTTTCTGTTTGCGCTTAGATTTTGTCTTTCCATCCGTAGTTTTCTGTCGACTGGGTGTCTTTGTGAGTTGTATTGTGCTTTCAGCCTTTTCTTGGACTGAATCTAATGTAGTAGGGATCGGCTGCTCTGGGGGAACATCTTCTTTAATTGACGTGACTGAGCTAAATTCAGGGGTTGTACTTGTAGCGGCTGGGGTTGCTGTAGTTATGGGGGAAAACATTGAATAATTACAGTTTTGAGAAAGTGCTTTGTAATTCACATAAGTACATGAATACCACCTCATAAATGTATCATGGTGGAGAAAAAAACAAAATGAAAATATATTCCAAAAAAATTCATGAAAACGATCGAATTCCACCTTTGCTTGATGGCTTTTCAAATGACTTAAGTAAACCTTGTGTCCGAAAATTACAGCATAAAAAAACTATTGAGAGGACAGTTTATTTTTTATTAGTTTCACTGTCTGACTGCAGTGTAAAAAGAGCATGAGTGACGAAAAAAAATAATAATAATAACTAGACGGCAGTGATGATGACGTCAGAATGTTTTTTAAAGAAACATTTGGGGGGCCTGTTTACGGGGCTAATTAACGCCCGGACATTGTCTAAAAGGAGATTATTTTATGTTTCAATTAAACAAGATCACAAAACCAAAAATATTGAAAAATCTTACTGTTTGGTGGCCGACAAAGGTCACAAATCCATGAACCTTCGGGTACAGTTTTCGCTGTCAAGCCGACGCACTGATAATGGAACCACTCGATTTTGCATTCCCCGCCGTCACACCCGATCATATCTGTTGTTGCCGGTAAACCACACACACATGAACACATAATGTCATCTTCGTCTGAACTAACAACTCCGTCGGAAATGGGTTCAAGATCGGCTTCGTTGTCAGAAAAATCACTAAAATCAGAACCATAATAAAACTCGTCTTTGCTGTACGCCGCCATTTTGGCAAGGATGCAATCGTATTGCGCACGCGCATCATTACCCAGAGTGCAACGCGGTCTGTGTCTGGGACCGGACCGGGCAGAGGCGCTAATTGATTTAATGGGGATTACTGACTGGTGTTTACTCCTGCTGGTTTTACGATCGCGGCACTGGACATTAAACCTTTGAACACCTCTTCGTTCCAACTCCTTCTATTTTATACCTCCATGCTGAGACCAATAAACCATACCAAGCCTCCATCATCCATTGGGATTTTCACCAGCCACTGAGTCTGGAACAAAGTAATATGCCCTGCAATATGTCAATCACAAACCACTAAAACCAACAGACATATGAGGCATTATGTTACTACGCAGTATAGCTATGAGGAGCCACTGCCTACCATAGCAATGGCTTGGAGTGGCCTGAATGGGTTGTTTCAAAAATGTCACTGATTGTAGGAGGGTTAATAAACTCAGTTTTTTTTCCCACCACAAAAAAACAGTAAATGCACAGTCTTTGTACACCTGTTTGACCCAACAGTGATCTTTATCGTCACTTTCCTGTTTTTTGATAAAATCAGAAATACAATCATCCAGTGACAACAAATTTGTTGTTAAGTTGATATGAAGTTGGTGATGGTATTTGACATCCAGATATTCTGTCATCGTTGAGAAAACTTGAAATGAATCACAGCCATAAGATTAATAAAAACACACAAACAAATCTGAATGCATTATTTTTCTCTTGTTAATTAATGTCACAACGAAATATGCTAAAACTTTCACAGGTTGGTTTCTATACATACATGTATCACTTGATTCTTATATGGATGTACGTTCATACATTTTACAAATGGTGTACAAGTTGAGCAATGGTAGTTGGCATTTATACATCGTATGTGTATTAAATAAAGAACAGACACACGGTTTACAGAGTTCTAAAGTTTTCTATTTTGTTTAAAAGTTTAGAATGAAAATTTGTTGTCACTGTGAGGGAAGTAATGATGAAGATCAAACAGGTGTACAAAGACTGCGCATTTACTATCTTTTAGCATTTATAATTTTAAATTTTGTGGTTAGATAAAAAAAAAAAAAGCTTTTTAATGAGATAATATTCTCATGCCTGTTGATCTAATCCAATGCAATCCACTGCTCTTTGCAAATGATTGATTTTGTGAGGTTTTGTGAAATGTTTTTTGATGTGTGTTTTTTTATAGAGGTATATTCAACCTCCTAGTGGAGTACCAGTTAACTCATCAGGATGATTCGACATATCAAGGTCAGTGGGTTTTTTTTTAGGGAATAAAGTTTGTTAAAGACTGGAGACTCACGGGCTTCATCCTGCAATAAAGACCAATTAACTAATGCCCATTCATAAAATTAATGCCCGTCTTGATTTTGTTTTCTAAATTTGAATATTAAGTCATAATTATTTGGGACAGAGGAAATGCCAACTTAGCCAGTTTTATTAATTTAGTTTACATGTAATCATGTGTTCTGGCCGTATAACAGCTACATGTAGCCTGTGATACAAATACTTGCTGGTTGGTCTTTTTTTTTGCTGTTCTTTACCAGCCATTCTTTACCAGCAATTAATGATCATGTGATCAGGCCACTCACAAATACACTGTCATGGGCATTTATTAACCCTCCTGCTACTACAAGGGTCAAAATCAGTCAAAATGTTGATATACTTGCCAAGGTATATCTAGTGCACTTAAAAGTCAAACACTGTCAAACCTTACGTGTAGTAAGTGCATTTACAGGTCAAAAATGAGTCGACCGTTTTTGACTGGTAAAAGCATTGTCTGGTATTCTTCAGGGTGGTCAAAATGACAGTAAAAACCAGTCAAAAATGCCCCTGTGTGCACATTTGGGTCAACAGTCAAAACAGGCAGATGACTGATTTTGACCTCATATAGCTACTTCCCACTAAAGTGCAGCTGTAGTAGGAGGGTTAATAAGGGAATAAAAGTTCTTTACTGCGGTCTTTACTGCAGGATAAAGACCAAGGGTCGTTGCAATGGTGATAAAGAACCTTTATCTGCTATGACTAATCAATAGGATAATCGTGTTTGTGTCATCAGTGGTTGACAAGAACCAATGTGAATCTTTATCACACAGTGGAGATGGGGCTTTGGGGGACAATTTACAAGTTGAGTTTTGGGGAATTTTTTGGGATAAATTTGTGATTGTTTCCTCTTTTTTTTGGTTCTTTTTTCCACAGGGCTGTCCTTTCAAGACTTGTATCAAAAGTGTCGTGAGGCATTTCTTGTCAATAGTGAGCTCACCCTTCGAGCTCAGTTGACAGAATTCAGAGATCATAAACTAATCAGGTCTAAAAAGGTGAGGAATGATCAGACTCGACTGAAGCATACCAAAATTGAACGGGTTTTTTAATGAACCTGCTCAAAAGAGCACCCCAGAAAACAAGCAAATATCCCAAGGGGATAACAAAAGCCAGTTTTTATCCAACCAAACCCACAGTAAATACTTTGGCTTTGTATGTTCATTTTTGATTAAAGGGACAATATTGTCACGATGAACAGGGCATGGAATTGGCGTGCTAGTTTTAGATTAACTCAGTGACTGAAAATAATACCCCACATGATAAGGTCATATTACTGTTGATCCAGTAATTTTCAGTCACTGTGTTCATCTTAAACTAGGATACCGATTCCCGTGCCCTGTTGAAAGTCTGCTCTGATCATAATAATAATGTGGACTTATATAGCGCACGTATCCACCAAACTGGTGCTCAAGGCACATTATATTATTACCCCTGCTCATCAGGCTCATAAATCATTCCTGAAACCATCTCAGCTCCCTGGGGAGTATACAGCTCAATTGCTGCCATTACAGCGCATATGGGCTAATCAAACACAACCAACTCTGCCCTCGCAGGAGTAGTATGTCAGATGGGCGTCCCGGACCACCTCTATAAAAATATCATTTTTTTATAAATATCTTTAATAAAAAATTACTCACAACGATAAAAATGTAATTTTTATTAAAAAAATGTACTCGCTAGCGAAAAAAATTACTTTTTCTCGCTAAAAAGATGTTGTAAGAAAAAGTAATTAAAACAACGAGTAGTAATTTTCATAAATATATTTATGAAAATTAAAAAATCTGTAAAAGTGATTCCGGGACGCCCATCTGACATACTACTTTAGCGTGGTTTAAAAAGTGAAATAACGAAAAAATATTATCTGGTTTAATAGTAAAGATGGAGAGAACGAAATATTTATCGAAATGGACATTGAGAGAATTGAAAGATTTTGCGCGACAACGCATTAATCGATTAATTCTCGTGCAAAACAGCAAGAATAAAGTAGATAAACGCAGTTATTACAACGCGGTTAAAAAACATTTAAATCAACAAAAACAAAAGCCATTATATGAATTAAATGCAACAGAATTACGAGAGCGCGTAGCGGTTGAAAATATTGAGCTACCGCTACGCGGCTCGGGAGCGAACGAGCGGTTGATTAAAAAAGACTACATTAACGCTATTAAAAGGTTTTACGGTAGAGAAACCGAGTTGAAATTTAACCCTTTTATTAGCGGTGGTAGTTATTTACGCGAACATTTAATGATTGTTCCGTTGAATCACAGCAAAGAAAAAGATTTAAATGTTTTTTGGAGAGCTGTAAATTTAAAGATTATCGCCGAGTTTACTAAAGACTTACAGGATTTTAAAGCGTTCAAGTTTATGATATTTATACGCGTTAAATTACGTAAAGTAAACTTGGCCGGCACGATCGATTTTGTTGAACCAAGTTTTCATAATAAAAAGCAAATTGTTTTATTGAATTTAAACATTATCGAAAATGAACTCGATACGATCATTTCGCAAATTGCTGAAGCTTTAGAAAAATACACTCGAGATGGTAGTGGATTCACGATCGATCGTATCGAAGAAATGAATCTCAGAATCGCTAAATATCAACCTCTAAGAGGAGGTAGTTGGATCGAGCTATGCGACTATATTAAAAATAAAAAAGCTTGCATCAACGTAAAAAATAAAGACGACGATTGTTTGCGATGGGCTTTGCGTAGCGCACTTTTTCCCGCGACCGATCACGTTGATAGAACGAGCAAGTACCCAATAAAAGACGGTTTAAATTTTAACAACATTGACGCACCAACTCCTATCGTTCAAATTAAACGAGTAGAAAAACAAAACAATATAGCGATAAACGTTTTCGGTTGCGAGTCAAAAACGATAATCGTTTACGAGATAAGCGATCAACCGGCAGAGATAGATCGCATAAATTTACTATTGATTCACAAAGAAGAAAAATCTCACTACGTTTGGATTAAAGACGTGAATAAATTACTTCACGATCAAACGAAACACAATCCTCGTAAGCATTTTTGTTTGAGATGTTTGCAAGGTTTTTCGACAGAATCGCATCTCGAAAACCACGTAAAAATGTGTAAGGGAATAAACGACAGACCAACGACTATCGTAATACCTGAAAAGGGTAAAAACGATAAAATAAAGTTTATAAATTTTCATAAAAAGATGAAAGTCCCATTCGTGATATACGCCGACTTTGAAAGCATTATCGTAAAGATTGTCGACGAAAACTCTACCAATACTAAAAAACTACAAGAACACATCGTTTGCGGTTATTCGTACGTCGTTGTTTGTTGCGATGGAAAAAGTAGTTTTCCCGTTACGTATAGGGGAGAAGACGCGGCTAAACATTTTTTAAATGAATTACAAAAAGAAGAAGAAAAGATTAATACTATATTTAAAAACATTAAAAAATTAAACATGACTAAAGAAGACGAGCGAGATTACGACTCTGCTAGCGAGTGTTGGATATGCGAAAACAAGTTTTTTAAAGACGACTGTAAAAAGGTGAGGGATCATTGTCACATTACCGGAAAATATAGAGGCGCTGCTCATAATTATTGTAATTTAAAACTAAGTATAAAACCAAACAAAACCTTTATTCCTGTCGTATTTCATAATTTGCGAGGTTACGACAGTCATCTTATTATGCAGGCCGCCGGTCGTATCGAAGGAAATTTAACGTGTATTCCAAACAATATCGAAAAGTATATTTCTTTTAGTATTAATCAACTACGATTTATAGACAGCGCTCAATTTTTATTAGCTTCGTTGGACAAACTCGTAAAATCAAACGATTCTTTTCCAATTACATTAAAACTCGAACCCTCCTCGGAAAAATTTAATCTGTTGATAAGCAAGGGTATTTATCCTTAGGCACGAAAAACATAGAATATATACAACTCGAATAAATAAAATATCGCTATCTCCTCTAGATACAAAGAGACACATTTTAGAAAACGGAATACATACTCGTGCTTACGGTCATTGCAATGATTGAATGATTGATTACGAATGATTGCATGATTGAATGATTGATTACGAATGATTGATTAACGTTTAACGATTGGAGGATTCATTGTATCTCTAGGAATAATTTGTAATTCTTCTCTTACAAAACTACGAGCGGGACCCGCGTCTAAATAATACAATATAGGTTGATTCGCCGCCTTCATCGTTTTAGATATTCTATAAAATGTTATACTCTATATAGGGTCGGTCGCTCTGCGCCTCGTATCTTTTTCGGCTTCACCGGGCGCGTATAAATACCGAACTAAACCGTTGCTGGGGATTCTTTTTTCATTCTTTTTACCGGGTGATGCTGGATTTTGCTCGACGCTACGTAGTTTAATCGCGTCTTTGGGTTTTAAATTAATCAGCCGCGTCGTCTCGTTGTTTAACGCTTTAACGACCAGAGGTAATCTTTTAACCCATTCTCTGTTTCTCGTATCGGTCGCAATTTCTTGACCGTATTGATGCGAAAATAATCTTTCGCTCAAAGTTTTATTAAATCGCTCCACTATACCCTGAGCTCTGTGATTACCGACCTCTCCTCGCTGAATTTTTACATCATGTTTGCTCATTAATACGTTGACGCTGCTCATGAATTCTTTTCCGGGATCGACTTTTATAATTTTAGGCCAAGTCAACAACGATCGTTTATAAATTTTTTCAAAAGCATCACCGACTCGCGCGGCTGTTTTATCGATCAACGGTTGCGCTTCTTTATATCTGCTAGCTTCATCAACGACGGTTAACGCGTACTTGTACGTAATTCTACCGACTTTATCGTGCGGAAGAAACAACAAGTCTGCTTGATGAACCTCGTTTGGTTTTTCGAGCGTACTATTACTACTGGTCGGTCTCGGAATATATTTAGGATAGGGTAAATAAATTTGCCACAGCGCTTGCTTTTTTATCCACTGTCGAACAAATTTTACATTTATTTTAGTTTCTTTAGCTAATTTATTGATCGCATCTTGACCTTTGTAGTATCCTCGTACGCTATAATAAGCGTTGGATAGTTTTCGTTCATCCATTTAATATTTATACATCATATTAAATGTTTTTTTTAAATATTTAATACGATTTATATTCTATTCTCAACATTATTCGGCCGGCATGAGCGAGTTTGGTAAAATTCCTTGTTTAACTAACCACATTTGCGTCGCACCACTTAATCCAACTACCGCGGTTAGTTTTAACCCGTCTTTTATATCCAATTTTCCTAAATCGGCTGGTTTCATTTTAAATATTTTTTCACCGAGCATGCTGTATAAAACGACTAAAAGAGTCATAACTGAGCTGTGATAAACTGTATCGGCGATCGTTTTCGTATTTATAGGCATTGAAGACATGTTTATAATCGTTAAATATAATATATTTTTTTAAAAACTTTTTATTCCATTTCAAAAACAACTCTTCTCGGTTCTTTAACGATCGACGATTGATTTTCGGTAAGATAACTCGGTTCTTTAACCATCGACGATTGATTTTCGGTAGTGTTACTCGGTTTTTTTTTAAATGTTGATTTTTCTTCGTTGGGTTTACTACTAAACAATAAATAAGCGATAACAATAGCTATTGATGCATAAATAAAATAGCTCGTTTTATCGTTTGATGAATCAACCGATTTACTATCGATAGACGTTACAACGATTTTTGTGGGTTTAGCGAGTTGTAGTTTTTTTTGTCTATTAAGTTCGGCGAGTTTTTTACCAGCAGCGACTCTGTTTGGATTTTTTACTTTAGTCGCTGTTTTCGTCACTGTCTTTGGTTGCGCATTCTCTATTGGCACAGTCGTTTGCTCGCTCGTCTCCATCGCTTTCATTATCTACGCAAGATTCTTCTTTTCTTTTTAAATGTTTTGCTGTAATTAGCGAAGCGCTGAGCGGAGCGATAAACATTCCGTACTTGTAGTATATTTCACACGCTACTGTAGAAAGCATGCTACTAATGAACGGATCTTTTTCTAAATCTGAAATTAATTTACCTTCATCGTCGATTTGAAATTTATGGCCGTACAAATCGATACGATTTAAACTAAATCCCAATAGTTTAGCGTATAGCGTTATAATGGCGCTACCTAAAGACTGAGTAATATCGCGACCTAATTTAGTTTCGTATTGCGTGTGTAATGCATCGCGCTCTTGCTCGCTCAAAGCTTCAATATCGCTAACGCTTAGTTCTTTACCGAAAAACTTTTTCGAGTCTCCTCCTACTACGACCGATAAAAGACGTAGTTTTTTTTTTTTATCGATAAGCTATCGTCGTCGACGCTAGCGTCGTTGACGAGTGGCGTCTGTATAGTTTCGTTTAATAGTAAATGTACTTCATCCATTTATTATACGTACTTATAGAATAGTCGGTTAATTTTATTTAAAAAAATAGAAACCAATAATTAATTTTAGATAACCCATCGGTGTTTAAAAGTTTGTTAAGATTCAACATTAGATCTTTTACTCGTTCAGAATCTATACTCGTAAATATACTTTTTACTTTTTCAGTATTGTCGTTAAAAAATTGTACCAACTCGATTCTTTCTTCTTCAGTATTTAAAAGTTCATTAAGATTACATATAAAATCATTTACTCGTTCAACATTTACATTCGTAAATGTTACTTTTACTCGTTCAACATTCATATTTATAAATAGATTTTATAATGTTTATTAAATTGCTCACGACCTATCGGGGGATCGCTCACGACCTATCGGGGGATCGCTCACGACCTATGATCGCTCACGACCTATGATCGCTCACGACCTATGAGCAATTGCTCACGACCTATGATCGCTCACGACCTATGATCGCTCACGACCTATGAGCGATTGCTCACGACCTATGAGCGATTCCCCGAGTAACCTATGAGCGATTGCTCACGACCTATGAGCGATTGCTCACGACCTATGAGCGATTGCTCACGACCTATGAGCGATTGCTCACGACCTATGAGCGATTGCTCACGACCTATGAGCGATTGCTCACGACCTATGAGCGATTGCTCACGACCTATGAGCGATTGCTCACGACCTATGAGCGATTGCTCACGACCTATGAGCGATTGCTCACGACCTATGAGCGATTGCTCACGACCTATGAGCGATTCCCCGAGTAACCTATGAGCGATTGCTCACGACCTATGAGCGATTGCTCACGACCTATGAGCGATTCCCCGAGTAACCTATGAGCGATTGCTCACGACCTATGAGCGATTGCTCACGACCTATGAGCGATTCCCCGAGTAACCTATGAGCGATTGCTCACGACCTATGAGCGATTGCTCACGACCTATGAGCGATTGCTCACGACCTATGAGCGATTGCTCACGACCTATGAGCGATTGCTCACGACCTATGAGCGATTGCTCACGACCTATGAGCGATTCCCCGAGTAACCTATGAGCGATTGCTCACGACCTATGAGCGATTGCTCACGACCTATGAGCGATTGCTCACGACCTATGAGCGATTGCTCACGACCTATGAGCGATTGCTCACGACCTATGAGCGATTGCTCACGACCTATCGGGGATCGCTCACGACCTATGAGCGATTGCTCACGACCTATGAGCGATTGCTCACGACCTATGAGCGATTGCTCACGACCTATGAGCGATTGCTCACGACCTATGAGCGATTGCTCACGACCTATGAGCGATTGCTCACGACCTATGAGCGATTGCTCACGACCTATCGGGGATCGCTTGTTTACTTAGTCGCGTATCTCATAATCGGTAGGCTGATCCGTTTTTAAAATCAACTTGCGATGTAAAACTCGCTTTAATTGCTCGCGCGCTCGCTCTCGTAACTCGGCCGTCGGAATAACATCGTTTTCTCTAAGACAATTCTCGTACGAGTCTCTATCTTTACAATAAAATAAACACACCCATTTGAGTTGTTCTCTAAAATCTTTCAATACGCTATTATATTTTTGACTAAGAATCCAACAGCTGTGTCGTACGTGCCTACCGCTGAAAGCCAATTGCGTAATCATACATTTATTGTTCTCGTCGTATTTTTTATAATGCAACTGTTTATCCGCGCTGCAATCGTCGATGATAAACAACGTTTCTTCAGTTTTGAAAGCTTCGCTATAAATTTGTATAGCTCTATTTAGCGAGATGTCGTTTAAATCGTTAACGTGAACGTTATCATCGTTTAGAACCCATTTTCTATTTTTGTACGTATCGTTGAAGAAAATTGTGGGGCATAATACGACGATATTTTCGAAATGTTTTAAATATTCTTTTTGTAACAAGTCTAAAATAAATTCAGTTTTTCCACATCCCGTTTGGCCGCAAATTAACGCAGCGTGTGGGTATTTAGGTAACATCTTGTTTTACAATAGTCATTTTTAAAAAAATGTCAATCGACGATGTTTAATAATCGACGGATTCAAAACGTCCGTTTCTTATGTTTAGTTGCGCATCCATTATAATAAAAGTGTACATGTTTAGTTCTCCCGTATTATTTTCCGATTCTTTTTCCATTTGAATAGTAATTCCTTCGGATAAGTTTTGTACTCGTCTTCCGCTTCCGTGTAATTTATTGTCCGTGGTCGTTCTCAAATCTAAAAATAGGCCATATCGATTTAGTAAATAATTAGGTAGTTTAACGTGAGCCAAGTCTAGAGCTTGCGCAACTTGTATAGCGTGTTGTTTTCTCGAATCGCCAAAATATTTAGAAATTTCTTCCCAATGTTGATACCTTTGCATTCCGTGCGCGTAGAGTTGATTTGGAACGCCTTCTATGGTGATACTAACTTTATCGATTTTCGGGTTGTAAAACTTGTTGCTTTCTTTCACGTTGGTTTCTTTAAACAAAAACAATATTCCTTTCATACTTTTTGCCGGAGTGTTTAAATTTATATTCCACGTAGTATCTTTTTTGCGCAACACGGTCACGCTCTGTCTCAGTACGCGATCAAACAATATGCTCGTTCTATCGCTGTATTGATTTTTAATCGTTCGAGCGAGTTCCGGCATATGAACGACCTCGTATTCTAAAGAAATTCCGCTTATGACATATTTTGCGTTATCGTCGGTACTTTTTATCACTTTACTAAATTTATTAAACACGAGTTCGTAAGTCAATCTATCTCCTATGCCCGATTGATAATAAGGCTGATGATCGGTCAACAATTCAAAATCGAGCGGAATGTAATATCTATTCTTATACGTATCCGCTATAGCTTTATCTTTTCCATCGTTTGCCGCAACATCTTTATCGCTGGCGTCCACTCTTAATTTAGTTACATTAAAATCTTCTATTCCTTGATACGCTAAATTTTCGCGTTGATCTTTGGTCAACCATTCGTCTTTGTAACAATTGAATACATCCGCATCGTCTAAACTAAATATTTCGTTTCCTTCCATTTTAATTATTATATGTTTTACGATGGCTCTACCAATGTTTTGCACCAACGTTCTATTTTCGTCGTCCGAGCTAACGAGTTCTATGTTAAAAGCTAATCTAGCGGTATTTGGAACGATAACGTCGTTCATTCCTAAATTTGGAAAGCGAACCGTCAACAATTGATTTTCGTTTATGACGCTCGGATTGTTTGTAATGACGACTTTTTGACGCATTCCTTTTACGCCTCGAGGTTCTCTTAATCTTCTGTATGGATCTAGCGCATCTCCGTACGTATTATTAGTCATATTTAACGTTAGCAAATATAATAATTTTTTATGTTTCGTAAAATAAACTATATTTAACAACTATATTTAATTCTTTTAAATTTTTACAAACACATTTTTAATGTTTATAGTTGTTAAATATAAATGGTATCTATAGCGATGATGGTCGGAGGTGCGGTAGTTAACGCGTTGGCGTTTACCGGAAGCAATTTTTTATTTAGCGGAGGTGGTAGAGAAGAACGAGAACGACACGATTTAGCGATGGAACATCTTTCGAAAGCCAGAGACGAATTTAGTAAAAAGCGTTTAAAATATCTAGATTATTTAAATGAGAAAATACAAAAAGAATCGGGCGCGATAAGAACGTTCAACAACATCGACGAAGCGATGCAAGAATATTACAACATTACGAGCGAACGAGTAAATTTACCTCTCGATTTACGCGATGAACCTCAACTTGAAGATTTTTACGTTCCTAGCCAAGATCAAAAAACGCGAGAGATGTTATTTATCGTATTATCAATGAGTATTGTTGGTTACGCGAGTTATAAATTATTGAAAAAAGAAAAAAAGTAATTGTAAATGGCAAAAGGAAACCCGTATATAGAGATGGACCCAATGTTTAATCAACCGGAAGAAGATGATATTGAATTTGATGATGGATATATAGATGATGAAATGTACAACAACTTGGGTGATGAACAAGAAACATCTTTTAGCATACCGACTTTATCTCAAGAAAATAGATTGCGTAAAGACATAGTCGATGATTTTTATACGAGTATAGGTTTTTTAAACGCTGTAATAGACTATACTACTACTAGATTCAAGTATAAACTGAATGAAAAAGGAGTGGGTGAACTTTTTTTTATAAAAGGTAATAAAGAAATACGATTAACTAAAAAAACGGGTGGGTTTTTAAAATTAAATTCGATTAAAGGATTAACCGGAGGCGATTTAACGGCTTTGGGACCCAAACGTGGTTATATTAGTAATATTTTAACTTCAACAGAAATAGATATACAACTACCAGACGGTAGTAATGAAACTATCTGGGTAACAAATCCAGAGGCTCAAACAAATCCAGATTTTATACTAAATCCGGATGGTTCGATCGGTCGTCGCCATAGAAGGTTACCCTCTATACCGATGCAACGTGTAGAAAAATCCGTACAAGTACAAGAAGCTATCGAAATGGCGGTTGAAACTCTTTCGAGAGATCAAGACACACAAACGCAATTAAATATAGAATGGCGGGAAGTGTTGGCGCTCAATGACATTATGACAACGAATCGAGGTGAACAATTAAATCTTTTAACTAAATTAAAAGTATTAAATCAAAAAATAGATGATGGGGAAGAATTAATTTCTGACGCGAAAGAAAGAGGTTTTGACGTTGATGAAAAATATCAACAAGATTTAAAAAAATTAAAAGATGAAAAACAAGTTTTGATGGAGCAAATTGATGCGCAAGATTACGTTCTTCGTAGTCAAATTGATAGAATTAAAGAAACTGTTTTTAAAATGTTGGAAAGAGACGTTACGTTGGGTGAAAGAATTAAAACTTTATTTAGAGAACAGGGTATAACGATCGTCAGTATATTGACGGCTTTTAGTACGGTCATCGCTTTTATCGTTGCAGAGATTACCAATGCTGTGAGTTCAGTTATACCAACTCCAAAACCCATTCCACCGACTCCAACTCCTACTCCAAAACCAAGTAACGTAAAAGGGTGGATACAAAAAACATTAAAAAATCTAGCGAATGTATTATCTAAACTAGGTGCGAGAGCTTTAGCCGCTTTACCGGCTATTATAGGTAGTATAATAAGTTGGTTATTGACTACTCTTTCAAAAGTAGTATCGTGGGCGGCGGAACATTTATGGCTAGCGTTAACCGGAGTCGGAGTATTAGTTTTAGCTTATACGCAAAAAATGTTAAAATAATAATTCGTAAATCATAACGGTTAATCCGGTTAAAACTGCGAAACCAATAATTAAAGCGTTTTTTTTCTTCTTTGTGGGAGCCTTCTTCCGTTGGTGATTCTAACACGGCTTCTTTTATTGTAGTTTCTAATACATCTTCTTCCGTTGGTGGTTCTTCCACGTGTTTAGCGGTTAATGACAACGGCGTTTGTTCTAACGGTAAAATAGGAGGAATAGCGGGTTCTGAGTTTGTATCTAAATTTGAACCTAGAGATAAATCGCTCGTCGCGATCAATATATTATTATTGTATCCCGCGTACGTTCCTATTCGTAAATTCATATCGCTAGGCATCATGTATAAATTTTCTCCAATAGCAAAATTTAATCGACTGCGGGCGTATTGTAAAACGTCTTGATATCGTTGAATACTAGATTGTAAATCGACCGGAGAATCAATTTCGGCATTTACAATATTTATAAATTCGCGTTGCGCGTCTAAACCGGTACCGCTCGCAAAAAACGAGCTTTTAACTCGAGATTGAGCTCCCAATAACGCGTACACCCAAGTTCTTATAGAGTCGTTTATACGTTGCGTGCCAACGTCCGTAAAACCTTTAGCCAACCCTAAAGACAATATAAATTTAGTCCACGCCGTTTTAACGTCGTTGGATTGAGAAATGTATTCGACGACGTACGAACCACCGATATCGTTGACGCTATTTACTAAATTTAAATCGACGTTTTCTACATCAAAATCCATCCTTTTCTCGCGCGAATGTTGTAAATTTGAATTGTCGTAGTCGTTGCTCGGCACCGGAATGTAGCCGTAAATGTTTTGATAATAAGCCGTTCCCAAACCGTTTGAATTTAGATCAACGCGTTGTTTCCAATCGTCTTTAATCGATAAATGAAACTCGGCGCATAGTCTATTGTAAGCGCTCACGTCTATATTGTTGGCAAACGCGTCAAAAAAATTCGAAGAAGATGCGGGGCAACCAAGTTCTTTTAAAAGTCGTCTAATTTGATAATAGACGTGAAATCTAAAAAAACTACGAAGCATCATATTTAAATGATATAAATGGCCGTAACTTATACCGCACCTCGTGGTGGCGCAATACGTCACAAAATTTATTTGATTTTGATAAAATTTCATCGGGTTAGCGTACCAATCGTTTACTACGTCGTTGCTGACGACGTGAGGTAGTTTATATTTTTGAAATACGTTAGAGAACGTTACGTTAAATGATTCTTTTTCGTTGACGTAAATTGGAAAACTAGTAATTTCGTTTGCGTTTAAAAAAGAAGGCGCCTTGTAATTTCCAGATTGTTTGTACGGATACGTAAAATTACTCTCGAACGCGTATGGAAACGTTTTTTGCGGTAGTGTCATTTATTATAACTTTTAATAATAAAATGTATCATACGTTCGAAATCGAAATCGGTAAAGAAGGTGGATCGATTAAATTGGATAACGTTATCGATAATCGGCGAGACAACCTCTCGATTATATTACACAGCGCAAACATTTGGGTGGGATATTACAACATTCGTAAAAAAGAAAGAATACTCGTTCGCGAGGTGGGTGCATCAGAAGGTAATGTAAAATTTATCGAACCGGGGCTTTACAATATTAACGAAATTGTAAACGTTATAACGCAAGATGAGCCTTGGATAACGTTTACAATTAATAAAACTACGGGTGAATTCGTTTTTAAATTGGCTGAAGCAAACAAGACTATTAAATTTACTAGCGGGTTAGCTAATTTACTCGGGCTTCACAGCGAATTTCTAACCGCGGGAGAATACACAAACAAAATTGACGTACAACTTTTTAAAATTATATACATTCATTGCGATCAAATTTCTACGACCGATAATTATTTCAACGGTAAACCTTGCACCATTTTAAACTCTTTTCCTTTGCAAGACGCGTCGTTTGGAGAAAGCATTTACATGGAATATAAAAATCCACTAAACAAAAAATTACGAGCCGGCACTTTTAACGAGTTGACTTTTAGAGTTAGAGATAGTAAAAGCAGAGATATACATAATCACGGTTTTCCAATTATTTTAAATATAGAAATAATATAAATATGGCGAGCATTTACGGACCCAGTCGCACGAGTGTCGCTGTCGCTACCGCTAGCTCCAGCGGTAAATTTTTACCGATATTAAATATCGAAATTTACGAACATCACGGATATCTAAACAGAGATGAAATTTTACATAGAGTAGTTTTAATTGAAAAAGTCGGCGTTGTTCTCGGATGGCACGATACGTTTAAACAACCCTTTTTCTTGTTTACGACCGCGCCTACGTATTGCAGCATTTTTACGCAGTTTATTAAAACTAATAGTTTTGTTACGCATTCATCGACGCGCGATTACGCTCCCAACATTTATTATATTCCCTCTCCGCAACGAGATGTAAAATTTCATTTTCTCGATCATGAAATTCAACATTTAAAATACGAAATGTGTTTTAAAATACGAAATGTTAGAAAAGTTTTTGTCAAAGCTAGTTTTTTCGGCGCGTTAAATTCTAAAATATGTTACAATATTAAAATTAAAAGTTTGCCTTTAAATTAATAATAAACGTTTATTATAAATATGGCGAGTATTTAAGGACCCAGTCGCGCTGACGCAAAGCGTATAACGAGTAATAAAAATGTTGATAATAACGAACTAAAAAGATATGTTAAATTTGAGCACATTGAATCTAGTAAACTCAATCGCTCCCACGTTTTTTATAACGATTTAAAAGTTGAATTAGCTTGGATTAATAATTCAGTAAGTCTTATTGTATTTAGAGGCTCGTTATCTTTCTCGTTCTATGTTAGAACTAGCGTAGGTGAAAATAATTCATATTCTACGACGGGAAATGAGTATCTTAGTAGCGATGAATCAGCTTTTTTTTTTTTACATCCCATAATGATAATTTTATTTTTACGGATGAAACACGATATATAGAATATTCTTTGTGTTACGTTTCAAATTTAGACGGTCGTGAAATTAAACAATATATAACTATAAATTTAATCGGCTCTTTAACTAAAGGAGTCTGTTACGAGTTAATTATTAGAACTATTCCCATTAAAACATAATCTTTTACTATAATAAAACAATGAGTGAATCAACGAACGTACTTTATCCAAATTTAACTGTTTTAACGAATGACTCTGACGCAGAGCGCGCTAAATCATTTCGATTGCAAAAAATCGATAATATTCAAAAAGAATTACGAACCGAAATTAACGAACGCGAAGCCGTATATAAAAAATATAATAAAATCGTAAACGCTTGTAATATAGTAGAAACTTTTGTTGAAATTGGTTGTATTGGATCAGGATCCGTCGGAATAGCCAGTATCGCCACAGTCGTGTCGTCGCCGGTGGGGTTCGCTTTGGAAGGTTTAGCTTTGGGGTTGGGTATCGCAGCTTTAGCTATCAGTCACGCGAAAAATAAATTGAATAAAAAAGCTAAAAAACACGATGAAATACGAATTTTAGCATCGAGTAAACTCAACACGATCGAAAACCACGTTAGTAAAGCTATCGAAGACAACGTTATTTCGCAAGAAGAATTTGCGCTCGTATGCGAAGAGCTAGATAAATATTATAAAATGAAAGAAAAAATACGCATGGTTAAAACAGAAACTAAACCCGTAGAAACAAAGATTAAAGCTGTTGATCTAAACGCAGAAAAAAAAATTCTTATAGAAAAACTTTTGAGTTTAAAGTGAGCGTAAACTACACCAATCAAAAACTCGCTTCGCAAAAAGCGGAGAGAACGTTTGATAGACCTCCCCCGTATAATTTAAATTTTTAATTTTCTCGCCAACAATTCTTTCATCACGCAATTATAATTTCGTCTAGCTACATTTAATATCTTTGCGCATTTCGTACACAAATATGCCTTTGCTAATGTGCCATTTTTACACGTACGACACGGAACGGGTATTCTCTGACCTCGACGAATGCGGTATCGATGCATCGGACAATAGACAGAATCGCGAACACTCATTCTGCAACACTTGCAGTTTCTACCGACTAAAAGCCATTCGCACAAAACCATCGTTCTCTCCATCTTTACTATTAAACCAGATAATATTTTTTCGTTATTTCACTTTTTAAACCACGCTAAAGTAGTATGTCAGATGGGCGTCCCGGAATCACTTTTATAGATGTTTTAATTTTCATAAATATATTTATGAAAATTACTACTCGTTGTTTTAATTACTTTTTCTTACAACATCTTTTTAGCGAGAAAAAGTAATTTTTTTCGCTAGCGAGTACATTTTTTAAATAAAAATTACATTTTTATCGTTGTGAGTAATTTTTTATTAAAGATATTTATAAAAAAATGATATTTTTATAGAGGTGGTCCGGGACGCCCATCTGACATACTACTGCAGGTACTCATTTACCCCTGGGCGGAGAGAAGCAATTATGGTAAAGTGTCTTGCTCAAGGACACAAGCACCATGGTTGCAGTTGGGATTCGAACCCACATTCTGACGACTCAGCCATCAGAACACAGATCCTGATGACACAGTCCCTTGTGAGATTATATGTTCCTTTGGAGATTTTATATATGCAGTTGATATGTTCACAATTTAATGTGAGGGTATACATGTAGCATTAGTAATTATCTGATTACAAAACTACTGAATTATTATCGGAAAGCTAAATTGATGTGAAGTTGGTAAAAGTTAGCAATTATCCTGCAAAGGCATTCTGTCTGGATTGCGCTCATTTAAGAGAAATGGCTAGATCACTGTTTCTTCCTATCTTCCTATACTTCAGCATTGCCGCTGCAGCCAATAGCCGTAGCCGTAAATGCTTACCCTTTAATATGAAATAAATGTTTCGTTTCAAATCATTTTTCTAAAAATGTTGTGGCAAAAAAAGCTGTTGTAGGATTTGAGGCTTTTCATGGTGGAGATAGATACTTGAGTTCTTTCGGGTGACACCATGTAATG